>OX382309.1:23620000-24002500 GCA_947507805.1 Aporophyla nigra
TGTCTATCGGTAGACAGTCTCGTAGCCTACGCATAGTGTGAATGAGTTTCCTAATTCTGCCAGAAATTTTGGATATATGATGCTTAAATGTGAGGTGATTGTCGATAAGAATTCCGAGGTATCTAATAGAAGAGGTACGTTCAAGAGGAGGACAGTCGCAAGGGATTGTAGAAATGATAGAAGAGCATTGATGTAGTTGAAGTTTTAGGTGTATCGGTGGGTTAGAAGCAGCGGTTTTCGAAAAAACAATATATTTGGTTTTGCTGCCATTAAACGTCAGGAGGTTTCTGTCCAAGTTATGCGCAATTAGTGATAATCCCTCTTCTGCTAGACGGTGTACATGTTCCCACGATTTTCCGTGAAATACTACGGCTGTGTCATCTGCATAGGTTATTATTTCAGCATTATTTACAGAGAGTTTAAGTATGTCGCTAATGTAGACAATGAAAAGCGTGGGACCAAGTACACTGCCCTGTGGAACTCCAAAGTATATGGGGAGTTGATCACTAGAATAGGAGTTTACTTTTATGTACTGCTTTCGGTTTGTCAAGTAGCTTTTAAATTATTTTTAATTAAATTATTTTTAATATTAGGTTGGGGAAAAAGTCTTTTCGCATTATAGTATGTATGAACTTGTAATAAAATCTCTTTGGCTATACTATTTGTATCTGGCTGGTTTTGGTACCTATCATTGAAAGTTTAAATTTTAAAGAACATAATTCCAAATTCAAATTAGGAAAATGTGTGATTTTCATTTGTTTTTCGTACCGTCAAGATGAGTGAATCTAATGAAGAAATTCGATACATTTTAAAATTTTACTACAAAAAAGGTAAAAATGCAACGCAAGCCGCGAAAAAAAATTGCGATGTTTATGGACCTAGTGTAGTGTCTGTGAGAGTAGCACAAATTTGGTTTAAGCGTTTTCAATCCGGAAATTTTGATGTCAAAGATGCACGTCGCTCTGGTCGCCCTATTACGGATAAAATGGATGCCATTTTTGAAAAAGTGGAGCAAGATCGGCATACCAGTAATTACGACGTAGCTGAAGAACTGGAAATTGACTACAAAACAGTTTTGGCGCATTTGAAAAAAACTGGGTACACAAAAAAGCTCGATATTTGGGTACCTCACGAGCTCACTGAAAGAAACCTAATGAACCGTGTACTCATTTGTGATTCTTTATTACGACGTAATGAAACCGAACCATTTTTGAAGAAGCTGATAACTGGTGATGAAAAGTGGATCACGTATGACAAGAACGTGCCAAAAAGGTCGTGGTCAAAGGCCGGTCAGGCTTCACAGACTGTGGCGAAACCCGGGTTAACTCGCAACAAGGTGATGCTGTGTGTGTGGTGGGATTGGAAGGGCATTATTCATTATGAGCTGTTACCACCAGGCAGGACCTTCGATTCTGAACTCTACTGCGAACAACTGATGAGATTAAAGCAAGAAGTTGAGAGAAAGCGGCCGGAATTAATCAACAGAAGGGGTGTGGTTTTTCATCATGATAACGCTAGACCTCACACATCTTTAGCCACCCAGCAAAAATTAAGAGAGTTTGGCTGGGAGGTGTTTACGCATCCGCCGTATAGTCCTGACCTTCAGATTTCCACCTGTTTCGGTCTCTTCAGAATTCTTTAGGCAGTGTCAGGTTAACATCACGAGAGGACTGCCAAAACCACTTGTCGCGGTATTTTGACCAGAAGTCCCAAAATTTCTATAGCAATGGGATCATGTCCCTACCTACAAGATGGCAAAAAGTTATCGAACAAAATGGTACCTACATACTTTAGTTAAATGTAAATAAACTTTATTAAAAAATGTTTTGAATTTTCTTAAAAATGCGAAGAAACTTTTTCCCCAACCTATTATATACATGTAGCTATAGCTGTATATATGTACATGTATGTATATATGTACATGTAGCTATAGCTGTATGTTAATATATATGTAGCTTTTAAAGTATTTTTAATATACTATACGAATAATAAAATGTAAAATAATTATCAAACTTTGTATCACTATAATCATTACTAAAACCTACAATAAAATTATCCTCTTCCCGTAATTTTACTTTCGTATCTTGAAGCCAAAAATTTTGAAGGTTTCACTTTTACCACGTGTGAATTGTTTTTCTGAATGATTTTGTCTCAGGTATTTGGCTGTCTAAACGGGCTATCCCGTGGATGCCGATGCCTCATTAATAAGGCCTCCAGATGTATTATAGCACTTGTCACACAGTTTTCACGCACACGACTAGAGCAGTCCTCCACTTGACAAAGTCGTCGCGACGAGTGGCTGTACTGTCTTCATTATTTGTCCAGTGGCGCGTCTCATCTCACGCTCATCTCGGATGCCGTCACGTTTCTTTGAGCGAGTGACGTAGGAGCGCGGTGGGCGAGACAGGGGGCCACGCGGGGCGGCAGGGGCGCGCGGATCGATGGCGTGCTCATCAGGCGCGCCCTGCACCCGGGAGCTGTTTGTTATGAGACTTAATTATGTTGCGCTCCGGTCATGCGAGTTTTCCCCCGCGTTCTCGAGGATGACTCGCGCGGCTAGCTACAAATTGGTTCCTAAAACGCTTCATGTCATCGTTACTTACTACCGCGGCGCCGATACGCGTCGATAGGCCTACAGAAGATTGTCGTCTTCATGGTACACTGATGCTCACGAACGAACATGTTAAGAGTTAGTCACATTATGTAACTACACTCTGTTCTCATCATCATCATCATTTCAGCCGCGAGGCGTCCACTGCTGGACTTAGGCCTCCCGCAATTTGGGGGCTTCTCACTCTGCACTCGACACTCGGCACTCTGTTCTATGCCTATTATTTCTTAATCGGTTATCTCAAAGCGTGCAGCGTGGTATTCTCATCGCAGCAGACTATCGTGTGACGTCACGTAGGCGTAGGGCGCCTCTCCTCTATGTAACGACTACGAACATATTCAATCTAGCCTCCTCAAAGGCTATGAAGATACGCTGCTATTTATCTTCCTTGTTCTGTTCTTAGAAACTACAAACTTTGTAATATTTAAAATACGTAGGGCTTATTATTTAAGTACATTTGCGTCAAATCTCAACAAAATTATTAATAAAATTATTCTTTCTACAAATTCAAGTTAGTGCGTTTGGATAACTGTTTGGAACTCGGTACCTCTCTTACTAACTTGTGGAGAGCCACATATACAGCCAGCGCCATATTGGAAGTTGTATTGCACCGTCCTGCTTCAGCACTGGTGAGTGAGGACCAATATAATTTGAAAACATAGAAAAAGTCACGCAGCGCGCGACCGTGATTTGAACCAGCGACGCCTCGCTTACAGGACTTGCCGGCCGACGCCCTAGCCACTCGACTAACTTCAAGTGAGAACCGCCTGGCGAAATTGGTGACCGCTACCAACTTGTCGCCATTACGTTATTCCATATTTTATAATATTTTGAACAAGCAATGCTTCGTTCACCCAATAAGTGCGCTTCAAACCCAGATCTTCCTAGTGTATGCTATTCCTAGTGATCTTGCTAGTGATAGCTGCTACTGTAGAAAACGTAACTCAAAGGAAACGCAAACAACCCGAATCTGAGTTTGCAGATGTCATCACCAAACTTTCTTACGACTTAAACAAAAAGCTTGATGACTGGAAGGGCGATTTGGATTCCGGCATATCAAAAATATCTGAAAATGTCGTTAATATAAGGACTGAGCTTACGTCCTTAACACAGGTTACTTCAGAACTAAAAAATGAGATAAATTCTTTACGTGCTGATCACGTTAATTTAGGAAAACAGGTGTGTAACCTAGAATCTAAATACCTGGCTGTTACCAAGGATGTCACTAGTCTTCAGGACTCGCTCCAATTTACCTCGGACCAACAAGTTGAACTCACGAACCAAGTAAAATCGATTTGCCATCAAGCTAAGAATGTAGAAAATTTTGATAACATAATAAATGGTTTGGAAGCTCAGATAGACTCATTGGAACAACAAGCTCGACAGTGTAACCTGGAAATATGCAACGTCCCAGAAAAGCGCAACGAGAACTTGCTAAACATAATAGATGACATCAGTTCTAAAATAAAATTCGCTTTGAATCAAAAAGACATCCTTAGCTTTCACAGAGTTCCACACGCACATAAACAAAGTACATCTCCAAATAATATAATTGTTAAGTTCCCGTATTTTAAGAGATAATATGCTCAGTTCTTTTCGTCTAGCTAAGGGACTCAAATGTGACCAGCTGGGGTTCATCGGAAATACAAATCGTGTGTACATGCATGAGCACCTAACACTAAAAAAGAAGCAATTATTTCGCCAGTGTAAAGACGCAGCTACCAAATACAATTCCAAATACTTTAAGGGTTAAGCATGCCACTATCCTCGTGCGAGAGATTGATTCAGAGCCATTGATTGCCATACGATCGCCCGAAGATATCGCCAAAATTAGGCCAACCAAGCAACCGGCAACCCCTAATTAACGCTAGTGTCACTTTTTGTTCCCTTTTCTACTTTGAAAGTTTTTTGGTTAGGTTGATTTCCTTGTCTAATTTAAATTATGAAACTAAACAATTCCTATGCTTTAAGATTGTTATAAGTTATGTTCTAATTCGAATAGCACATAAAGTTAGACATAAAACATATATTTTAGTACGTTACTTTTATATCTGTGGTATACTTAAATTATTTTGTACGCAGTCAAATCTGTTATTAAACGATCATGTGGTCATTTCTCATCTATACAATACATGTGATCTACACTTTAGTCTCATCATATATCAATACAAATGGAATTTTACTACCAAAATGATACTTCTTATTTTTATGTTTCCTCGTGTTAGATAAAGTTACCATTTACTAACAAAATTGCAGGGGGCTTCGAACCAAACTAAACACTTTATTTATGAATATACTATCGCATTGCTACGATATAATAATTCTTACAGAAACGTGGTTAACACCCCAAATATTCGATAGCGAAATAATTGATGACAGGTACACAGTCTTTAGATGTGACCGGGACCGGGAAAACACAAATAAGAAAGATGGCGGTGGAGTTCTTATTACGGTGTTGAAAACCCTACGATGCACGAATATAGCGCTAGAGCCTCCTACACATTCTCTTGTTGAAAGTGTTTTCATTCGGGTTCCTGGTTCAGGAAAAAGTAAATTTCTCATTTCCGTAGTCTATATTCCCCCTAATTCCTCTGAAGACATTTATTTTTCACACTTTGAAGTAGTCCAGCATCCTGTTCGGTGACTATAATCTACCTGATATTGCGTAGCATCCTACACCAAATTTCAAAATCGATGCTGCACTTACCTGTGATAAGGGGGGCGGTTCATTTACTACTAGGCATATGAAGAATTTTATCGCTCTACTTAACGCCCACCAATTTAATTCGATTAGGAACTTTAGAGGACGTTATATTCTAGACTTACTTATAAGTAATAACTACTGCTCTGCTCCTGCATCACCATGTTTATTAGTACCGCTTGATAATAACCATCCTACTTTTTGCGCGACTATCTCATATGATTCACTTCTACAACTAATTAGAAATGCTAAAATAAATAAATTGAATTTTTATAAGGCTAATTACGATTTAATTAATGAGGAATTAACCAAAATTGATTGGCATGAACTTTTAAGTGGGTTATCAGCAGAGGAGAGTGTGAACCGATTTTATGACATTTTCTTTGGAGTTATAATAAAACACACTCCTAAGTCCAAACCGCGTTCATCCAAAATTCCTGTGTGGTTCTCAAAGTTTCAAATATTTAGACACAAAAACAGAGCCTGGGTGAAATGGAAGTCCTACGGCAACATTTCTGATTATGAACAATTCTCTTTATATAGGCGTAGATTTGATGGTGCATCAAAGGAGCATTATAATACCTACATTAAGTCGACAGAGGATAACATAAAGACAAACATTAAATACCTATGGAGTTACATCTCAAATCGCAAGGGCATCTACAATGACTTATAAAAATAAAAAGTCGAGTGATCCCGAGGAAATTTGTAATATGTTTGCGAACTTCTTCCATTCGGTTTATGAGAGCTCCACTTTTAACGTTGACACATGGCTACCACCGGCAGAAAGTAACCAACATCTCACTCACATCGCAAACATTAAGTTTAGTGCTGAGCAAGTATCTATATGTATAAAAGGAGAAACTGACTGACTGACTGACTGACTGACTGACTGTTGATATATCAACACACAGCCCAAACCGCTGGTCCTAGAGACATGAAACTTGGAGGGTGTGTTCTTTGTGAGGAGTAGTATAGTATCCACTAAGAAAGGGTTTTTTGAAATTCCACCCCTAAGAGGGTGAAATGGGGGGTTGAATTTTCTGTGAAACTTTTAATTCTGAGGGTCGATTGACACAAAAATTAGTACACATACTCTTCAATTATAGTTATGAGATACGTGTATCACAGTTTTTCCAAAATCATCCCCTTACAGAGTCAAATAGGGTTTCGAAGATGTGGATAATAAACTGATTCTCCCTACAGAGTTAGGCACAATTCTGACCATTATAGAAGAGCTAATAGTTAAAATCTACCCAGATATTATTAATATTCACGACTAGCTCCTGCCCGCGACTTTGTCCGCATACAATTTCTTGCTCCCCGACCCTCCCCGTCGCATCGAATCGCCTGCCTAGGCGAGTTCTTCGTATTCGTGACTTTTTTCTTTTTGCTCGGCTCCGTAGGGTCCTATCGTGATGTTATATAGTATATAGCCTTCTTCAAATAATAGGCCATTCAACACTAAACGTAGTTTCTGAGATTAGAACATTCAACCAAACAAACTCTTCAGCGTTATAATATTTAGATTTGATTACAATTAAAAACGTTATAGTGAGCCAACCTTAAAAGTTAGACATATACTATCACGGATTTTTTTGGAACTTTTATGAGAAACAATTTTGTCATACATGATTGTTGTGTTACTTTAACCGTTTATGCAGCGCATGCAACTGTAGCTTTCAAAAGGATAAGTATTCCCCGTTTTCCAACATTTTCATTGATGTTCCGCTCCTATTAGTCGTAGCATGATGTTATATAGCTTACAGCCTTCCTCGATAAAAAGGCTACCAAACACCTAAAAATTTTTTCAATCCAAGTAGTTTTTGATATACTCTTCAGCTTTATAATATTAGTATGGATAAACCTGCAGACCTGGTCGTGAGAGCGTGCCATCATAACACCATAAAACGACTAGGCCACAATCAACAATTAAATTATTTTGAGATCGTTCGAAGGAGTTGAAAATCATTATAAATCAGTGGACTCAGTGATAAACAACGATGACGCCATACTTTCATTATCAGCCGATAATGATTCCATTGCTGGGACACAGGAGTGCCATACTTTACCCGGTTGAATTTCTTAACACATTACAGCCTCCGGGTCACCCAACTCACATATTAAAATTGAGAATTGGCGCCCAGTTATGTTGCTGCGTAATTTAAAACCGCCAAAATTATGCAATGACACCAGGTTGTGTATAAAAACATTGCAACGTTATCGAGGCAACTATACTGACAGGTTGTTCCCGAGAGGAGTCTGTATTTATTCCGAGGATTCCTCTAACACCATCGAACTACCCTTTCGAGTTCGCGCAGTTTCTCTTCAAAGTCAGCTTGCCATGACCATAGAACTATATACTTAAGGGGAAATTGTTTTTCACATGGTACGTTATACGTGGCCTGCTCCAGAGTAAGCTCACGGAGCAGCCTGGTGATTCTAGCACCTGAAGGGAAAACAATAAATAATGCTTACAAAGAAAACTGCGGTAGGTATATTATTTCGTTGTAAACAACATTAATTGTTTATATTACATGCATATATTCCGGCCAAGTGGTGCAATGGGACCAGGTTGCGTGAAAACAACGGGATATGATCTTAGAGGGGACTACTATTCGCACGGCCAGTTTTCCGTGGCATGCTTGAGAGTGAGCTCATCTAGCAGCCTGGTTGTATCAACACCTGAGGGCAGAAGTTCTAGAGTAGTATATAAAGAGGTACTTTAAGAATAAACTCAAAAATATATAGTAACCTGTACCCTGCCTGTGAACAAAAATGTAGGGAATAAAGAGGATTTTATATTTTCGCTTTAAAATTGCCTTCAAATTTGGCATACAAGTAAGTAATTTGCCGTTCCGTTATGTATTCCGTTACTATTGTTAGGTTTTATGATTTATTTATCCTACAGCAATCATTTATCAATCCGAGCGCCGCTCCTCAGATAACACAAAGCAAGCAGTGCGATAAGACATTGTTTACTTGGATTAACACATAGGGTACTTTTAGTCTCGGTAGTACGATCCTGTGGGATATTTTTCGAAATTCACGCGGGCGAAGCCGCGGGCAGAAGCTAGTTAAATTCTATAAAAGCTCTGGATACTACTAAAGGTCCGGGGCCTGATAACCTACCCCCATATTTCCTCAAAAAGACTGCAAGAAGTATATATACACCTCTACATATTATTTTTAATAAATGCCTGTCGGAAGGCACTTTTCCAGAAATATGGAAAAGAGCCAACATGACTCCTGTCCATAAAACCGGACCAAGACAAGATGTACAAAATTACCGTCCCATATCCATTCTACCTACCTTGTCGAAGGTTTTCGAAAGTTTAGAACAACAGCATGGATTTTTTCTATGGATTTTTAAATCTGAATTAAAAAGTTTTTATTTTTTATTTATAAAAAGAAGGTCTACGGCTACCAACTTACTTATTTTTCTTGATTATTTATACAACAGTATGGATCAAAAATTTCAAGTCGATGCTGTTTATACAGACTTCCAAAAGGCCTTCGATAAGGTGGACCACGAGTTACTGCTTACAAAAATAGCAAATAATGGTATCCGCGGTGATTTGCTTCGTTGGTTCACATCTTATGTTGTAAACAGAACTCAAAGAGTAGTTGTAAGGGGGTTCCACTCTACCACGGTAAATGTTACAGCAGGCGTACCTCAAGGATCAATTTTAGGCCCTCTTTTATTTATTATTTTTATTAACGACATCGGTGATTGTTTCAAATATTCAAAATTCTTATTATACGCCGATGACCTGAAGATTTTTAAATCGATTAAGGATGATACGGATTGTCGACACCTCCAAGAAGATCTAGATCGTTTTGCAGCGTACAGTGTCAAAAATAAATTACATTTAAATATTTTGAAATGTTCCACAATCTCATTCACAAAAAATAAAAATAAAATTTTGTATACTTATAATTTAAACAACTTAGATTTAGCTTAAGTTTCCTCTATAAGAGATCTCGGCGTTATGCTCGATAATAAACTGCACCTTGATCAGCACATTTATAATATAATTAACAGAGCTTACCGCATGTACGGGTTTGTGATGAGAGCTACAACTGACTTTAAACGTGCTGACAGTTTCATCCATCTTTACAGAGCACTTATTAGATCCCAGCTAGAATACGCTGTGGTAATATGGAACCCTTATTACAACAAATATATAGATAGTTTAGAAAAAGTCCAACGAAAATTTTTAAGATCTGTTCAAAATCGGTGTCACCGCCCACCGGAACTTCCTTTTGTATAATGAAATGTTCAAAAATTATAATATGATGAGTCTGAAGTCTAGACGATTATATCTGGAAATGATGTTCCTTCATGATTTATGTAATAACAGATATGGTTGTTCAGAATTGATTAACATAATAAATTTCTTTATACCGAGAACTGTAATGAGACGAGAGATGCGCGTGCGCCCATTTTTAGCGGTTTCTTCTTGTCGAACAAACGCTGGCGCCCGCGCACCCCTGCGTCGTATCAGTAATAATTTTAATAAAATATCCACAGAATTAGACATATTTGCAAAGCCTACTAGTAAGTTTCGTAATTCTCTAACTAAAACGATTAAAAACTTAAAAGAATTTTAATGAATTAAAGCAGTTGTCGTTTGTTTTAATTTTCTTTAAACTCGTTCCACTCGTGAACAAAAAATCTTTTTATTATATGCTGTGGATAACGGTGTGAGTTGCACATTTGTATTTTGTACTTATTCTATAAGATAGTTTATAAGATTTAATGTGTAACTGTTTGTTATTCCTAATAAATAAAATAAAAAATAAAACAAAACGAAAAATTCAGAACTGTAATACAAATTCAAATAAATCTTAAAGCTTGAGCCCTAAATTTAAATAAATGAGGCCTTTACTAACCAAAAAGTGATCGCATCTAAAATTTGCTAGGCGAATCCGAACGCGTCGTCAGTTTTCTGAACAAACGACGAGCAAAGACGATGTTCTAGAAAACAATCACGCGACGATCGCACGTAGTATTAGGACAAGGTCAAATTGCCACGACGATCGTATAGTTTGTATCATAGTTTTGTTCTTAGAAGCCAAAGTATACAGAGAGTCAGGACTGGTTACGCGGGAGCTAGCTACGTACAGTGGTCCGTGTGAGAAGCATCTTGACCTGAGGTCGATACCTGCCTACCTTTCCTTCAATGTGTTTCCTTGTGACTTGTTGATGTCATCGCGAAACATACGCTCAAAGGGAACTGCACACTGCACTGTCTTAAACCTGAAGGGGTATTTGTGCGGAATCGGTGATATACTCCGTTTGTCCCTTCAACTGCCAGCCTCCGTACTACAGAGGATGAGAATTTCCACAAGTTCGCTCCCCTACGTTGTACAGAGGCTAGTTCGTGGTCACACTGTTTTGCGATTATCTATGAAACTACTTGGCCTATCTCTTTCGTTCTTATGTTTAAATCAACAGGGAAGACAAAGCTATCTATGTGTCTTTCACTGCTACTAACATTATAGCACGTACGAGGCGCTGTATTGGACGCGAAACACACTATAAAAGTTGGCACGAAGCTCCATGTGTCGCTCCGTCAGTCGCTCGCCTCGCTCCCGCGCTTCCTCGCGCCACCGATACAGTGACGCGAGTACTTTCGCCTCGAGGTCCCACGGTGGGGATCCAGCCAGTACACAGGCCGCCTCGTAGGAGATCGTGCGATATCCCCTGATGACTCTGACGGCCATCGCTCGCTGCGGTCTTCGCAGGACAGCGATGCTGCCGGCCGTCAGGTCAGCCGCCCAGATCGGGGCCCCATACAGGGCCATGGATCGCACGATCCCCACGTAGAGCCGCCTACAGGCGGCGCTCAGGCCCTCCAGATTGGGAAGCAGCGTTGACAGCGCCCCAGCCGCGCCCATCAACTTGGGGGCCTCGAACCTAACCTAACCTAACCATACAATTTAATTATACAAATAGTCTATTACCTAACTAAAGAAACTTTTATAAAATTACTTCTAAATATTGCATTTAGGATACGACCGTCAACGACGTCTGCCCTCGCAGAGCGGTCCCCCAACGCGACGTATTTTTTTTTTTTAATTATTAATACATACTTAGGTACTTTAAGATTGAGTTTTTTTATTCTTTTTTACTTTTTAAAGGGATCTTAGGTTTTTGTGTCGGGGGTTTTTTACATTTTTAATTTTATAGGTATACTTATTATAATGGAGATTTTGTTAAGTTGTAAATACATAGAACTTCGCCGTGGCTGACAGGAAGATGGGAAGCTTCCAAAAACAATATCAATTCAATTTGATGCCTGATATCAATAAAAAATACCTTAAAAAACACTCCACGCTTTTTCTCCATTATTTTGTACTTTTTAGTTTGGTTTTCAATGGAAGCGTGTTTTTTAGTTTTTTTAAACTATTATTTTTGTTAAAATGGCCTGTTCACACCCAATAATTGTTTCTGTACGGTATTTGACTAATGTCCCCGTACGCCAGATGAATCTGATCTTCTTAACTGGGAACTAGTCTACTAAAAGCTTGTGGTCCACCTGTTCGCTCTCTTCTGGTAGAGTGCCTTCTGCAACTTTTAGAAGAACATTGGAGAATTCTTGAGCACACGAATTCCCACTGATGCGACCTCGCATATGATCATCGCATATGATGGTCAAGCGACGCGCGACGTCTATAAACTTTCGACCATAGACTCGACGTTTTCAACGAAGCATTCATCTCATCAGCTCTAGTCGACACTAGTTATTCTGAAGTAAGAAAATGCAGCAAGATTCATGACACAGCAATTCAGGGATTTCAAAATAATCCATTGTAAATGAGTATGCTATTTTGTGTTTTGACGCTACGCAGTAAAGTGAGTCGCAAAAATGTGCTTTAGGCGTACCAAAATAAAATAATGGGAGAAAACTGGAGTTTCAAAATGGTTGTTCGTAGTACAAGACGAGATAACTTTAATTAAACACATCATTCATTATTACTACTTACTTACTTCTTTTCGTTATTACTTTTTTTTCCTTTCTGGAGAGAGAAATTTTGTATTGTATTGTAATTAAAAACATATTTTTAGAACGCGTACTTGTAAGAAAACGTGGTTTCATTCTCCTTGTTATGATTACTTGTGGAGAGTGTAGTGGGTGTGGTAGTGCAGCTCACGCGATCCGTAGATCATCGAGTGCTTGTTGCGATCGTTTTGTTTGTCAGGCGCTCTCCGTGAACACTCTCGAGTGCTTTTGAATGCAGCGCCTGATGGATCGGGAGATAATCAGCAGGGATAAGATTAATGTAATTACTCGCAGGTCAACTCTGAAGGCGTTAGAAACATTTTCACAGGTATCTTTTCATAATTCTGTGTTGTAGGACTGATGGTCATTAAATCTAGAAAACGGTGTCACACTAATGGTACGAGTAATAACGCCCGCGCCTTGCTGGGTACAGCCACAGCCGTACATGATGAATCTATTACATTGCGTTTATAATTCGAATGCATTCGCATTCGGAAAACAGGCACAGTAGGTACCTTCGGTTTGCCAGTTATCTATGTAATAGAAGGTGTGCCTATTGCCATTGACCGGACAATCCAAACTTCTAATGGAAACTCCAATTTATCAACTGGTCTTTGGGATTTCGGCTACGGAGCACCTCACGACCTTTGTAATACAATCATGTTCATATTCGCTTTATTTAATATTTTGTTAACATTAAAATAGCTCCGAGCATCAGGTGTCTAGAAAAAGAGATTGCTAACAATCTGTACGTCATCAGCTCGATGTTGTATATTATGTGACGTACAATCGTTACAATACGACGCGAGGCATCCTGTAATTGAATGAGGCTGCTAATCCGGCCCGGAACCAATCCGTCGCGTGCCGGACGCGCCGGCGACCGGCTCAAACTGGTACACGTGTTTTGATTTTGTAAATCGACAACTGGTACCGCGTTCACTCAAAGTTAATGATGGCGAGACTGCGAGTGCACTCTGTAGAACATAGCGCAAACCCGGTCATACTGAAGAATGTCTGTATGACTAAATATACAACGTAGGGGAGATGTAGATAATGGGGGTCATTTAAGCTAGAAATAAAATAAAAGCAAATCTATAAGTCAACCATTTATTTCTTTAACCGCAATACAAACTTTGTTTAATTAACTATCAATTGAAATCACCTTTAATCACCTACAGAATTCACTTAATTCACTTGTTATGCACTACTTTGTCACAGTGGTTTTTGTGAAAACACTATTACAAAGGATGAGGGTACCCTGAAATAAATATGAGTTACCTAATTGTTGCGTTCAGAATTAATAGACTTGTTTTTAACGAAAGATTGTGTATGTATATGTTTATAAAATGATGATTAATTGTCAATATAACAAAAAGTGCGATATATTGAATGTTCGATTTATTAACTATTTGATATTATGAACGTTCGAGTATTTAGACATTCGATTTATAGTGTTCGTTCAATTGATATTCGATTATTTGGCATTCGATTTGGCGTAGTACACCCATCACTTTGGCTTGTTCATTTAGGAACTATAATCATTAAAAAAAAAAAACATATTTGATCACCATTGTCAGCAACGGTTGGCAATGGTGATCAGGCTGTAGACAATGGTAGTTAACACATACTGTCTTCATAATTTCGAGCTGTGTCCCATCCAATGCAATCTCCATGAGCCCAAATCCCACAAGAAGTGTACCGAAACCAAATTTCATTGCCTCGCCCGAATTCTTCACATACAAGACTGTTGAAGTTTAAAAGTGAAGTTGTGTTTATGATATATAATAGCGGGAAGCGATGAATCAAACTACGATTCCGAGTGACAACTGGTTTATTTACACATACCCACATATAACATTTATTAACATACCCTACACCTCCCCCTTTAAAACATTACTTAACTTGTTTTACACTGTTTCCTTAATACATATATGGGGGCACTTAATTTAGTTTACAAATAAACTACCTATGTAAGAATTGTGATCATTGTCCGCGCAATTATACATGTTAAGATGTAAGCCTATGATGCCTACCGACAATGTCGTTTACAATAATTTGTAGTGCACCTCGTGGCGATTTGTTAACCGTGATTATAGTATAGTTTTGCATATTTATACGAAATAACCACCAAGTTCACTAACTTTACGCTATATAGTGACATTACGTTTTAATTTATCTTATCTCTAATATTACAAAAAAAAATTACACATTTTTTTTTCTAAATTCCTAATATGTGTATATCAAATTACTTTGCATATTTGCCTTGGTATAAGCATTTACGCCTAAGTTTAATACTTCCTGCATCAGAAATCGGAACTGGTGCTGTTGTCAAATTTTTGGGGCTGATAGCCGTATTAACGTCTAGTTGTTGTTGATTCTGATAAGATTCTTCTTCACCTGATGGTGAAGTGTTCTTTATTTGATTGTCCGGACTAGATTCAGTAACATCAATCTCTGTATCGGACTTATCTGAGCTAGTCGTTAGGGAATGCCTAGAATGACGTTTTTTAAGTGGTAATAATTGATCGATGTGCCGCTTCCACTCGTGTCCATTAGACACGCGTACTTTGTATGTGAGTGGATCAGTTCGTGCAAGCACAGTAGCTGCTGCCCATTTGTCAGCACGAGCACGGAAGTCCCGCGCCAGCACTGGCTCGCCGGGCTCCACGTGCCGCTCGGTGCCGGGCCGCGCGCGCCCTGCTCGCTCTTCACACGACTCCACTGCACGCTCAGTGGACGGTTTCACAATGTCCAAACGACCTCGTAATCTCCTACCAAACATAGCTACCGCTGGTGCCACTCCGGTAGTGGCGTGCTCACAATTGCGGTATTGAAACAGAAATTTTGCGAGTTCAGCATCTACATCTTTGCCTTCATGTATTGCCTTTTTCATTGCCCGTTTGACCAGTTTTACTGCATTTTCAGCTGCCCCGTTACCGGCTGGTCGATATGGACTTGTGATTGTATGCTTTATTAGGTTTTTATTTAAATAGTTGGTTAATTCAAACGAGCTAAATGGAGGTCCACCATCACTAATTATATGTGAAGGAATTCCGAAACGTGCAAAAAGTTCTCTTAACTTATTTATAGTGAAGTTAGCATTAGTTCCTGACATCTTTTGAACTTCTATCCATTTACTGTGTGCATCGACTGTCACTAAATAATACGAGTTACTGCTTACAAAAATAGCAAATAATGGTATCCGCGGTGATTTGCTTCGTTGGTTCACATCTTATGTTGTAAACAGAACTCAAAGAGTAGTTGTAAGGGGGTTCCACTCTACCACGGTAAATGTTACAGCAGGCGTACCTCAAGGATCAATTTTAGGCCCTCTTTTATTTATTATTTTTATTAACGACATCGGTGATTGTTTCAAATATTCAAAATTCTTATTATACGCCGATGACCTGAAGATTTTTAAATCGATTAAGGATGATACGGATTGTCGACACCTCCAAGAAGATCTAGATCGTTTTGCAGCGTACAGTGTCAAAAATAAATTACATTTAAATATTTTGAAATGTTCCACAATCTCATTCACAAAAAATAAAAATAAAATTTTGTATACTTATAATTTAAACAACTTAGATTTAGCTTAAGTTTCCTCTATAAGAGATCTCGGCGTTATGCTCGATAATAAACTGCACCTTGATCAGCACATTTATAATATAATTAACAGAGCTTACCGCATGTACGGGTTTGTGATGAGAGCTACAACTGACTTTAAACGTGCTGACAGTTTCATCCATCTTTACAGAGCACTTATTAGATCCCAGCTAGAATACGCTGTGGTAATATGGAACCCTTATTACAACAAATATATAGATAGTTTAGAAAAAGTCCAACGAAAATTTTTAAGATCTGTTCAAAATCGGTGTCACCGCCCACCGGAACTTCCTTTTGTATAATGAAATGTTCAAAAATTATAATATGATGAGTCTGAAGTCTAGACGATTATATCTGGAAATGATGTTCCTTCATGATTTATGTAATAACAGATATGGTTGTTCAGAATTGATTAACATAATAAATTTCTTTATACCGAGAACTGTAATGAGACGAGAGATGCGCGTGCGCCCATTTTTAGCGGTTTCTTCTTGTCGAACAAACGCTGGCGCCCGCGCACCCCTGCGTCGTATCAGTAATAATTTTAATAAAATATCCACAGAATTAGACATATTTGCAAAGCCTACTAGTAAGTTTCGTAATTCTCTAACTAAAACGATTAAAAACTTAAAAGAATTTTAATGAATTAAAGCAGTTGTCGTTTGTTTTAATTTTCTTTAAACTCGTTCCACTCGTGAACAAAAAATCTTTTTATTATATGCTGTGGATAACGGTGTGAGTTGCACATTTGTATTTTGTACTTATTCTATAAGATAGTTTATAAGATTTAATGTGTAACTGTTTGTTATTCCTAATAAATAAAATAAAAAATAAAACAAAACGAAAAATTCAGAACTGTAATACAAATTCAAATAAATCTTAAAGCTTGAGCCCTAAATTTAAATAAATGAGGCCTTTACTAACCAAAAAGTGATCGCATCTAAAATTTGCTAGGCGAATCCGAACGCGTCGTCAGTTTTCTGAACAAACGACGAGCAAAGACGATGTTCTAGAAAACAATCACGCGACGATCGCACGTAGTATTAGGACAAGGTCAAATTGCCACGACGATCGTATAGTTTGTATCATAGTTTTGTTCTTAGAAGCCAAAGTATACAGAGAGTCAGGACTGGTTACGCGGGAGCTAGCTACGTACAGTGGTCCGTGTGAGAAGCATCTTGACCTGAGGTCGATACCTGCCTACCTTTCCTTCAATGTGTTTCCTTGTGACTTGTTGATGTCATCGCGAAACATACGCTCAAAGGGAACTGCACACTGCACTGTCTTAAACCTGAAGGGGTATTTGTGCGGAATCGGTGATATACTCCGTTTGTCCCTTCAACTGCCAGCCTCCGTACTACAGAGGATGAGAATTTCCACAAGTTCGCTCCCCTACGTTGTACAGAGGCTAGTTCGTGGTCACACTGTTTTGCGATTATCTATGAAACTACTTGGCCTATCTCTTTCGTTCTTATGTTTAAATCAACAGGGAAGACAAAGCTATCTATGTGTCTTTCACTGCTACTAACATTATAGCACGTACGAGGCGCTGTATTGGACGCGAAACACACTATAAAAGTTGGCACGAAGCTCCATGTGTCGCTCCGTCAGTCGCTCGCCTCGCTCCCGCGCTTCCTCGCGCCACCGATACAGTGACGCGAGTACTTTCGCCTCGAGGTCCCACGGTGGGGATCCAGCCAGTACACAGGCCGCCTCGTAGGAGATCGTGCGATATCCCCTGATGACTCTGACGGCCATCGCTCGCTGCGGTCTTCGCAGGACAGCGATGCTGCCGGCCGTCAGGTCAGCCGCCCAGATCGGGGCCCCATACAGGGCCATGGATCGCACGATCCCCACGTAGAGCCGCCTACAGGCGGCGCTCAGGCCCTCCAGATTGGGAAGCAGCGTTGACAGCGCCCCAGCCGCGCCCATCAACTTGGGGGCCTCGAACCTAACCTAACCTAACCATACAATTTAATTATACAAATAGTCTATTACCTAACTAAAGAAACTTTTATAAAATTACTTCTAAATATTGCATTTAGGATACGACCGTCAACGACGTCTGCCCTCGCAGAGCGGTCCCCCAACGCGACGTATTTTTTTTTTTTAATTATTAATACATACTTAGGTACTTTAAGATTGAGTTTTTTTATTCTTTTTTACTTTTTAAAGGGATCTTAGGTTTTTGTGTCGGGGGTTTTTTACATTTTTAATTTTATAGGTATACTTATTATAATGGAGATTTTGTTAAGTTGTAAATACATAGAACTTCGCCGTGGCTGACAGGAAGATGGGAAGCTTCCAAAAACAATATCAATTCAATTTGATGCCTGATATCAATAAAAAATACCTTAAAAAACACTCCACGCTTTTTCTCCATTATTTTGTACTTTTTAGTTTGGTTTTCAATGGAAGCGTGTTTTTTAGTTTTTTTAAACTATTATTTTTGTTCCGCAACAGTTTGTGTAACGGATATAATATTGTACTTAGATTGGAAATAAACTTTGCATAGTAGTTCACCATACCTAAAAACGACTTCAGCTGCGTCACATCATTTGGGCTTGGTGCGTCCACGATTGCTTTGATTTTGTTCTCATCGGGATGCAAACCGTGTTTGTCAATAACAAACCCAACATAAGTAATACGATCCTGCATAAATACGCACTTATCTAATCTGATCCTTAAACCAACCTGACGCAAGCGATTCAATAATGCTTTTAAATTATTAATATGTTCACCACGCGATGACCCAGTACATGCTATATCGTCGATGAAGACAGCGACTCCTTTGAGTCCTTTAACCGTTTGTTCCATAAATTTCTGAAACTTTTCTGGGATACAAGTAAGTCCGAATGGTGTGCGATTGTACACGAATGTTCCTATATGTGTCGTTATCGCGGTACATGCTTGAGATTCCTCCTCTAAAAATAATTGTTGATAGGCATGCGTGAGATCAATTTTAGTAAACTGTTCACCCCCACTCAGCGCCGCGAACAGCTCCTCTATTCGTGGTAGAGGGTAAGGTTCGCGCATAAGTTTCGGGTTAACCGTGACCTTGTAGTCACCACAAATTCTTATGTCTCCATTTTTTTTAATTACTGGCACGATAGGCGTGCCATAATCGGAATACTCTACTTTTCGAATCGTACCCTCAGCCTCGAGTCGTTCTAACTCCCGCTCGACGGGTTTACGTAACGCCAACGGTAACGGCCTAGCTTTGATAAACACTGGATTTTTATCTACCAATTTTAAAGCAATTTTTTTTATACATGTTCCAAGCCCAGAAGCAAATACAGTCGGAAATTCACGTTGTAGTAGTTCTACTAAATTATTTTCATTTAACTTCAATAAAAATTCATCAATCCTAATCGTATTTATTTTTAATTTAGTAAGCCAGGACCGACCTAAAAGTGGTGGGCCACCATTTTTAATAATATACAATTTGAGATTTCCGACTGAATGTTCACCGACAACAACATGAACAGACACAAAACCGACCGGTTCTATTACTGAGCCGACATAGGAATATAAAGAAATATCGTTGCTAATCATTGGTAAATCACAGAAGTTCTTATTATAATAATCTAAACTTATAACTGATAACTTACTTCCAGTGTCCAGTTCGAAACTTATCTTTCTGCCATTCACTTGCGCCATAACCATGTACGGTTTATCGTTAACGCCGCACACACTTAAATTATAAAGATCACATTCTGATTCGTTATCACTACTTGCGAGGTAATTATTATTACGTCGCGTTGAAGTGTCATGGCTTGACTCGCCGCCTCGCCTTTTGTCCGATTTACACATTATTTTAATGTGACCTTTTTGCCCACATATATCGCACGAATAATTTTTAAACCGACACATCTCAGGACGATGGTTTCTGTCACACCTCCAACATGCCCGTGTTGAGCGCGGTGTTGCCGCGCGCCCCTCACTAGACGAGTTGCCGCTGCTCGCAGTTCCGCGCTCGGGCGGCCGGCCCGCCCGCTTTGCCGTCGCCACTTGATGCACCGCCTCAAACGTTCGCGTGCCAACCGCTGACGCGTTCCCTGCGCCCGCGGCGTTTGAACCGCTGGTCTGCGAGTGTCGCTCGGCCGCTTCCAACGCCAATGCCAATTCGATGGCTTTTTTGTAAGTAATCGATGGTTCCGCAAAAATGCGTGATCTCATGTCATCACTAGCCAAACCCGACACAAATTGATCGCGTAAATTTTCCTCCAGTGTAGTATTGAAATTACATGTACTTGCCAGGTGCTTGAGTGTTTGTAGATATTCACAGAGAGATTCACCCGTATTCTGACGTCTTTGTCTAAAAACATGACGTTCAGCAATTTCGGAGCGTTTTGGTTCAAGATGATCACCCACAATTTTAACTAATTCACGAAATGTTTTTTGTTCTGGATGATTAGGTGCACATAAATCACACATTAAGTCATAAGTTGCCGCTCCGACCAAAGTCACCAACGTTGCAACTTGTAACTCTGGTTTTATTTCGTTTAAGGTTATGAATTGCTCCACGCGTCTGATATACGCCAGCCACTTTTTGCTTGATAGGTCAAATTCTTCAATTTTCCCGATAGGCATCTTGAAGTCCAACCCTTAAACGATGTAAACCACACGAATTTAATTGTTTTCCTCGTCGCCAGTTGTGTTTATGATATATAATAGCGGGAAGCGATGAATCAAACTACGATTCCGAGTGACAACTGGTTTATTTACACATACCCACATATAACATTTATTAACATACCCTACAGTATTCACCCTTGAGCTCGATGAATCTTTCGATTCCTGTAGAATTTACTTTTGCTTTTTGTTAAAAAAACAATTTTTCTTCTTTCTCACCTACCTTCTGCAGCTTGATTTTCTTTCATACTCCTTTTTTCGTACTTTTCACAACTTTAGCCTTTATCATAGATAGACATCATATGGATATGGTTTTTTTGTAATGTTCATGGACGGCCAGTGAAATTGCAGAAGGCTCCCGCAGGACCATCAGGGTCATCCTCTTTTTAGGGAAAATAAAAATTGGAGGTGAACAGTATCTTTTTGAAGAATTTTAGTGACCATGATGACCCTGATTATCGGTGGGCTCCACAGCCTTTTCAACGTGGTCTAATGGTAGACTAGCCAGCTTTATACGTTTTTCTAGAACGAACTTTTGGCATCTACAAAAAAATTATCGTTATTTCGAAGTTAGGTTTTGTGGGCCATGGGGAACACCCGACTCCGATTGCTTACATCGGCTTAAACAAAAAAAAAAAAAAAACAATCGTAACAAAAAAGTTTAAGTTATAACGGCAAACGGAATTCAAAATTCCAATCTTAAATGTTATGATTATTACACGTCACAAGCATAGAGACCAACACTTAATAGTTTGGGACTTACCTTCGGATTAATCTTCTCGAAAAATTACAACAGAATGCAGCAAAATCTTTTCACGTCTATCACTCTTTCACACGTGACGTGATCTGAGTGAGCCGTCGGCCGGACGTACTACTGGTGTTTGGATAGCGAGGAAGTTTATCGATATCACAGAATCGCGTTCGGTTTTTTGTAAACACGGGTGATCACCATTGCCAACTGACTCCAATTGCCTACATCTTCCCTACACACTCAATATCAGTATTCTAGGTTCAGTAATGGTGGCGAATAAAAAGTGATGAAGTTTCATCTGGTTAGTGCTAGAAAAATATGCTTCTCTCGTCGGCCGCTCGACACTCCTGTTTAATCTGTCGCTTGATAAAATGAAGAGGATTTATTTCTAGAAAATTCTTATTATTAACCTGGTGTTGGAACTGTGCCCAACTACTGACCGTAAGTTTACTACACTCGGGTGATTGCCTCTGCATCTCTCTGATGTGGTCTCGCGGACGACTGCCATCTACGGGTGACATTGTTCGGCACATTACTATCATTGACACATGTCTCAAGCAAGTGTAATGACTACGCGTGTTTGAGCGCTGGCTAACCAAAAGGCGATGTGTCCCACAATATGACGGTGTGCTAACAAAGCTCATTTGAATGATATCTACGGACCTATCGAAGGCTTTCGACTCGATCAACCACAAAGGCCTGATCAAGAAACTTCAGGATCAACACGTTTCCAATAATATAATTAAAATGATTGAGAACTATCTTGAAGGCAGATACTTGAGAGGTAGATTTAGAACCACGACAACTGAAGACAAACCTGTAGCACACGGCGTGCCCCAAGGCTCGATCCTGGGACCGATAATCTTCAACTTATACGTTCATGACATTTGGAACATACAAGACCACATCAGAGGTCTCAAACTCTCACAGTACGCGGATGATCTCTGTATACTCAACAGAGCTACGAGCCCAGAACACGCGAGCAGGCGTGCTGAATGGGCAGCGGAAGTCATCGTTGACTACTACACAAGATGGGGTTTAAAGTGTAACATAGAAAAAACAGAATGCATCATGTTCTCGAAAAAGAAAAAATACCGGCCAAGGGTGAAACTGAAACAACAAACTTTGCACTATCAAAATCAGATCAGATACCTTGGTGTTATCTTCGACAAACACATGAAAATGAACCAGCACACCGAAAAGGTCGTCAAAAAACTGAAACAAGTCAGAGGAGCCCTCGGCCCAATAATAGGATACAATGCGAAGACAGAAGTTGACACGAAACTGGCTATCATTCAGGCCTGCATTTTACCAGTGATGGACTACGGAGTGGTGCAACTACTCTCAAGATATAGCGCAACGAATCTTAGCAAAATCGAACGCCAGTACAGACTGGCACTGAAAAATGCCGCACAACTACCAAGACGAACACCCACGGAAGTGATCTGGGAGATCAGTATTTATATCCACTTTTAACATCTCTTGCATGCTGACAATTTGTGTTGTATTGTATGTCTTGTACTCATGTTTGGGCAAATAAACGATTATCTTATCTTATCTTATCTTAGAAGCTTGGCACCTACGCGCCGAAGACCTTAACACCAAAATGTTGGAAAACAATGCTAAATTAAAAATAGATGATCTTGAATCCCCTGGAGACGCCTACCAAGCACACGGCGAATTTAACCCCCTCAGAGTTAATCACAGAATAGGTGATATACTTTACGATCCAAATAAAAAAGGATACAAGCGGTGGCCTACAGACAAAGCGAAGGCTCCGCGTCCCCTTAAAATAAAATGAAACATAATAATAATGCCACACAACATGAATGAAACACGTAGGTAATCTGTTTGTATACTCATATATTACGAATAAACAGAACACAGCAAACATAGATCCATTAGGACATAAGTTAGCTGACTCACCTCTGTACGGCCCACCGGCCACAGAAACTTTTTGTAACACACAAAGTAGGCAAATAAATGTTATTCTGATTCTGATTCTGATTCTCATTTGAATACGGAGCGAGGTAGTCTCCCGGATCGACAGCTTTACAGATCGAGAGAGTTTCACTAACAGCGTTCAGCCAGTTCAGTTGAGTAGATATTACCGAGCATGGCGTAATTGATGAGCTTGTCAACGGGTTTGCATGACATTCGTTAATTTGGGGAATCTTTTTAATAACTGTTACACCAAACTGAGATGAGTAGTGTCTCGAGAATGTGAATTTTGTGTTTAACGTACACATTAATGCGTGTGAATTAATACGAGGGGGGATCGATCTCGCTGGGTACCTACATAAATATCTGCGCCATCTACGAAACGCACGGGCACGTAGCGACTCACAGAATCACATGCTCGGCAGCAGTTGCAGTACCGACGCTCGTCAGCATGGTGGGGGCCGAAGCTTGTGCAGACATGATGCACTCTGCACGAGCATCGTCCGACGCTAGCTCACACACGCATTGCTATGATCCACTCTACCAAGCAGTTAGGACAGCAGTAAAGTTCGCGTAGGTTTAGTGCCTTCGTAGTGCGCGTGATGGCTTGCCCGCGCGCTTGAACTGAACTGTACATTACGAGTGAAGCAACACTCGTATGAATGTTAGTTCGTGTAGATGTTACTTACAGCCTCCGCTAGCTCGAGGAGAAGCATCTGCTCATCATTGGCGTCATTTGGCGTTCTCTCCACATATGTTATCAAAATAATACAACAACCACAGGACACAAATATAATGTTTGAGGGAAGCCGGATGACCACAGTGCTACCGTATGACCTACTAGCATGTACATACATTTTTCATTTCATGTCTCTTCGCTGCCAGCACAATAAGTGCTACTGACAAATAAATGGTGGCCACGTGGTGGTGTCGGCGCCCCACAACGCCTTAATTGACGCAAACAAATTACTAATTTTCTGCAACATGCTTTGCAATGTGGCCACCGTTCCGACTGAAGCAGAATTTCCATTAGTAGAAATAATCTGTTTCATTTTAGAAAAAACGTAATGTTTCTCGAGTTTTAAGTTAAATGACTCAAGTTGTGATTTGAATAAGGTCGTAAAGCCGAACAAATACGGGCTGGAGCTGCCTTAAAGCGGCTCCTGCCCAATCTGGGGGGCCCAAACGCCTCCTGCCGGAGGCTCTACACGGGGGTCGTGCGGTCCATGGCCCTATACGGGGCACCGGTGTGGGCGCCCTCATTGAGGCTGCGCCCAGCGCGCCGGTTGAGTGCGGCCCAGAGGGTCATGGCCATCCGGTTAATCCGGGGATACCGCACGGTCTCCTCCAAGGCCGCGAGCCTCCTTGCCGGAGTGCCGCCATGGGATCTGGAGGCAAAGGTCCTCGCCCACATGTGGGAGTGGCGCGAGGAGGCGAAACGCCGGGGTGAAACTCCGCTGCCGCGACAAATCGCGTTACGGCGGACAGAGCTCCGGCAGGATCTCATGGCGACATGGCGGGTACGATTGTCGCAACCCAGCGCAGGGCACGCCACAATTACGGTGGTAAGTCCCCTCTTTGAGGAGTGGATAGAGAGGCGTCACGGCGTCCTCACCTTCCGCCTGACGCAAGTTCTCACCGGGCATGGCTGTTTAGGCGGGTTCCTGTTCAGGATAAAGCGGGAGGAAACGCCCGGGTGTTTCCATTGTGAGGATCGTCTAGAGGACACGGTGGAGCATACGGTGGCGATGTGCCCTGCCTGGGCGGAGCACCACCGTGTCCTCGTGGAGGCGATCGGTGGCGGCGACCTCTCGCGTCCGGCCCTGGTGCGAGCCATGGTATGGAGCGAGAGGGCATGGGAAACCGTCACCTCCTTCTGCGAAGCAGTAATGCTCGCGAAGGAGGAGGCGGGGCGCGTGAGGGAGTGGCAGTCTCTGCGCCCTCACGTCCCTAGCCGCCGCAGGAGGAGACGCCCCGGGCGTCGGGAGTCGATAGCTGACTCCCGGCCACCGCAAGGCGCGACCTTGCGGGCGGTGAGCAATGGGTAGCTCGCCGCCCGGTAAGGCCTCAGGTCGACGACGTGTAGTGTTCCACGCACGCCTCAAAGAGATGTCAGCAAAACTGAAGGGGTCTGCTAGGACCGATGCCTGCCAGGGTCGCGAGATTGTTCGAAAGAGATACCGTGACCCTGGCACACGGGCAACTGAAGGAACACGGGTGGGTTTTAGTCAGTAAAAGTCTGACATCCCGATCCGCCCAGAGCGGGACAAGTCATTTGATGATTTCCCATACAAAAAACTTTTTTACAAAAAAAAAAAACAACCGACTTCCTTAAAAACACTACAAAGTGAAAAATAACTTTAATTTCGGAAGTTGGTGTCTTAGGATCTGTATTTATGGTTTTTTTGCCACCGACTTCCGAAATTAAAGTTATTTTTCACTTTGTAGTGTTTTTAAGGATTCGGTTGTTTTTTTTTTTTTTGTAAAAAAGTTTTTAGTTTTAAATTTTTAGTTGTGGTATTCACCCCGCTCTAATTCCAAACAAACAATGCATATTTATGCGATAGCAGAAATCGCGGTTGATTTGCTGTCATTTTTTAAAGAGTTCTGGTGTCTGTCTCCCGAACTCATCATTAGATCTATATGAAATTTACATGGGGCCATTTTGGAATAAACCCCTTTCGAAGAAAAAAAGAATTTTGCAAATCCGTCTATACCGGATGACATTTTTTACCGTCTCAACCTTCATATGGTGTGTTGTGTAACTAGAATAGAAGGCAGGAACGCCTTCAGATTCATCGTAGGTGACTAAAGGAGCGCGGGACACGGGCGGAAAGGGATGCGTGTGCGGCTCGTGCGTCTGCGAAAGATCAATGAGGCCGCCTATTGGCCGGCTTCAAAGAGTAGGACCGTGCTACGAAATCATTGATACATGCCGCGCATTGAGTAGGGTGCGTTTTTCGATAGGTTTTAATTGTTTTTTTCTGTCCAAATTTCTGTTATTGTTGTTCCACTATGAAAATGTTACTTTAAATGTGTAATATTTATTGCTAGATCAATTTCATTACATGTTATTCAAAATTAAAAATACCAATAATTTCCATGCCAAAGGTTTCTACTCCGTTCACCTATTACCCCCATTTTTTTTTCAAGACGTTAAAAATTGTCACCCGGTATATGACGGAGTTATGGCCGAACATACATAAAAAAAAACATTATATACATCCGAATTGAGAACCTCCTCCTTTTTGAAGTCGGTTAAATAAAAGCCGAACAAATAAAAACACGCAACTTTATGCTCCGCGTCGAGAATGACTCGCACTTGATTCAAACTCTTTGACTTTTACTACTGCCTTGAGAAGTTCATAAAATTTGTGACAAAGATAATAATGTCCACATGAATATGTTACAAAAATATTTGCACCCGCGGTGCCACAAATTTTTTTATTAAAAAAAAAAAATCACACATACTGTACTTTTTCCTTTCGTTCCTACGTACCGGCTTGCTCCTATCCTAAGCGGCCTACGTATATCTACCATTTCGAGTTCCAGAATAAAATGTTTACTAACGTAGAATTTGATGCTCAAGTTGTATTGATATAGGGTACCTAAGATAATGTGTTTGGTTGCAATATGTAGCAGAATACCATGTGCATAAATATGGTATTTATTTGAGTTCATCTTTAGATAACGTGGCCGGTAAGAGCGTTATATACCAGGTGATATTTTTTAACGTCTTGAAAAAAAAAATGAGGGTAATAGGTGAACGGAGTAGAAGCCTCTGGCATAGAAATTTTAATTTTTGAATAACATGTAATGAAATTCGTCGTTGCAAATTTAAAATCTCCTATGTAACAATTTTCACAAATACGAGCTATGCATATATTTTAAAAGCGATTTTGTATACCTACCTATTGCAAAAACTCATATGTGAATATCTTAATGTATCGTTAAAATATTCGCTAATTTAATAAAATCTCATGTTTATTGACCATCGAAAACTCCTATGTGCCTGATGTAATAAACTGTAAAACCACTTATGTGACAAAAAGTTGCAACTTAAATCTCCTATGTGCAGAAAAATAATTAAATTTATATAAATATACGCTGAACGACACATTGATATACGACAAATTCTATCTCAATACATTATAAGTCCTTTACACTTTACATCTAAAAAAAAAATAAGAATGTTTCCTCAGTTTCTTTTTCAGGAAACAGTTTTTTTCGTTTTTCTCGAAAAGTTACTTTTTACACATAGGAGATTTTAAATTTGCAACGACGAATTGATCTAGCAATAAATACTACACATTTAAAGTAACATTATCATACTAGAACAACAAAAACAGAAATTTGGAAAAAAAAAAACAATTAAAATCTATCGAAACTCAAATCATATGCACCCTACTCAATACGCGGCATGTATCAATGATTTCGTAGCGCGGTCCTACCCTTTGATGCCGGCCGATAGGTGGCTTCATTGATCTTCCGCAGGCGCACGACGCACAGTGGGCTGGGATTAGAAGGTTGGGTCTTAAGAGATCAAATGTATATTTTTTTGGTATTTAGGCATAAATTTAAAATGTTTTTATTCTTTGACTTTTTTTAATTTAACGAGTACTTTCGGAGATATAGCCATATCAAATTTGTATGAAGAGTCATGTTATTTTAGTTAAGCAATTTATTCCAATTAAATTGAAATTGAAAATAATGTATACTAAACGGCCTGAAAACCTCAATACCTACTTAGTTCTTTAAAAAAAAAAACAATGTTCGACATTTTCCACCACCATAGGTAGGTATGACGTAATTTGTTTTGAGACTTATTTCCGGGAATCAAGGGAAAAGAGTGCGCGAGCGCAACAACAAGTTATGACGTGTCGTAACGTGATTGGTGCAACGATAGGGTATCTACGGAATGTTCGGTTGCATTCAAACGTACTTTAGTGTTCTATTACCCACCATAATAGACGCACTACACACATTCATTACTTACTTATTTGTTATTTTGTATTTGTGAAAATGTTTGAAAATTTAGTGACAAAACCTTGATCTTTCCGTTATTTTAAAAAACAGTGGCAGTATTAAAAATAATAACAGTTTGTGTAGTGAGATAAGGTCTAAATTTTTAGTCGAATTAAGTGATGATCACGAAAAGACCTTAAAGTTGTTTTGTGCAAAATTTTGTTATAATTTAAATAGAAGATGGGAAAACGCTTATCGTAAAGATAATATATTCAGAACTAAAAATAGTGAATGGTTACAAGAAAACATAATATGGCCAGACTTTATTAAGTGTTTAATAGGCAGTAATGAAGATCAACCAGCACCGAGTACATCAACTCAGTATGTATCACCATCAAAAGTTTCTGTCAGTGTCTCCACCGAACAAAGCCCAAGAAAACCTTTTTGTGAATTAGCGCCTAAACAGAAAAAAGACGTGCAGAAAACTTTCATTTATCTTCGGACGAAATAAAATATGCATATTTTGAGCAGTTGAAAGCGGATGGGAATGAGGAGGTTGCTAAAATACTAGAACATTTACTAAAGAATCCCCAAGATGTAAAAAAAGTTAAAAAGTGCATATCTGTTAAAGAAACAAAACCTGTGTTTTCTCCGGATGAGGCTTTAGGGTTATTTTTATCACTTAAGCTGACCAAGTGGCAATACAATACTTTAAGAAAAAGTGTTAATGAAAAAGACAGTAATATATTTCCATCTTATTATCAAGTGTAACATGCGAAACAGAAATGCTATCCACCAAAAGATGCTATTACAGTGACAGAAACCTCAGCTAAAATAAAGTTACAAGCTCTATTGGATATAACGACAACAAGAATAATGACGTCACTCGTCATAGATAATGGTTGTAAAGAATTTACACTAATCAGTAAGTGGGGATTTGGCGGTGCTTCTAATCAAGCCAATTACAAACAAAAAATGCAAACAGACGATGAACAAGAAAGTCAACTTGACGATTCAAGCATATTTATGGGTAGTTTAGTGCCAATAAAATTAGTGTGTGGCGAACAAGTTATCTGGCAAAACGATTCACCAAATTCATCTTACTGGTGTCGTCCAATCTTTTTCGAATTTGTGAAAGAAAATAAAATAACGATATTGCGGGAAAAAAGTGCTATTGAGGAAGAGATTGTAAATTTAGTGAAAACAGAAGTTGGAGGAATAAAAATTTCACACTAGACATAGACGGAAAAGCAACATCAATTTTATGTGATACTTCATCTCAGAGATGCGACATTTGTAAAGCCACTCCAACAGAGATGAATAATTTGCCCTTCACTTCAGCCGTAAGACGTCCACTGCTGAACTTAGGCCTCCCCCAATTTGGGGGGCTTTGCCATAATCGCCACGCTTGGCAGGCGGGTTGGCGATCGCAGTATGGTGGTAAAATGCATAGAGAACGCTGCTGCCCATTCTCTAGTAATTCCCTTAATCGCCTTTTACGACACCCACAGGAAGAAATGGGGTGGTGTTATTCTTTACGTCCGGCACCACACGGTAATTTGCCCTTAATTGCATCAAAACCGACTGATCCAGATCTCTGTAAATACGGATAGTATATAAAAAAACATCTTATCATAACCAAATAATATTAAGTAACAAACAGTTTTGTATTGTTTTTATGAATTACAAATTCTTTGTTATCTTTTGAAATTTTAACATTTGGTGATACATCTTCAGTCACTTTATATGGTCCTAAATAAATTTTATCTAACTTATTTCCTACTTGATTTTTAATAAGAACCAAATCTCCACTCTTATATTTTAATCCGTGTACATTTTTATCAAAATTATTTTTTCTTAATTCCTTACTAAATAATAAATTATTTCTAGCATCTGCTTGTGCTCTTTGAAGTCTGTATTTTAGTTCCAAAGGGTAAGAATCAGGATTATATAATGGATCAACATAAGAACTTTTTGCAATATTGGATGGCAAGTTACAATTCTTCCCAAATACTAGTTCAAATAGAGTGTATTTTGTTTCAGAGTGTACTGCAGTGTTAAATGAAAAGCACCAGAATGGAAGCCAACTGCTCCAATCTGATTTATTATTATCACACTGAATCCTAAGATAAGCTCCTAGAACCTTATGAGTGTTTTCCAATCCTCCCAGAGTTTCATGATGATAGGCTGTTGAATGCAGTTTATTTATATGCAACAAAATGCAAATCTCAGTAAAAACTGATGACATAAACTCTGTTCCCTGATCTGTTATTATTTCTTTAGGGATACCATATCTCAGAATAAAATTGTTTACAAATAACCTAGCTACAGAAATAGTATCTTTCCTCTGTAAAGGATAGGCTTCAACGTATTTTGTTAAATCACACTGTAATGTCAGAATATACTTATAATTTAAATTATCTACATTTAAAGGACCCATTAAATGTAAACTTACTCTTTCAAAAGCAGTGGATGGCGTTGATGTTATAACCATCGGTTCATTTGTATGCCTATTGGAATGCTTTTGAATCTGACAACTTCTACATTTCTTTACGAATTCTGTTACATCATTAGTCATTCCTGGCCAATAATAGTACTTCCTAATATTATTTAACATTCTGTTTACTCCCGCGTGGCCACTAGTGGGTAATAGGTGGAAGTCATTCAAGATCACTGTTTTCGTGTCTTTGTCAGAAACTCTTGTCACATCTTTAATAACAAGTAGCTTAGGACTGTCATTCAAATTACTCATTTCCTTTATAAAATTGTAAACAAAAATTTCATAGCGCTTATTTTTAACTAGCTTTTGCCCGCGGCTTCGCCCGCGTGGATGTCGGAAACTAATGCAAGAGGACGTACTACCGCGATAAGAATGTGTTATTCCAGGTTATATAGGTAATATAGACTCTGTGTGCTATTTTCGATCCAGATCCATTCAGCCATTTTTGCGTGATTGAGAAAAAACACACAATCATACATATGTTCACATATATAATATTATTAGTAGTAGGATTATAACTCATATTACTTAGGATTCATAGTTTATGAGAACATCATGTGTGTTGGTGTTTTTAAAATAAAAGTAAGTAATAGTATTCAGAGTAAGAAGACTGCGACGTAGGGCTTGGTTTAGTTGAATATAAGTCTTCCTGGTTTTTCTTAACGCTCCTATTTTACCTATCAGACACTCAATCATTTACCAGACACCGAACATAATTATAGGAATAGTACTTTTGCCAGTGGCTTGGCCCGTATAGCTGTCGGAAAATATCACCCGGGAACCTACTACCGGGATAAAGTAGGTATCCTATCTGTTACGTATCCATGATATAATATATCTTTGTGCCAAATTCGATCTAAATCCGTTTGGCCGTCTTTGCATCATTGAGAAACAAACATCCAAAAATCTAAACATCTAAGCCATTTCGCGGTCTCTTACTTGGAATTATATTTATTTCTATTTATTTATTTCTTTTTATTTCTATTAGGTTTATTTTGAGTATAATGAACACACGTGATATTCGCAATTACTATGAAGCCAAAGTAATATGAATTACAATCCTACTTATCCTGTACTACCCGGCAGCTGCCAACGCGCTCTGCGCCCGCTTTTTAAATCTCTAATATTTTCTAAGATATTCATTTAAATTACATGCTGTAAAGGGCCATATTGATCTATATTAAATGCACAATGTATTTAAGGTACTAAATTGGATAAGGATTAATGCTGTATTGCTTAAAATCGCTTCGTAAATAAGCCCTTATTTCTCGTAAAAAGTAAAAGATAAAAAATGGTTATTGTGGGTTATCCCTAAGAGATAGACATATACCATTAAGGACATTTTTGTAGGCCTTTTTAAGGTGTACAATACTGTAGTACATTATTTTGATCTATTTCGTAGGATTCAGCCAGGGTTTTTCGAATTTTGAGACGTATGTCAGCGTAGTTTTCGAAGACAGTTATTTTTTTCTAAAATAAAAGAATCTTTCTAAAATAAAAGTAGCCTAAGTTACTCCTTGTTACATCAGCTATCTGCCAGTGAAAGTCCCGTCAAAATCGGTCCAGCCATTTCAGAGATTAGCGGGAACAAACAGACAGACAGACAGACAAAAATTGTAAAAAATGTTGTTTTGGTATATGTATCGTGTATACATCCATATACACTTAGTAAAAAGTGGTTATCTTAATATTAAAAACAGACACTCCAATTTTATTTATTTGTATAGATTATTATGAGCTCGTTTATTTTGATTTTCTTGCAAAAACGTTGTAATTCTCTCGCTAACACACTTATGGTCAATAACGATCGAGAAATCACAAAAATTGCAAATTTTTCAGGTACGAAATATTTTGATTTTTCTATCTGCTTTATTGTATTTTTATCACTAAACAATATCAATTCAACGCTGTCAATCGGTCGTTTGAGGATTTCCACTACTTTAGGTTGATCAGGCCTTGGAGTAGAGGATACCTCAGTAGTCATGTCGTTGTTGTCACAGTCAGTGCGTAACCTTCGAGTCTGTGCCCTTGTCATGACTGATACTGCATGCTTGTTCGTATCTTTTAGGCTGTTGGATGTAATAGGTATCCGGCTCAATGCATCTGCAGCTGCGTTGTGCCGTCCTGGGACATAGCTGATTTCAAAGTCATATTCTACCGCTCAAAAAAATCTTGCCCGAGTATACCTTCTGCAACACAAGATAAGTGTTCAAAAATGTGAAACTTTTGGACTCTAAATTACCACTAATTCCTTTAATGACTATCTTATCCTGTTTGACTAAATTCAATAAATTCTTATGTCGCGACAACCATTCATACTTTAACACACATAAACTAGCTCCACTATCAATCAGTAAATTAAGATCAACATCACTATATCACATACTAAAATTACAAAAACTAAAAATTGAATGAGTGTACGATTTAGGTACGAAAAAATTCTAGGCTTTCATGACTATTTGTGCAATCATTGCGCAAGTTGTCTTGAACATTGGACTGTTGCGCGTTATGTTGAACACGCTGACAACGCACCGGACGTCCGCGGAACTGCTGACGTTGTCCACCTGAGTTTTTACCTCGATTAACTTTGTTTGAAATTCTTTGACCTGTGCTATTTTCGTTATTTCCATTATCTTTATCATAATTATAGTTATACGTTTTATTTCTGTAATAAAATTGTCTATTTTCTCGGCCTCGAGAACCTCTAAAGCTACCTCGTTTATAATTTTGGTTAGCCCTAAATTGCATAACCTGATCTTGTGGCTGGACAGACATGGATTGTTCATCTACCGCAGCCGTTATTGCGTCAGACAATGATGCAAACTGACGTGAGGCAATGATGGTGCTGAGCCGCTTATCAGCCAAACCATCACTAAATCGTTTAATAGCAGTCTTCTCATTGAGTGGACGCAAAACCTCATATTCATCACGCTTATCGTTAGCCTGCGCAATCGTGAGATTAACAAACAACTCTTCGATCTCCGTACCGAATTTTTCTATACTCCTACGGCCTTGAGTTGCCTTAAACAATTGACTTTGTAAAGCTACTGACGATTTCTTTGGTAGCAAATAACTGCGAATATCTTCTATCAAACTTTCTATATCTGCGTAATTAGTTTTTAGACGCAATTTTGCACAAGGCGATAGACGCGTTTTTAACACAAACTGTATCAATTGATTTTTACTGGCATTATTAATGAGCGAACTATAGAGCAAGATACCATCTATAAGCTGATTTGTCACCTGCTCCTGGCCATTCAATACTGGCAACAGAGAAATTGCAGTTTTTGTAAAACAATCAGTATATTCTATAAAATCTTTAGAACTAGTTTGACAACTACTATCTACTAAAGAAAGTAAACTCTTCATTTCTGAAAATTTGATTGAATTTCATTAATTAATGTTTGGAAAACCTCACAAGCTTCTTTATCTAACTTGCGATCTATAACTTCTTGGTTCAACTGAGTCAAATTACAATCCAATTTACTATATTCTTTTTCTGCTTCTTCTAGTTTCTTAAAAGCTAAATCTTTTCTACGCCTATCTGGACCTAGTTTTACTAAATATTCTCTTAGATATCTTAATCTAGCGTGTAAATCTTGCAATTTTTGGGACATTCCTAATTCTAGAACAAAATATAAAATAATGCATGATCCAGTTACAATAATATGAAATATAGTAGACTATTAAAAAAAATGCTAGAAGTGCAAAACTTACATTGCAGTAATTACTTATTTTACTGACAACGCTTATGTAGGTCACGACGTCTCACGTGGCGTGGATGAATGAACTTCTCAGCATTGGACTGGAACTGACTCCCAGCTGCTCCACATCGGACCCGTACAATTCAACTCCCGGCGCCCTGCATATCCTCTCATCATAAGGCTTGAGCAATCTCCCGGCACCCGGCAGCAACGTTCCTTTTCTGTCTTCTTATTTAACGATTGCACCTCTTCAAACAAATTCTTCTATTGGGATTCTGATTCTTCTATAATTTTCAAAATCTTCTTCGCTTTCTTTCTTCTAATTTTCCGTCTTCACAAACTTCTTGATTTTCATAATTGTTTCGTTAGTTGGTATAATCTTCATAATTTATTTGACTACGGCCGTTTATCGCGTAGGTTGCAAAATTTTAATTGCTGGCTAAGGGTCGCCATGTATTATAGTGATGTTGTCGAAATAAAAGAGAACTGTTTAGTTCGACGATTCGTATAATAATGGCTTAATTAGTGTGTGCAGTTACAAATATAAGGTTAGGCGAGCTGCACACTACATCACAAACTTCGCAGAAAACATAAAACTTTGTCAGTCTTTTTATTTTAAATCTTATTGTCTTTCGACTAAATTTGTACACCAGCCATGGTCAAACATGTTGAGCCACAACCACCCACTTTGTAACAACCATACTATACCATGTATATTATCTACACATGTTTTTGCAAATAAATAAATCTGAATCTGAATCAGTAGAAGCACAAAGTTTATTAGTAATTGAACAAGCGGAAACATTTGATGATGACGAATACGAAAATTTTGCATTCGTTAATGTGGATATCTTGACAGTGATTAAATTAAAACAGTGCAGTGGCCAGTAGTGATTGTGATTTTTACTTATTTATTTTATTAGTCCTTAGTGGATTAGGCCTAAAGGGGCGACCACTACATGAAAAAAAAACGCGCCTAGTTCTTAACCTCTATGGTGGTGTGGAATAGAGAACAAAATTTGAAATTGCGACCAAATCGCAGAAAATCGCAACCCGAGAATAGGCGCTAAAATAGGACAAATATACGTACTATGCATACGTTGAGTCAATTCTTTGAGAAAATTTGAGAATTTCGAGATTTTCACATTTTTTTCTTTTGCTTCATACAAAAATTACTTTGGATATTTATAACTCCGAAAATACTAAGTTATCTGAAGGACCCTCATAGAAATAATTACTTATAATTGATAGATAAATCCAACACAATATTAAAAATTTCAGAAAAAGAAACTTTTTTTTTTTTTAATGCTCAGTCCTTTACCGGCCCGTTTCAGCCCACTGTGCGACGGCACGAGCCGTACACGCATCCCCGTCCGCCCGCGTCCCGCGCTCCTTGAGTCACCTGCGATGAATCTGAAGGCCTTCTATTCTAGTTACACAACACACCATATGAAGGTCGAGACGGTAAAAAATGTCATTCGGCATAGCCTTCGTTACCGCCACCCTAGAGGACCTGTAAGTAGCAAAGTCAATAGCCGGCAACAACAAGCGCCGTTCATCTGTAGCGCAACTGTGGCGCCACAAACGGGCTGCATTGCCACTGCACTTTTGTGGCAAAACGATCACTGACAGCGGCTATTGTATACTAGAAACTAGACATAAATCCAATAAAGTTAATTCACAATACATATGGAGGTACTATTCATGTGGAGGTCAATTTTGTCCATTAATTTAGTGCACTAAACTACTATCCTGTGTTTATTAAGAAATAGGTCGAGTATGAAGGCAGACAGGGGGGTTCATCAGGGTTCCCGGCGAAAGTGGCGTGACTACACACTCATAATTATGCGACGGGTTTATAATATTTGTCCAATAATTCAATTAGCTAGCTACTGAGCACAGAATACTAACTACCAGAGCAGGCGCACTCGTTTGAATAGATTACTACTGGCCCCAACATCTAATGCGGGATACGAGGTTGAATTAGTTGTGGGAGAGAGGACGCTACTGTGCGTAAACAAACATCTGCTCCGTGTATTTTAACGTTTAAAAAATAGTTTAAGTGACAATACAGTTCAAAAAAGTTTAAGTTGTGACGATAAAGGACCTGTAGTGATTTCAGTTGAAGTATACGAGTTTTAGACAGATCCTATGAAGTTTTTCAATAAAAGTTCCAGAAGTTTCAACGTACAAAATTCAAATATTCAAACTGTTATCGGCTGCCCATTAAGCTGAGCTCAAAAATCCTCGTAGCCACCAGAAACATCGAGACAGACCTCGGAATCGTGAAGGTACAATAGGGATTATAATAATTAACGTAACTAACTAAATAAATCAGAAACTGCTCATCATCTAGGCCTATTACTCATAACAGCGCTATCTATCACCTAGTCGATGAAGTAGCACCAGGAATCGAACCATCGACTAACAAAAATAATTAAAGACACTACTACCCACTAGATGTCAGCACCAGTATCAAAACTACTCAAAATGGCACAAATATGCGAGGGTTGTACGCAAGATCTCCCATCCACCGAACATCTAACCTGCACATTATGTAGCTGCAAATATGATCTGGAGTGTGCAAACGTCTCAAGAGACCATTTTAATGTAGCAATGACTGCAGATCATAAAAAGACATGGAAATGTCAGGATTGCCGCTGCAAAATGCCTAAAATAGGAAACTTAAACACTCCTGTTCCATCCCGTGACCACAGATAACCGACTGTACGATAGTTTTTTGTTTGCTCTGTGCGCCTGCGCATCTTGACGTGTAGCGGAGTGACAACTGTCACTTGTCAGTTTTGATTTTGACACTTGAATTTGATCTTGAAAATTGGTTGGCTGGTTGGTAATTTGTCTTGAGAGACGCTAGAGATTTTCACAGCATGCGGTTCCAAAATGAATCACCTCATTTCAATCAAATTCCAAAATAAAACCCGTTCAATATCGTCAAAAGGGGTTGTTTGCACACAAACCAATCGGATCACAACAAATTGTCCGCAAAACTATAGATTTAACAGGATTAATAATTATTAATCCTGTTAAGTTTTGCGGACAATTACAAAACTATAGATTTAACAGGATTAATAATTATTAATCCTGTTAAATCTATAGTTTCAGTCACTCCAATTTTCACGGTACAGCTGGTTCACAAATTTAAAGTCGCTCAGCGAGCTATGCTTGGAGTATCTCTGAGGGACAGAATCCAGAATGAGGTGATCCGGCAGAGAACTAAAGTTGTCGACTAGCTCATAGGATTAGCAAGCTGAAATGGCAATGGGCCGGCCACATTAGCCGTCGAACCGTGTTTGAGTTTTAATTGCTTGAAGCTACTCGAATATTCTTGTTTTATTTATCTTTCCGCTTCTGAAAGTTTTTGTCTTAATTCTGTTTCGTTGTTGCTTTCCGTCGCGTACACCAGCTCTTTGTAAAATCCCCAAACAAAAAAATCGATGGGGTTGAGGTCTGGCGAACGCGCAGGCCATTCAATCGGCCCTGCACGACCAAATCATCTTTCTGGAAAAGTGGTGTTCAGATGCTCTCTTACTTCTACCGCATAGTGACAGGGCGCGCCATGTTGTTGAAAAATGATTTCTCGTCGGATCTGGAGATTCACATCTTCTAACAATTCATAAAGATTGTTTTGTAAAAAATTTAAATAAGTATTTCCATACAACCTGGCCGGTAATTCAAAGGGCCTAATAAACTCTCCATTTAGGACCTCAGACCAAAGGTTGATACTAAAGCGTGTTTGAAAGTTTGACGCCCTTGCCGAATGTGGGTTTTCGATGCCCCAGCTATGGTAATTATGAATGTTAAACACTCCAGTCCTTTCGAATCGGGACTCGTCGGTCCAGAGTTTTTTATTGAAAAAATCAGGGTCTTCTTCAGATCGTTGTATCATTGTTTGACAAAACGCCACTCTTCTTGGGTAATCGGATTCCTGGAGCTGCTGGACCCGCTGGATATGGTACGCGTGGAATCCTTCTGCGAACAAAAAAAAAAAAAACACCGCTACGTATCTATCACAAGTTAACTGGTTTACAACGTGGTCTGTACAGAATGGGTTTGGAGATAGAGACAATTACCTAGATCAGAGATAGGCTTACCACTATCTAGACGATACAAACATAATAACTATCTAAATAAAACCTTCCTTTTTTACAGCATAATTAAAAGCTTAGGTAGCTACTTTTATGGCTCACCTTCTTTAAGAATTCTTAGAATCCTAGTTCGCAGAATCCCAGTTCGTCTAGCTATTTTTCTTGAACTTGTAGACGGGTCCCTTTGAACTTCTTCCAAGACTTCATCCACTTGATCTTGATCCTGGGGTACAGTTCCGCGAGGTTGATTTCGCCCTGGGATACGTCCAGCCATCAGGGTGTTGTGTCTACTAATAAAAACCCTGTGGTCCGGGTAGTGCTCCATTACTTCTTCACGCCTCTCCAATGCCTGTCGATAAAGCCTCGCAGCTTCACTACCGTTGTCTTGGGCAACGCCATAATAGTAATGCATTTCTGCGTATTGGCTTAGTGAATAGCTCATGGCACTGCACAAAGACAATCCAAGTCACTGAGTAACAAGCACAGGTTTGTTCGTAAGGCAAATCAAGGTCCAAAACTCAAGCACAGGTTGTTTGTAAGGCAAATCAAGGTCCGAAACACAAGCAGAGGTATACGTGAGGCAAATCAGAGTCCAGTTAACACAGCGTAAGTAGTTCAAGGGTAAGAAAATAACGTCAACGAGAGTAGTCCTAACAAGTACGATGGCAAGAAACGACTAATTATTATTATTTATTTGTCGGAGAAGTCATTAGTACGGGAGCTGCATTGACAACGAGGCGGAAGCGCTGTAACGTCAACGCTTCGACGGAGTCTAGATTTAAGTTTGCGCGGGCTTTAACTCAAGAAGTACGATCGCAGGGAGGGGACCACTCACTTCTCTGCTAGCAGCCGCGCAGACAACACTAGTCTAGGAACTGTCATACTACTCGTTGTGTTCAGTGTACCTACCTATCTTAATAAATTAAGCAGTGTGATTTCCAACACCTTGTTTTGCTCGCCAACCTACACATCACCCACACATCATGTTTTCTGGGGAAGATCCTCACCCTGATCGGCCTCCTGTTCCGATATATTTATTAATCAGACAGCAAATGGTCCACACTAACAGAAAAAAAAAGAAATACTTAAAAGGTGTTAGTAACAAATGTATCTTATAAACCTATGTTAGTACTTATTTACTAAGATTTTAGTAACAATTTGGCTTATAATCTATGTTAGTACTTATACACTACGACAGACAGTGTTGTTTTGATGAGATGTCCCATTATGGGGCTCTCATCTGGCCTGTCAGCTATCACTTTCAGGAGGTTGTTGCCACTGCCACGCAATCTGACGAGCAGAGATGCACTTTTCTTCCGTACGACAACTGAGAAGCTGTCGACTCGGGCGTCTGCAAACATCTCTGACGCACTACAGTAACGTGGCAGCCGCATCAACGCCCTGAAGGCGTTATTATATTGGACGCGCAGCGCACTGGCGATGGCGGCCCGTTTGGTACAGTTGATCCATAGGGCGCTCGAGTACAGAGATGTGCAGTATGCTTTAAAAAGCGTGTGTTTGACTGCTTCTGTACATCGAACGAACCTACGGGCCAACATGTTCGCCCGTACCGCCAGTGCCCTGCGTTCCCGCTCAACATTACCATCATCATTAAGGTCATCCGCAACAAAATGTCCCAAGTATTTGAACTGATGAACCCGACGAATCGGGACATCATTTATTTTACATGATGATATTTTACATGATGATTTGACAACCATATCAAAAAAAAAATAACAAAATATTTACTACATAAATAATAGTTTTAAAAAAAAACTAAAAAACACGCTTTATATAGAAACCAAACTAAAAAATAAAAAATAAATTTTAATAAATTTGAAGTAAGAATAGTGTAAAAAAATCTAATAAATGTAAAAGAATAATAGTGTAAGTAAGAAAAAAAATGTTTTATTTCAAAAAAGCGTGATTCATTTTTTCAATCAAGGACTTTTCGGAAGTTTCACTTCTACCGTGTGTGACTTCGATAATAGTCCCCTACGGTTATTTTTTGTGATCGTTGCAACTTATTTCGCGATCTGCACCCCGTAATACACAACACGAAATACCTACACACGTAGGGCAGCCACTTAAAGCGTCGGTGGGGAGCAAATTAGGACTCACTTATTATAATAACAGTTTATTGTTCAAGAAAAACTACTTTAACACAAAAAAGTCTTGACAAACTCACTTATTAGCTAGATTTTTATATTAAGCGCGAGCAGTTACCGCTCGAACGCGTCACAGCCGTACGTCAACAGCGTCAACTAACTAACTAGCGCCCTCTAGCGGACAGCATACAAAAGACGCTCAGGCAAGTGAAGCTTGTCCTGGTAATCCTGGCAAGGATAATGGCACAAATTTATGAAATTATTGCATTGTCATCGGTCCTTGACAGGTGTGCAAAGTTTGAATGAAATCTGGTCGTTTAAAGTGGGTCAAAATCGCGCTATAAGGAGTCGGTTACAAACAAACATACCAACATACAAACATACAAGTGAAGCTAATATAAAGCGTGTAATAAAAAGATATGAATTTCTGAAATTTCGTTAGCAGAATACATTAAAAAAACACAAAAATTATAACTCGAAAACTACAAAAAATCGCGGAACATATATATGTATGTACCTGGGGGTATTTTTTAATAACCCCAGGTGGGAGGAATCTAAAAAAAAAATACTGACGTCACTATTTGGACCAACCTGTATATACTCAAAATTTGCAAATTTGCTCATAAATACCAAGACTTGTACACTAAACGAGAAGACATACAAACACGATACACACTTAGATATAAAACACGACTAAACATACCAGAGCCATTCCGTGAAAAATTGCACCGTTACTAAGTGGGACAAAAAGGACAATTTAAAAATTATATTTTGAAGATTTCTGTACGATGCGGCATTTATCAAAGTATAAGAAAATTATATAGTATATTACTAAATAGTAAAAGCTTAAAAAAAAAAACAAATCAAACATGATCCATGACAAGTACTGTCCATTTAGTGACGATGTCTTACGAAATATTTAATCAGCAATGTGAATTATATATTATAAATTCTTAACAATTTTAGTCAACATATACATACTCTTTTTAAAATATATTTCATTTACCCTGTCTGCAACATAAATGTCTACCTTTAAATCACATATGAAAATATTTTCGTCACGTTTTAGGTCAGCCCGACTCATATTTTTAAGTTTGTAGCTAATTAAGACCTTAAAAATGAACTCAAACTATTTTAAATGAAAATATGTATCACATTCTACTATATTTCATCCCAATTAGATACCTTTACTAGTAATAATTCCACTTAACAGACGATAAATTGGAGTAAAAATTTGTGACAGTGACTTAATAGGAAATGTCATTGTAACTAAATGGAAACATAAGCGGTGTTCATAGTAAGTTTAATAATCAAAAAATAGAAATCAAAAACGTTTTTTTCACATGTGATTGGTACTGAAACAAAACACTTTTCTTTTACAATCACAAATTTTTGGTAAATTAATTAAATTGGAACTTAGTATCTACGTAGATATAATATAATAATAATAATATCTTAGGACAACCAACACAACGTTATCTGATCCCAAACAAGCAGAGCCTGTACTATGGTAACCAGACAACTGTTAAACATACTTAAATATTTAGTATATACACACATATTATAGATAAATTACACCTAGACACAGAACAAATGATTGTGCTCATCACACAAAGATTTGTCCTGGGTGGGAATCGAACCCACGACCTGTCTTTGCAGTCAGGGTCACTAACCACTAGACTAACATGCCAGTCGAAATATAAAAAATATAAAAAGTTTGTTCTTGGAACATAAATTAGTATAATATAAGCAAATATAAGAATACTTGCTTATACCTAAACCTACTACTGCTCACTGCTTGGCTTCACACATTTTTGGTTTATTCCGCATGCGACTGCTAGTCACAGCTGAGGTTTGTGAGCGGTGAGTACGGGAAGTGCGTCGTTGACAAGATTGGCAGACTGAGTTAGCTTGGCCTGTGTCTACCTCCCCCGTCTCATCGCTCACAACCTCAGGCGACGACTAGTAGTCGCGCGTGGACTATACCACGGACTTTACATTTTTTTAAACCAAAAAGTTTGTGAAGACAAGCAGTAAGCAGTAGCAGGAACAAGCAAGTTTTAAGATAAGCAAGTACACACGGCTACACATCAAGCTATACATTTCCAGTAAAAGCTGATCTCACATTGTTTAAGTTTTTCTCGGTAAAGTTTAGCTCGTTCAGCAGGTGTTAGCGACATCATATAATAAATAAACTGAAAGAACAATAACTATTTACAAACTTCTCATCAATTATTATCATGAAGTCCATCGATACACGGCTTTAAATTTACAGCCGTGCTTCGGTTGACTTCATGACATTTAGTTATTAAGTTAAATGTGTGTTATTATTATGGTTATAATACCTAAAATAATGTAAGCCAATCCGCGTCGTAAATAAAACGACAATTAACTTTAACGTTAAGTAAGGTAATCAAACGATAAACAATCTATTATAATTAAATAATTTAACAAATCATTTAACAGAAACACAAAACCCCATCTTAGCTGCTGTCGGTAAAAATACACCACGTAAACTTAACCTAGTGTGACACTAAACGGACGTGACGAACTCCCACTTTACTAACAAAAATGACATGATAACAACAATTCTTTGTTCTTGTAGAGATAATCATTATTGCATTACATACGCAGATACATTTAGTATAATTCACAAATTAAAGAATATCTCAAAAACTTACCCGTTTCACTTTATAAGTGCGACTATAGCGGACTTCTTAATTGATACACGTAGTTCGTACGCCGTTCGTCACCGATTACTCTGTCACAACTGGCCCGATGGGTAGAAGAAATGGCTGATCTACCATAATAATGTTGGTATGAAAATATGTTGCCTGTTTTGGTAGTTACGTACTATTGAAAGCAAATAAAACAGTAGTGACTAAAGTGGAATGTCCACCTTGGTGCAAATTTGATAAGATAAGATAAGATAAGATAAGTCTTTATTTGCTTTAAACATGGTATAAAGTAGAAGAAAAAGATTCTAGCATATTTCAAGAATTTTATCGTAAAACAATAAGATTTGTTCATAAAATTAAAGTTATAATGTAAACAAAAGCAGTATTCTTTAAAACCTTACAAAAAACACTGAGGTGTGTTTTAATAAACCATGAACTTTGGTCTGTTAAAGTTATCGACAGGAGGTGTGACACGCAAAAATTTCCTTTTGTGCTACTTATTTTTTTTTTTTTTATCAATTAAATTCATAACGATTAACTCCTTTATATAATATTCTTAAATATTATGAACTAGACTGTATATATATAAAAAAAACCGGCCAAGTGCGAGTCGGACTCGTGCACCGAGGGTTCCGTACAAACCTGCAGGTATTCACGGTTTATGCATAAGGTTTATGTTTATGAAATTAAATGTTTTTTAATTTTTATATTTGGGTTGACTGAATGAAAGGTAAATTATGGTTTACGATTTATGACGTATTAAAAAAAAACTATTTACTAGATCTCGTTCAAACTAATTTTCGGTGGAAGTTTACATGGTAATGTACATCACATATTTTTTTTAGTTTTATCATTCCGTTATTTTAGAAGTTACGGGGGGGGACACATTTTACCACTTTGGAAGTGTCTCTCGTGCAAACTATTCAGTTTAGAAAAAAATGATAAGTATTAGAAACCTCAATATCATTTTTGAAGACCTATCCATAGATACCCCACACGTATGGGTTTGATGAAAAAAAATTTTTTGAGTTTCAGTTCTATGTATGGGGAACCCCAAATATTATTGTTTTTTTTTTTTTCTATTTTTGTGTGAAAATCTTAATGCAGTTTACAGAATACATCTACTTACCAAGTTTCAACAGCATAGCTCTTATAGTTTCGGAAAAAAGTGGCTGTGACATACTCGGACAGACAGACAGACATGACGAATCTATAAGGGTTCCGTTTTTTGCCATTTGGCAACGGAACCCTAACAAGCCATCTATTCACTAGTAAATTTAAAAAGCTTTTATTAAGTAAATGCTACTATAGTGTCAACGAATATTTAAATGATAAATCCCTGAAATTAGTTTAGAAAACTCAAAAGCATGTATTACATTTATTTTTAATTACTATTTTAGAATAAGTTACATTATAAGATAATCAATAGGTCCTCATTTCTACCTACTGTATTTTCTTTTGCTGAACCCGACAGGGTCCACGATTGTTTCTAAATAAAATGTTTTACCACCTAAGCATATACATTGTGGAATGCAATAAAGTATTGAGTATTGAATTATCTACGTTCTCGTGCCTTCACACGAGTCGTGCTCGACCCTCGAGCTCGCAGCCGACCGGCTCACATGCGCACCCTTTATATGAGCTTTTTTTGGCTTACACTCGTATTTTCAGGTTCTATGTTTATACACCATCGATATAGCACAATAACAGCTGTTATAATGCTGGTAATTCAGTTGAATTCAATATAATATAGGGGTTTTCGCATTTTTTCAATCTGAACCGCAGGTTACAACGGTTCAAAATAATTATATTCTTCACCTAACACAGCTGTGCACCTTGCATCGGGATGTCATGCCTCTCTTACCCGTAGCTTACTTTCTCCCTGATACATGCCTGACAGATCTACAGTGTGGTGTATAGGGCGCGTGAGACGTCCACTAAGCGAGTGGTCCCGCGACACACGTCGGTATCAAGCTCGGAGCGGTCATTAAAAGCATAATATTTGACGCGACACCCCTCAGCCCCTCAGCCCGCACCCCCGCACCCCTCGACGCGAGACCATTACCCGGGGATTAAATGTTGAACAAAAGTATTTACAGGGCGCGCGGTCTAACGAGATTGTAACCTCTTGATAGTAATGAGATATTTTGTAAAGAAGACGGCCACATGGCGCGGCGCGCGGCGCGGACTAAATTACTTTAACTTTTTGTGAGCGTAACGACGGCTGTGTAATTACATTTGGTTCCGTAAAAATAGTGTTGTTAGTTAATTCGTTGTGTCGCGAGCACAGCCGCGGCGCGACCCGCTACCTGCCGCATCTATTATGTACAGCGTTTGCGCGGCTCTCTCAAAAGGTTGAAATTAATTAAACTTGTAAATTAAATAACGCGGCGTGCGGGCGTGGCGCGTGGGTCACGCTCGCGGGTCACGTCGCTGGCGGGTCGCCCGCGCGGGTACCAGCCGCGTGGCGCCCCTCCACGCACGTACTTTTGATTATGAACTGCGGCCGGTAGGGATTGGGACATTTGAGCTTAACGTATTTGAGACGTCATGTAGATTCACCTATAGATTTCTTTCAGTCGTTTTAACTAGTTCACCGTATAGTTAATATGTATGGTATCAGGTACTATAGGATTTCGATACTTCATGTAAAGTTGTGTTGAAGAGACGACGATGCGATCAAACAACATCAATGTGCCACCACAGTCGACGTACATACTCGTACAGACGGACAGCAGAGCTCGCGTGAACGGAACTGATACGTTATTAATCTCGCGTTCTTTCGTGTGAATGAATACAATCGTGTGCGTCCGGCGCTCGTGCGGCGCTCGTCCGACCGTCTGCGCCGGAACCGGGAACCGCTGCATCAGCTGATGAGGCACACAGAGGACCGTAAATATCCTTTCGTTGTCCCCCGCCCCGCACCCCTAGTGGAGTCTTGCCAGGAAATACAGAGAAAACAAACGAATCGTTCGGTGTAAACGTGAAACATAAAATTTTCAGTTGCCCATTCAATACTAAAATCATTTAACTTGTTTTTTAACCGACGAAAAAAAAAACGAAAGAGGTTCTCAAGTCGATGCGTATATTTTTTTTATTTTATTGGAAAGGGTATATATAGTATATCCCGAAGGTGGTCCCATGTAGATTTGAAAAGAAAATTCCAACCCTAAGGGTAAGAAAACAGGGGTTGATTGATTGTTCACTCATTGATTGTAATGCATAACTTCTTACAGAATAGACCGATTTTGCAAGCATGTAGTAATTAGTAGATTATAGCCACAAAATATTATAAAATAAAAACTTTAGAGGTGTCAAGGGACACCCGGATGGAACGAAGTTCCTTTCCAGGATTCATAAAAGTTATAATTTTTTAATTATTTATTATGTACAAAAAACCTCTATACACTCAACGAAAATATTCTTCCTCTCTCTCTACCTCTCTCTCCCTCTCTCTCTACCTTTCTCTCTATCTCTACCTCTCTCTCCCTCTCTCTACCTCGCTCTCTCTCTCCCTCTCTCCCTCTCTCTCCCCCTCTCCCCCTATCACCCTCTCTCCCTCTCTACTCACAACAAAAAAAAACAACAACATCTATACAAATAAATAAAATTGGAGTGTCTGTTTTTAATATTAAGATAACCACTTTTTACTAAGTGTATATGGATGTATGCACGCCCAAGTAGCACAAAAGTGCTGGTTAACAGCATTTTTACAGTGCACAGTGAATGCATTAGTTGCTGAATAATAGCGTAGACAGCGCATCCTCAGATGATATAAATCTAATTTGGGCACAAATTATTCAGCACATAGCTGAGTAAAAGTTCCAATTGATAAATAATTGCATTATAATAACATTATAGTAGCATTTATGTGTGTAATAGTCACCTCAAGAGCTGAATATTGCCTGATTAACAAGGCACGTGTGACTTACTATACAACAAGGAAGACGAATGTGTACATTGTGTGTACTTTTAAACAGCTGAAATGACACACTGAGCGAAATTGTGGAATGCAATAACTCAATATTATTTATTTTTCTTTAATATGAACTGTCAAATTGTAAAACATGAACTGTATCGTTGTGTGCAACATCTCAGGAGCCATTGTGAAAATAAACATAAAATTTAAGGTAAGTTAAACTTCGATTTCTTGCTATTATATTTCAAATCTTATTGGGAAGGTAACTTTACTGTCAAATACCATACATATTTAGTTCAAAATTTTCACGCGCCTTCGGAATAGGTACCACTAAATACTAAAAGAAAAGTAATAAAAATTGAATGAATATAAAATAAATTTGTTTGTTTTAGTACAAAGAAAACAAAAAAAAAAACTGTTTTCGTGTAATTAATTTGTAATCCAAATTAATTACGATTGATACCCTATAAAATAAACAAAAATTTAAAGATAAAATTTTATAATAATACACAGTAACGCAGTGAATATGGCGGATGGCAAGTGAACAGTTTTAATCTATATGTATAAAAGGAGAAACTGACTGACTGACTGTTGATATATCAACACACAGCCCAAACCGCTGGTCCTAGAGACATGAAACTCCACATCCACTAAGAAAGGGTTTTTTTGAAATTCCACCCCTAAGAGGGTGAAATGGGGGGTTGAATTTTCTGTGAAACTTTTAATTCTGAGGGTCGTTTGACACAAAAATTAGTACACATACTCTTCAATTATAGTTATGAGATACGTGTATCACAGTTTTTCCAAAATCATCCCCTTACAAAGTTAAATAGGGTTTCGAAGATGTCGATAATAAACTAATTCTCCCTACAGAGTGAGGCACAATTCTGACCATTATAGAAGAGCTAATAGTTAAAATCTACCCAGATATTAGTAATATTCACGACTAGCTCCTGCCCGCGACTTTGTCCGCATACAATTTCTTGCTTCCCGACCCTCCCCGTCGCATCGATAAACTAATTATCCCTACAGAGTGAGGCACAATTCTGACCATTATAGAAGAGCTAATAGTTAAAATCTACCCAGATATTAGTAATATTCACGACTAGCTCCTGCCCGCGACTTTGTCCACATACAATTTCTTGCTGGCCGACCCTCCCCGTCGCATCGAATTGCCTGCCTGGACGAGTTCTTCGTATTCGTGACTTTTTTCTTTTTGCTCGGCTCCGTAGGGTCCGATCGTGACTAGGGTTCATTCCCGGGAATTCTCGAGCCGAGAATTCCCGGGAAATCGTTGGGCTTTGTTCCCGGGAAATCAAGCGCGAGAAAAGTCGAGAACTCGAGAAATCATGTACCTATATAGAAATTAAATTGCCCTTTGTTGTGTTGCGTGGCCAAAGCGCAGCGGCACCCTTTGATCTCGTTGCAAGCGCTCTGCGGCGTCGTTTTTACACGTTCATTCGTGTTTCGACTCTCGCCAAGTATAGTTTACGTAGTGAGTGTTTCACCGATTACGTGATAAATTGAAATCTAACAGGTATGTCTTTTCACTTTTATTGACACATCATGGTTTTATTATTATCAATAATATAATCTAAATATGATCTTAAATTTTACTAGGTACGAGTACCTATCTGTTCTTTTCTATTATTTTTTAGTCAAACTTTAATACATAAAATAACTACCGATACATTAATTATACTACTAAGTCTAATTATATTTCCTATTTTTGTGAAACAACAACACACAAGCTTGAGTTTAATTATTCTAATAGGTTTTTCTTATGTAAGTAATTTGAAATTAATTAATGTGTCATTTTAAATTTGTGAGACGAATATTGCCAGTTGTGTTGTGAGTGTATCACATATTAATCCAAGGGCTTATTATTAATTTGAATTGCGTTTGTTATAGATTTTACCGAAACGTTATTATAACAGTAAAGATGGAAGCATCAAAAGTATGGAAATATTTAAAAAAAAAAGGAATCTGCAAATGCGCAATGCCTAAAGTGGTCAAAAACCATTGCTTGCAAAGGTTCAAATACTAGCGGGTTGGTGAGACATTTAGCACATGTGCATAAAAACAATATTACTAAATGCGGGACCCAAGAAGAATCCGAATCTGAAGCATCTACAAATTCAGGTGTGAGTACATACACCCAAAAAAAGCAGGCCTGGGTATAACAGTAAAAAACCAGCCAAAAATGGTGCTGTCATTATAATTATGAGTCTGAATAATATTATTATTAGCTTATTCATAAGATTAACGTTTTTGAATTTAATCAATAAAAGTTTTATAATTAATTTGAGACTTTTATTTGAGAGGAATACCACTGAATTTGTTGACGTTATTGGAACCAAATAATATGAGAAAACGTACGTAAATGTAAATTTCTCGACAACCCGAGAAGCCCCGAGAAATTAGCCTCGAGAATTCTCGAGACCCGAGAAATTAAAAAGCTCGAGAAATCATGAACCCTAATCGTGACGTTATATAGTATATAGCCTTCTTCAAATAATAGGCCATTCAACACTAAACGTAGTTTCAGAGATGAGAACATTCAACCAAACAAACTCTTCAGCGTTATAATATTTAGATTTGATTACAATTAAAAACGTTATAGTGAGCCAACCTTAAAAGATAGACATATACTATCACGGATTTTTTTAGAACTTTTATGAGAAACAATTTTGTCATACATGATTGTTGAGTTACTTTAACCGTTTATGCAACGCATGCAACTGTAGCTTTCAAAAGGATAAGTATTCCCCGTTTTCCAACATTTTCATTGATGTTCTGCTCTTATTAGTCGTAGCATGATGTTATATAGCTTATAGCCTTCCTCGATAAATAGGCTACCAAACACCTAAAAAAAATTTCAATTCAAGTAGTTTTAGATATACTATTCAGCTTTATAATATTAGTATAGATAAACCTGCAGACCTGGTCGTGAGAGCGTGCCATCATAACACCATAAAACGACTAGGCCACAATCAACAATTAAATTATTTTGAGATCGTTCAAAGGAGTTGAAAATCATTATAAATCAGTGGACTCAGAGATAAACAACGATGACGCCATACTTTCATAATCAGCCGATAATGATTCCATTGCTGAAACACAGGAGTGCCATACTTTACCCGGTTGAATTTCTTAACACATTGAAGCCTCCTGGTCACCCAACTCACATATTAAAATTGAGAATTGGCGCCCAGTTATGTTGCTGCGTAATTTCAAACCGCCAAAATTATGCAATGACACCAGGTTGTGTGTAAAAACATTGCAACGTTATCGAGGCAACTATACTGACAGGTTGTTCCCGAGAGGAGTCTGTATTTATTCCGAGGATTCGTCTAACACCATCGAACTACCCTTTCGAGTTCAGAAGCGCGCAGTTTCTCTTCAAAGTCTGCTTGCCATGACCATAGAACTATATACTTAAGGGGAAACTGTTTTTCACATGGTACGTTATACGTGGCCTGCTCCAGAGTAAGCTCACGGAGCAGCCTGGTGATTCTAGCACCTGAAGGGAAAACAATAAATAATGCTTACAAAGAAAACTGCGGTAGGTATATTATTTCGTTGTAAACAACATTAATTGTTTATATTACATGCATATATTCCGGCCAAGTGGTGCAATGGGACCAGGTTGCGTGAAAACAACGGGATATGATCTTAGAGGGGACTACTATTCGCACGGCCAGTTTTCCGTGGCATGCTCGAGAGTGAGCTCATCTAGCAGCCGGTTGTATCAACACCTGAGGGCAGAACTTCTTGAGTAGTATATACCTAAAGAGGTACTTTAAGAATAAACTCAAAAATATATAGTAACCTGTACCCTGCCTGTGAACAAAAATGTAGGGAATAAAGAGGATTTTATATTTTCGCTTTAAAATTGCCTTCAAATTTGGCATACAAGTAGGTAATTTGCCGTTCCGTTATATATTCCGTTACTATTGTTAGGTTTTAGGATTTATTTATCCTACAGCAATCATTTATCAATCCGAGCGCCGCTCCTCAGATAACACAAAGCAAGCAGTGCGATAAGACATTGTTTACCTGGATTAACACATAGGGTACTTTTAGTCTCGGTAGTACGATCCTGTGGGATATTTTTCGACATTCACGCGGGCGAAGCCGCGGGCAGAAGTTAATATAATGCTACTGGTCTGTACGGGTGTTCACATGTGGCCTTTAATTCAGCAAAGAGTAAAATAGTTTGGCACTTGTGGAATACAAATCAGACATGGATCGATTAGGAGAGTTATATTGGTTCACATTTGCATCAGTTACCTTGATAACTACCTTTATGGATCCAAGCTTTTAGGGTTCCGCCGTGGTTCGTTTAAAGCCATTTTGTTCCTATTTTTAGTTGTTATTCGACGATAAGTATTTAATTAAAATTGTAATTTAAGTAGCTGATATTATAATTTAATTATGGGTATGTATACATAAGTTATTGATTTATTCATATATTAATAATAACGGTAATAACTTAAATATATATTATCAGAACGTTCGCGGTATTAGAACCAAAACACATTCTTTCTATCGTCAAATGTTACAAAACTCGTATGATATCATAGTGCTTACTGAGACTTGGTTATTGGATGGCGTTTTAAATTCTGAGTTTTTTGATGATCGTTACATTGTTTGGCGCCGCGACCGAGACTATGTTTTAACCGGACAATCGCGAGGTGGGGGGGTACTCATTGCTACTCGTAGAGAATTATCAGTTATTTGCCAACCTAATTTTCATTCTACAGCAGAGGACCTTTGGCTATCTATACACCTAAAAAATTGTACCACACGGAAGAATTTAACCTTGCATATTTGTGATATTTACTTATGCCAACAAAACTTAGGCCTTTCTTTCTCTTCACAACTCTCTAATTTTCTCACAAAACTAAACCAAACAGTTATAAATAATATTTCTGATACCTTTCTCGTAATTGGTGACTTTAACATGAGCGGAATAAACTGGATTCCATCTGACAACCTATCGCTTGTCCCATCAAATCCTAACAGTAATGATGAAGTTTTGTGATGAATTATGCACTCTTGATTTTGGCCAGTACAACACGGTAACTAACAGATATGGTAGAATACTGGATCTCGTCCTATCCAATGAAAAAGTTAGTGTAACCGAATGTTCTAGCCCTCTGGTGCCTATTGATGCCTATCACCCAGCGCTATTACTTAATTTGGACCTATCTGTAACACCTCTGCTTGATTGTGCGCCTCGTATTCAATTCTTGTTTGATAAAGGCGATTATGAATCCATCAGCAGAGACATTTCTATGACTGATTGGGAAACTGAGTTCTCCGCGCGGTCAATTGATGATGCAGTTAACTTCTTTAATCAGTCTATTTATGACCTACAATTAAAATATATTCCACAAAAAGTATCTCGAAATAAAAAGTATCCAACATGGTATAGTTCATCACTAGTTAAAGCAATAAAAGAAAAACATAAACACTTAAAAAAATTCAAAACCTACGGTAATATATCTGATAAATTAACATTCAAGCATCTTCGTGAAAGGGTGAAGTCTATGGAATTTCAATGCTACCGCAACTATTTGGATCTAACTGAAAATTCTATTAAAAATAACCCAAAATATTTTTGGACTTTTGTCAAAAAACGACATAGCTCTAATGCAATTCCAAGCACCTTGAACTATAATAGTGACACCTTGCGGACCGGGCAATCTATTTGTCAGGCTTTTTCAGAATACTTCCATTCTACTTTTCTCTCCAATCCCAGTGTTAATCACCCGATCTCTTCACCTTTTCTCGTTAATGATTCATCGAACCTAACTTCTGATATCTGCAGCATCATCATCGATATCGATGAATTAATTAACTTACTTCATAAGTTGGATACATGCAAATCGGCAGGTCCTGACAACATCCCATCCAAACTCCTTGTTCGGTGTGCACCTTCGATAGCGCAACCCATTTCAATTTTATTCAGAAAATCTTTGAATACCTGCGTTGTGCCGCAAATATGGAAATCTGCGTTTATAACGCCCATACATAAAAAAGGTGTCAAAACAGACATAGTGAATTACAGGCCAATTTCTAAACTGTGCATTATAGCGAAGGTCTTTGAAAGAATAATATATAATCAGGTTTATACTGCTCTGAAAAATTCATTTAGCTCGTTCCAACATGGTTTCTTAAAAGGGAGGTCAACTGTCACGAACCTGATTCTCCTTAACGATTTTATAACCAATGCCATGTGCAACGGTAAGCAGGTTGATGTGGTTTATACAGACTATAGCAAAGCCTTTGATCGAATTGATCATAATATTCTAATATCGAAGTTAAATGGCATGGGAATTCGTGGCGATCTACTCCGATGGTTTTCCTCTTACCTTGTCAACAGGTCCCAAGCAGTAGTACTCAATAATTATATTTCTAGCTGGGTCCCTATTCCTAGTGGAGTCCCGCAGGGTTCGTTGCTCGGTCCATTGCTATTTATAATCTACATAAACGACATCGACTCTTGCTTGACTTCATCCAAACTTTTGTGTTTTGCTGATGATATGAAAATTTATACCACAATTTCATCACAAATGGATGTAGCGGCACTCCAGAATGATCTGAGTCGCCTAAAGGAGTACTGCCAGAAAAACAATCTGGATCTTAATCCCGCTAAATGTTCGGTTATTACGTATTCTCGGAAGTGCTCAATCATTGCTACATCGTATACCCTAGGCGATCAAGTTCTTCCCAGATTAAACTCCATCCGTGATCTGGGGGTTCATCACGATTCCAAGCTCAGTTTTGAAACACACGTTGATGCATTAGTCGCTAAAGCCTCAAAATCACTGGGTTTCATAATGCGGTTATCCAAGTGCTTCACTCAAGCCAAAACTCTGAAAATTCTATATTGTACTTTTGTTCGAAGCCAATTGGAATACGCATCTGAAATATGGAACCCATGTTACCACAAATATATTAACCGCATTGAAAGCATCCAAAAAAGGTTCATAAGGTATCTATGTTATCATCAAAAAATACCGTATCATTTTGAAAACTACTACAACCTATGTAAAAAATTTCATATATTGCCTTTACTCAACCGCCGCGAGATTTCTGACTGTATGTGTTTGTTGAAAATCTTTAACAATACTATAAATTGTTCTGAAATTTTAACAAAATTTTATTTCAACATTCCCATGAAGTCTAAGCGATACAATCCACCTTTACGCGTGCCATTTGCTTCAACCAATTATAGGCAGAATTCGTTCATTGTGCGTGCAAGCAGAAATCTTAACAAGCTTTGTAAACAGTACGATATAGACCCGTTCCTAACTAGCGTCTCGTCAGCCAGGAAGTGCATAAGCCGTAATTTTTTCATGTAGTTCTATTTTTTTTCATGCATTCTATCTTTTCATTCGTTTATTTTGTTGTGATGATTATTATTTAGTATGAGCAACACAGCTCTAACACTGTATATAATGTAACTTAGTGTGAATGTCCTTAGAATTAAATATTTTATTTTCTCTGTTCCTTATAAGTGGAGACCTGTAATTGGCTTTCTGACTAATATACTGTTCTTGATCTGTTCGTTGTAGCTGTAAGTCTCCCATGTTATTTAAATAAATAAATAAATAAATAAATAAATATTTATTCATTTATTCATAGTTATTGATTTATTCATTCTGCCATACTTATTTCCTACTGCAAATCTTTACAAACACTTCAAAGTCTTATCAGTAAGGCAACTTTTTATTTTATACACTGTTCTCAAGAAGCACTCCTCCTTAATATTTGACCCCCTCTCTATATCAGGAAAACGCAGAAAATACTCCGAATGCATTACTACTAAAGGTCTAAGAACGAGCTTCTCTCAAAGATTTTTTACTTTCTTAGGTTCCCACTTATATAATAAAATAAATCGTGTTACAAAAATTTATCACCTAACTAAAAAGGCATGTAAGAGTACTCTAGTGAAATGGCTCCAAAATCTAGATTATAAAGCAACTGAGGAATTACTAACTTATCCTAAATAGTGTATCCCGCTAGTTTTACCACTTTTTATCTTTGATTTATTGTTTTTTAATTTATTCATCACTGATATTTATATTATGCACTATCCCTTCACATTTTAGCAAATAACTGAAAATGTTAATATACCGTTGTGGTGGGACCCTGGTGATCTGCTATACAGGTTTTCCTAGTGCAGACACCAGTCTCTCACAAACTAGTGTCATATAGTCTTTAAGCTTCTATGTCATTGTTTGTGAAGAGAAAATAAAATTATTTGAATTTGAATTCAATATGCGACGAAATACCTATAACTTAGTAGATACCTATCTAAAAGTAATGTATTCTTCTGGCCTAATAATAATTAATTACTTCCATATGAAATTGAAATTGACATGCCATACGCACAGTATTTACGCGAAAAGTATTTTTTATGAAACATTTCGCTTGATCTGCAACATGGTGCATGCAACGCTATCGTTCACACGCCCGCGCCGGCGCGCGGCGCGGTGACGACGTCATGTCGCATTATTTGTTTACATAGATCATCAGTTTATCGCTAAATCGCAACTGGGTTGGCCGGTTGTTGCGAATAAAAGTAAATAAGTTGCGATCGACTTAATTCCTGCTATTTTGGTAGGTAGTAAAGTAGGTCCTCTGTGTTTGTGTCTGTAGATGTTTTGTATATAATTATTATGTTACATTAAGTTTAGGTATTTAATATGTTATTATATCTTGTGGTTTTTTTTTCCTCAAAAACTGTATAGGTAGTGTTGTCATTTTAAGGAACTGATACTTCTATTATCTATACATCTATAGGTACAAATAAATAAAATTGGAGTGTCTGTTTTTAATATTAAGATAACCACTTTTTACTAAGTGTATATGGATGTATACACGATACATATACCAAAACACCATTTTTTACAATTTTTGTCTGTCTGTCTGTTTGTTCCCGCTAATCTCTGAAATGGCTGGACCGATTTTGACGGGACTTTCACTGGCAGATAGCTGATGTAACAGGGAGTAACTTAAGCTATTTTTATTTTAGAAAGACTATTTTATTTTAGAAAAAAATAACTATCTTCGAAAACTACGCTGACATACGTCTCAAAATTCGAAAAACCCTGGCTGAATCCTACGAAATAGATCAAAATAATGTACACCTTAAAAAAGCCTACAAAAATGTCCGCAATGGTATATGTCTATCTCTTAGGGATAACCCACAATAACCATTTTTTATCTTTTACTTTTTACGAGAAATAAGGGCTTATTTACGAAGCGATTTTAAGCAATACAGCATTAATCCTTATCCAATTAAGTACCTTAAATACATTGTGCATTTAATATAGATCAATATGGCCCTTTACAGCATGTAATTTAAATGAATATCTTAGAAGATATTAGAGATTTAAAAAGTGGGCGCAGAGCGCGTTGGCAGCGGCCGGGTAGTACAGGATAAGTAAGATTGTAATTCATATTACTTTGGCTTCATAGTAATTGCGAATATCATGTGTGTTCATTATACTCAAAATAAACCTAATAGTATTATTCCAAGTAAGAGACCGCGAAATGGCTTAGATGTTTAGATTTTTGGATGTTTGTTTCTCAATGATGCAAAGACGGCCAAACGGATTTAGATCGAATTTGGCACAAAGATAATTATATCATGGATACGTAACAGATAGGATCCTACTTTATCCCGGTAGTAGGTTCCCGGGTGATATTTTCCGACAGCTATACGGGCCAAGCCACTGGCAAAAGTACTATTCCTATAAATATGTTCGGTGTCTGGTAAATGATTGAGTGTCTGTATAGGAAAAATAGGAGCGTTAAGAAAAACCAGGAAGACTTATATTTAACTAAACCAAGCCCTATGTCACAGTCTTCTTACTCTGAATACTATTACTTTTATTTTAAAAACACCAACACAAATGATGTTCTCATAAACTATGAATCCTAAGTAATATGAGTTATAATCCTAAGTAAGTAAGTAAGTAATATAAGTTACTCCTTGTTACATCAGCTATCTGCCAGTGAAAGTCCCGTCAAAATCGGTCCAGCCGTTTCAGAGATTTCATATTCATTTATTGCATTTCATGTTGTTTACAGGTTGTTACATTATGATAGTTCCAAACAATGAACCCTGCTAGGGCACAGCAATGTATAGGCGACAGGTTTTAATTAATTTAACAGCCTATCATTATTCATTATTAATACAATTTGTTGATATAGATTAATTTAAAAATTATTAATTATTATTATACATTATGTCATTCTTACAAACTAAATAAATAAAATTAACATTTTCTGACTGATGTCTTATAGAGTACCTAGTTATGTATGTGTAATGTGTTCGAGTCGATAGTAATTTATTTATTTCTCAGTTAAAAATTATTTTAGGCTATAATATGATTTTGAGTTTAAGTAGTTTTGTAGGTCATTTTTGAATTTGTTGTCGTACTCTGTATCCTTAACTGAATTCGGGAGTTTATTATAGATTTTAACGCACATGGCCAGAGGCCCAGAACGAAACATAGCTAATCTTGAAGTTGGTACCGCTAATTCGTTTAGATATCGGTTTCTAAGACTGCGTTGCTGTGGGCGTTGCTGTTTTGCTAGCGGAAAAAGCGATGGGTATTTTCTCACAAATTTACTAGCTTCTAGGATATAAATACCTGTTAGCGTAAGAATTTTATGTTCTATAAAGTATTGTTTGCAACTTTCCGTACGTTCTATATTTATTAGGATTCGAACGCATTTTTTTTGTAAAATAAATAGTCGCTCTATATCTACACTATTTCCCCACAATATAATTCCATAGTTTAGCCACGAATATGCGTATGCGTAGTAGGCTGAAAGAGCTGTTTTGAAGTCGGTTGCTTTTTTTAGATCTCTTAAGGCGTATGTAAAGCTAGCCAATTTATTTGATAGGGTTTGTATATGACCTTTCCAGTTTATATTTGTATCGACAGTCAGGCCTAGCAGTGAAAAGTCGTTTACACATTGTAATTTTGTATTATTATATGAGAAGTCGATATCTACCTTTTCTTTCTGATATGGTCTATATTGCATCAGCTTCGTCTTCGAGAAATTTATTTCTAAATTATGGTCTTTCAACCATGCCACTATATTAGTAAGAATGTCATATAAAATTTCATTTAGGGTCCCGTTATTATCATAAGGAAAAATTATTGAAATGTCGTCAGCAAATAGTACGCTGTATGAATTTATTTCTTTAGGGAGGTTATTTATATATATTAGGAACAATAGGCACCCTAAAACACTACCTTGAGGAATTGACATGGTTACTTTTGCTCTATCAGATTTAACACGCGTTATCTGGCCAGTCTGTGCATCTTTATAATCTACTTCTACATATTGTAGATTAGTAAGTATTGTAGATTAGCGGGAACAAACAGACAGACAGACAGACAGACAAAAATTGAAAAAAATGTTGTTTTGGTATATGTATCGTGTATACATCCATATACACTTAGTGAAAAGTGGTTATCTTAATATTAAAAACAGACACTCCAATTTTATTTATTTGTATAGATGTGAAAATATGTATGATTGGGTGTTTGTTTCTCAGTCACGCAAAAATGGCTAAATGGATCTGGATCGAAAATAGCACACAGAGTCTATATTACCTATATAACCTGGAATAACACATTCTTATCGCGGTAGTACGTCCTCTTGCATTAATTTCCGACATCCACGCGGGCGAAACCACGGGCAAAAGCTAGTAATAAATATATTTCTCTTGTTTTTTACAGAACAAGCTTTTCAAAATAGTTCAGACTATAGAGAGCGATGTTGTCGACCTAACAGTCGTTCCTGCATCGTGGAAAACTAAGGAAATTCTATAGTGGCCACCGAGAAGTACTTTTATACTCCTTGAAATTATAAAAAGATGAAAATTCAAGGCCTGGACCAGGGTGGTACACCGTAAATTGTTCTTTAAAAAGGGAAAATTAAATAAACATAAAGAAAATTACGTTGTTTTTTTAGATGCTAGCTGTACTGGTATTTCCTAACTGACTACCTCTGACAATAATGGGCGAAAACTGGAATCTTAAAAACTCTCGAAATTAATTTATGTATTATAATTTAAAAAATCTTGGATTTCTCTTAATAAATCTTCTTCATTTTTAAGAAAGTACCAGAAACATACCAATATTAATTTTGTGGCAACCATATTAGTCCCGAAAATGTGTAGGTTATAAGAAGATTTTTGTAGCAGAGAGTACCTACTCAGCCTAATGTCACCAAACACACTGATCTCTATTTATAAAGGCTTTTTTGTATTGTTTTGTCAATATGTGCAATTATTATTTATTGTTAATTTAATTTAAATCAGACGTAAATTTGACATTTGCTTTTATTTCAACTGAAGTGACATATATATTTAGTTTGTTAATAAAATTTTATTGTTTTCTGCTGCAGCATTGTTACTTTTATCTTAATTTTTGTAATATGGGTTATGTCTGAAATAAATTGATTTCATTTTTTATTATTTTTTATAAATATAACATACGGAACCCGTCGCGTCCAATGTTCCATTCGCGCATTATTCGAGTGTATGGTAACAACTGACTAATAGGGGAAAAGTGAATCTGTATGCAGCATAAAGCATTAAATTGTTGTTAAATAAGTTCACAAAGTAACTGATTACGTTATAGTGGGTTACATGTTCTCTGTTAAAATGCAACGGTTGTATAGTACACGTGTGGGCTATTATTCAGAAAACTTACAGCTGATAGGGCACTGCACTACTAATCGCTCAATAACAGTGACTTTGTGGCATGTTTGTGGTGCTTAATAGAATTAATGTACAGCAAATAGCGTTATAGTTGGCCACGTTTTTTTTCTAAACAACTGTTACAACCCGGGTGAATACTAATAACTCTATGTAAATGCTCAGAGTACCGCTGTGGGCCTTATGTGACAATTTATAATGCAGTTCTGTGCTACTTGGGTAGTTTCTACCAGGAAGCCAAATTTTCGGAATAATAAAATAAGATCCGACAAGTAACAGGTTAAGAACTTGCGAAGGCTATAATATACTTCGTATATGAAAACTAGCCAAGTCAGACCTAAGGCTACAATACTAATACTAATAACTTGGCGCCCATTTAGATCTCACTTCTTTTGTCGTTGAAATCAACAACCAAGGCATATATCATAACATTGAACTTGGCTCTCATTTCACATTTATGTTTTTGATGGGATATCATTACTTTTTGTACATAATGATCTTACACTATTGATGTGCGCTAAATATTGAAACAATAATTAATACTAAATCCCAGTTAATAACGTAATAAATATGAAAGGCAACTATACTCTTAGCTATAAGTACTAAAACAGAAATGTATGGGCAAAAATTAATTAAGGGTCGTATTCAACTCGTTATATATTCACGTGAAGACCTTAAAATCCACATAAAGACCGGCTGTCATAAGTTTTGATTGCTGATTCTTAATTTTTTTTTTTTTACAAACAGTTATTACAGGCACTGTAAGTGTTAAATAAGTGTTCCTAATAGAATCAGTTAAGTGAAAAAATATAATAAAATGGTAAAAATTTACCAGTTTCTGATTTATTCCTTTGTATTCACCTAACGTTCAGTTACCTTTCTGCATGCCAAAAGGGCGATGGAGAGGGCTATACTTGGAGTTTCCCTACGCGATCGAATCAGAAATGAAGAGATCTGTAGGAGAACCAAGGTAACCGACATAGCCCGAAGAATTCTTAAACTGAAGTGGCAGTGGGTAGTGACATTGCTCGCAGAACAGACGGCCGATGGGGCCGATAGGTTCTGGACTGGCGACCGCGTACCGGAAGACGTAAAGTTGGAAGGCCTCCAACAAGGTAGACCGATGACCTTGTGAAGGCCGCAGGAATCCGCTGGATGCGGGAAGCACAACCGGTCGAAGTGGCGGAGCTTGGGGGAGGCCTATGTCCAGCATTTCGGCTGAAATGATGATGATGATGTTGATGCCAAATTTGAACTTTCTAGGTCATCTGGAACTGGGCTAGAGTTCTGATCTATAGGTCAGTCAGTGATAAAAATGACGATTTTTGGACGTCAATATCTAAATAACCGTTTGAGATATATTCATGAAATTTGGAGCACATATGTATCTCGCAAGTCTCAATATATGAGCTAAATTAGACACGTTTATGTGAAATAGTTTTTGAGTTATGAGGGGGTCAAAAGTGGCTCCAAATGGTTCGTGTAATATTACACACGGTGCTGCTCGCCAGTTCTGTTACTTGAACTTGGCTTGACACGCTGCCGCGTGTCTAAATTTTGCATGATACAATTTTTGCATCGCTAAACATATGGACATTATATCAAAACCAGACTGTAACAACTTTAGACCATGTTTAAAGCAAATAAAGTCTTATCTTATACTCTTATCTTCTTCCTATTCTTTAAAAAAAATTATATAGGTAACGAAAAACTGAGAATGCGAAAAATCTATGCAAAATGGGTTCCTCATGAACTTACTCCAGTCCAGTTGGAAATTCGTGTAGAGTAAGTAGGTACTCTAGAATCGATTTGCGGTACCACAAGCAGCAAACAAACCGCCTCTAACACACAGTTGCCGTGGATGAGACGTGGGTCTCTCTCAACCGTCCGCCGGAAAAGATCAGTCTAAACAACGGGCAATATCTGTAAATAATATCCAATACACAATAAAATATCTTTACCAGTAATCTTTTTTTAAATTATTTTATGTTGAGGGATTTGCTCCGGACAACCTAACCCGGAATCTATAGAGCGCCTCATATGATGATATGAACAAAAAAGCCCCCATGTCGAACGTTCGTACCGAGACGAGTTCACGTGTGTATAATCTGTTTAAACGCTTGCTTTACCATAGTTACTGGTTTTTATGTCATCTGCTTATAAGCCCTACTTGCGTCAAAAATCAAAATGGGCAAAGTTGGCTAAAAGTCCAGATAACTATAAATGTTGAATAATAGTAAATTTAGCTACACTGATGATCGAAAATACTTAGGTACGTCCCATAGTAAAATCCTACTAAATTGCAAAAAACCGAAAAAACTGGGCAATGTTGGCATGATTCACGGCACCGACTCACCGCCACGACCAGCCCCCACGCGCGCTGCGTGTCTGTCCTCACATCACAGGCGCTTCGTAGGCTAGCTTGTGTGCGCGCACGGCGAGTGAGCCTTCTGTTCTAGCCGAGCGTTTTAACGCTTGGCGTGTTAGTTATTAGTAGCGGCCGCCGCGGCTCCGCGACACTCTGAGTGACGCGCGGTTTACATCGCGGCGCGGTGTCCGAGGCGCCGCGTGCGCTCGCTCATGGAAGGCGCCACATTGTGCCTCTGATTAAAACGCCGCCGCGCCGCCATTCTTCGCGCTACGCGCTCGCATCGCCGTGTTTATAAATTGCCCCTCGCTGTTACATCAAATGGAACTGCAGCCTATTTATTCGCACAATATAAACTACGAGCGGCCATTGTGTTAATATCACCGGCTTATGATGTAACACGCTATTTATATTCACGAGTGCGTCTATCGGCGTTGGTCCTGTTAGCGAACACCACAAACGAATTATGTATTTGAGTGTCAACAGTCGACCTGACGTTCAAGAGTATTTTACACCATTGTAACTACGTAAAGAAAACTTTTTTACAAAAAAAAAACAACCGACTGCCTTATTTTCAAATTTTTAGTTGTGGTATTGAGGTTTCCGGTGACTGGGACCACAACTAACTAGGACCGCGGTCCCAGTCGCCGGAACCATAAAAATTTAATAATTTTCTTCCGGCGACTGGGACCACGCATAACGCTTACAGATTCACTACACAATACAATATACACTCATTTACATACATAAATCCGGGTAGGCTCGGAATCGTGACCCCTGAATTCCTCATCCAGGTGAGTGTTTGAATATTTGTTAATCAGCTCCGCGCACGGCGGACAGTTCGACCCAAGCTTACCCAAGACCCGCCCCAAGTTGGCCATGTTTGCTGTCTATCCTGGAACGGTAGGTTTGGCGTCGAACAGGGTCGTTATTAGGTGCGTTTACGTTACTCTGTAATTATCGTTTCCAGTTGGTATGTGTACCTATACCAATAATTTCAAATAATATGTATTAAATTCCTTCGAGAAATCCACTGAATTTCTTGAAGTTCATCACTCTGCTTGAGTGAAGTGGTGAAATAATATATTTCTTATTTATACAATTGCCTATTCTTAGTATTTTTCTGTATTAGTTATAAGTTTTTGTACTTATATTTTTTTATGTTAATTAAGAAGTCAAACTTTTCATCTACTGACATAAGCTACTAACAACGAATTAAATTATCGTAAGAAATATTTAAAAAAATATTTATATTGTAAATGAGTCTAAATTTGAGTGTTTTTTGAAGTATTTTTATATTGTATATTCCATTATTTATTATAATTAATAAAAATAGCACTCTAAACTCAATTACTTTGTATATTTTCAAGATCACACCTCAATCAACGTAAAAATCTCTAACTGAATTTCTCAAAATTCAACACTCTGCTGTGAGTGAAGCGGCGCGCATGGGTATGCGTGTTATAGCATTTCGGAATCGCCTCATGTGGGACAGCACCCCATGTAAGCCGCAGGCTTTAAATTTCATTAAGTTGTGAGAAAAAACGACTTTTGTGTTTTTCTTCATACAAAAAAATATTTTTTTTTTTTTCGGAGATGGTGCTGTCTATAGCTGTCATATTACCAAATATTATAAATAATACTGAAATAAAGCCGTTACAATTTTTATTTCTCGCCTAAAGAAACTTTGGATTTCAATGTCCACGGAGCGTCGATTTCGAACCACTGTGCGGCGGCGGTGATCTCTCGCGGCCGCCCTTGGTCCAGGCCATGGTCCGGAGCGAAAGGGCTTGGGAAGTCGTCACCTCCTTCTGCGAAGCAGTAATACTTGCGAAAGAGGTGGCGGAGCGCGTGAAGGAGAGGCAATCTCTGCGTCGCAGAAGACGCCGCATTTGTTTTTCTTGTACTTAATATAAAAGTATTCAGTATATTGATATTTCGATATAATGGATATACGATGCGTTGCAGTGGTGGCCCAGTGGTAACGGCCGCGACTGCAGTGGTGGCCCAGTGGTAACGGCCGCGACTTACGAGTAGTAGGTCGTGAGTTCAAACCCGAGCAGGCGCATTACTTTGTGTAAATTACACACATCAACACGGTCTAGGGATATTTTTTAAAAAGCGAATTACTATCAATGTGTTAATTATTTATATGACATGTATATATTTAAAAGATACGTTATTTAATATTCTACCATTTTTTAATAATGGTTAAGGTATAGATTAAAATTTCAGGATTTTATGGAAAAAAAATGAAGCATAGACGGAAACCGTATATGAATGAACTTTTAATTTGTGAGTAAAAACTGAAAAAAATAGAAAAAACATTTAATTTGTGTTTATAAACTTGAAGTTAGTAGTCTGAGAAAGCGCCCGTGATGTTCATAACACATCGGCAACGATTCGGCATGCTCAGAACAAGGTTGTCAATGTCTTGCTGCGGAATATTGTCCCATGTCCTTCTGAGGTGCGCAAAAAGTTGATCTTCTGTAGCCAGATTTTCAGGAACTTCCTTCAGAGCTCTTCTTTGCAGCATATCCCACGCATGCTCAATGGGATTTAGATCTGGCGATTGAGCAGGCCAGTCTAAGGCCCTAACATTATGTGTATGTAACCAAGCTGCTACCGTTCTCGCCGTGTGTGCCCCGGCATTGTCGTGCATGAGCAGGAAATCTTGCCCCATTTGTGTTCTGTGGGGCAAGATTACGGGCCCCAGCACCTGTTGGACGTATCGTTCTGCCGTCATATTGCCCCGCACCCAAACGAGATCCGTCCGTCCTCCAAGACGAATTCCTGCCCAAACCATAATTGTTCCTCCTTGGTATGGGTGAACTTCCTGAGGGTTCTGGAGACGGCTCCATCGTCCAGGAACTCGCCAAACACGCGTCCTTCGTGAATCTGGATGGAAGCCGAACCTGGATTCATCCGTGAACAGCACATTGGACCATTGGTCACGGCCCCAGTCCACGTGGTTCCGAACCCATTCTAATCGTCGTCCACGATTGCCTCTCCGTAAAGGTGGGACCCGGAGTGGTCTACGAGAGCGTAGATTGCTTTTATGCAGTCGCCTTCTTACAGTTTGGTCACTCACAAGCACTTGGTGTTCCACTCGCAGCCTTTGGACCAATTGAGTCGCCGTTGCATTTGGTTGTGCTCGCGCAGTAATTTGCAAAAATCGGTCTTGTCTGGAGGTAGTGATGCGACTTGGCCCCCGGTGCCTCTCCGCTACTTCACCTGTGGCACGATAGCGTGTCCACAATCTTGAAATTACATTTTGATGGGTCCCTATGGCCTCAGCAACATTACGCTGAACAGATCCAGCTTCCAGCATTCCCACAGCTCGTAACATCTCCGACCTCGTCAAATGTCGGCGTTGCATGGCTACAATACCTCAATTTTAACTTTATCTTTCGTTTAAAAATGAAAAAAAACTGTAACTAAACGTAATTCGTATTGTTTTCTAAATTTCGCACAAATGAAAATTCCCTCTCCTATACATCAAGACATTTTTATGCCACCGAAACAAAAGAATTTTCAAAAATTTGAATTTGGAATTAGTCTGAGATAAATTACAAACAAATCGGTGTATAAAAGATTCCAATGCGGCCAGTACTTTTCGAGTTATTTAATTGAGTATGAAATATCCCTAGACCGTGTTGATGTGTGTATTTCATCGCCACTGCTCTCAAAACGGTGAAGGAAAACATCGTGAGGAAACCGGCATGTCTTAGAACCAAAAATTCGACGACATGTGACATCTACCAACCCGCACTGGGCCCGCGTGGTGGATTATGGCCCACTCCCTCTCACCGAGAGGAGGCCTGTGTCCCAGCAGTGGGAACATTATAGGCTGATGATGATGATGATGCGTTGACCGCTCGATCAAACAAATTTTCGATATTTTGAACACTCGATGTGTTGAGTGTGCGATATATTGTATGTTCGATTTAGTAACCATTCGATATTATGAACGTTCGAGTATTTAGACGTTCGATTTATTGTTGTTGTATTGTGTACATTCGATTATTTGGCATTCGATTTGGCGTAGTACACCCTTTGCCCGCGGCTTCGCCCGCGTGGAAGTCGGAAACTAACGCAGGAGGACGTACTACTGCGGTAAGAATGTATTAATCCAGGTTATATAGGTAATATAGACTCTGTGTGCCATTTTCGATCCAGATCCATTCAGCCATTTTTGCGTGATTGAGAAACAATCACCCAATCATAAATATTTTCACATAATTTATAGTATTAGTAGTAAGTAGGATTATAATTCATATTCAAGAAATAAATATCTTAGGACAACCAACACACCGTTATCTGATCCCAAACTAGGCAGAGCCTGTACTATGGCAACCAGACAACTGATGAACATACTTATATATTTCTAAATACATACGTATTATAGATAAATTACACCCAGACACAGAACATATGATCGTACTCATCACACAAAGATTTGTCCTGGGTGGGAATTGAACCCACGACCTCAGTCTCAGCAGTCAGGGTCACTAACCACTAGACTAACAGGCCAGTCAAGATTTATATAATATATAAAAAATATAAAATTTATATGGGACCACCCTCGGAGTATACCCTTTCCAATAAAAAAAGAATTATTTATCACAATCTGACTACTATTTAAAAAGTTATGCGTGGTCAAACATAAAAAAAAAGATAAAAAAATATACGCGTCGAATTGATAACCTCCTCCGTTTATTTTTCGTCGGTTAAAAACCTACGTCAAAATTTGTTGCGTAGTTTTAAAGATATAACCATACATAGGGACAGACAGACAGCAAAGTGACTATAATTATGTAACAAACTTTCATCCCCTATTCCCTATAGTTATTTTACCCCCTTAAGGGTAAAAATTTAACAAACTTTAAACATAATTCATAAATATATATCATGTAATAAAAGCCAAATAAAAAAGTTTCATCATTCTAGCTTTAAAAATGACAACACTTCCCTACAAACTTTCATCCCCCCTTTCAACCCCTTAAAACCCTTTTTCCGCAATAAAAAGTAGCCTATATCCTTTCGCAGGCTCTAAACTATCAATGTACCAAATTTCATTTAAATCTGTTTAGTAGTTTTAGCAGGAAAGCGAGACAGATAGACAGAGTTACTATTGCATTTATAATAATTACTAGCTTTTGCCCGCGGCTTCGCCCGCGTGGATGTCGGAAATTAACGCAGGACGACGTACTACTGCGGTAAGAATGTATTAATCCAGGTTATATAGGTAATATATACTCTGTGTGCCATTTTCGATCCAGATCCATTCAACCATTTTTGCGTGATTGAGAAACAAACACCTCATAAATATTTTCACATAATTTATAGTTTTAGTAGTAAGTAGGATTATAATTCATATTATTTCGGATTCATAGTTTATGAGAATATCATGTGTGTAAACAGTGGCGTGCACAGGGTTATATGACCGGGTAGGCAGTTAAAAAAAAAACATCTTTTGCAGTTGCACAAGTTGGTGAAGAAAAACTCAAAAGGTGGTTTAAAAGGTTGAAATGACGATTTTCTGAAGATGCTAGCGATTGTTACAGAACACGTCACTTGAAAGATATTTGATGTGGCCTTGAAAAAGGCCCTTCATGTGATTCGCATATGTAAATATATTTAATAAGTAAATTAAGTACTGATAACAGTAAAAGTAATAAAGTAAACCAACTCAAGTACGTATAAATTAAATCTACGCGCCTATCCTTTTTTAGATATGATTTTAAATCGTCGCCATAAAGACTTGGTGCGACCAATAATTCTTCTTCGGTTGAAAGCATGGAAAGACGTGTAGTGGTTGTCGACTTTGTGTGTTTCTTAAATACGTATAAATACGTTTTAACGATGAAAATGAACATTCTGTATATTTTTCTTAATTATTACTATGAAACTTACGTGTTGCATTACCTCTTTGCTGGGTTAATTCTTGCAAACTGAGGTACACATCTCCCTTTAGCCTCCTTTTCATTAAACGGCAAATGCGAAAACTTCCCATTTATAACCTTACACACACATTTTTAACACAAACGTCACAATCGAACAACATTTTAAATAAAACAAAATCCAATTGTAAAATCAATTCAATAAACTGTAATAACTGAAATTAGCAACAAATCGACCTAAATATTTACGTTTCAAAATATTACGTTCAATATACAATATAATATATATAATTACAATATTTACGTTTGCTTACATGATAACCAGTTTGGTTTTAGACCTCAACTCTCTACAGAAAGTGCTATACTGTGCCTTAAGCATGCCGTCAGATACTACACGGATCGTAGAACGCCGGTATATGCGTGTTTCCTCGACCTATCTAGGGCCTTTGACCTGGTAGTCTATGACATTCTTTGGGATAAGCTGAATGGTATTAACCTGCCTCCTGAAATTGTCACCATTTTCAAATACTGGTATACGCACCAGGTCAACAGCGTTAGATGGGCGGGGGCAATGTCGGAACCGTACCGGCTGGAGTGTGGAGTGAGGCAGGGTGGATTGACCTCGCCTACCCTTTTCAATCTCTACATGGACGCGCTGATCGTCGCACTCAGCAGTCGGCATGTCGGTTGCCACGTTGATGGTATATGTGTCAACAATCTTAGTTATGCCGATGACATGGTGCTGCTGAGTGCGTCGATATGTGGCCTGAGAAAATTAGTACAGGTCTGTGAGGAGTACGCAGTTAAGCATGGACTCAAATGTAACGTTGTCAAGAGTCAATGGTATTTGAAGCCAGCGGTACTAAATGCCCGGAAAATGTACCTCCTGTCTGTCTAAATGGTGTTCCGCTAGACAGAGTGGACCAATTTAAGTACTTAGGGCATATCGTCACGGCTGACCTCAAAGATCATGCTGACATCAAACGGGAGCGGAGGGCCTTGTCGAAAAGGGCGAATATGCTGGCTCGCAGGTTTGTACGATGCTCCGATCAAGTTAAAATCACCCTTTTCAAGGCATATTGCACCTCCCTGTATACGTGCAGCCTGTGGGCTCGTTACACACGAGCATCCTACAACGCCCTCCGCGTCCAGTATAACAACGCATTCAGGGCTGTGTTGAGGCTGCCCCGCTTCTGCAGCGCTTCGGGCATGTTTGCGGAAGCGCGCACTGACTGTTTTCCCGCCACCATGCGCAAGCGGTGCGCATCCTTAGTGCGCAGGGTGCGGGCCAGCTCCAATACGGTTCTGGCTATGATCGCAGGGCGATTTGACTACCCTTATATACGTCAATGCTGTAACAGACATGTGTAGCATTTTATTTATAATTTTGAATTTTATACATATAGATGGCTTGTTTGTAATTTTAATTCTAATCCTGTGACCCGTAAATTTGACAGTTTATTTTATTTCCAACTGTGTGACCTGTAAATCTGACATTGCATTTTATCTCAACTCTGTAACTTATTTCTATTTTGTTTGATGACATTCCATTATTTTTTTGCTACAGCGTTGTCACATTTTAACTATTTTTTTGTAATATGGGTTGTTATGCCTGAAATAAATGAATTTTATTTTATTTTATTTTATTTATTGTCAAGCGGAATTTTCGGTAATTTTCGTACATATTCAATTTGGTCGCATAATACTCCCCATTAAAGTCGCGATGACGCGCGTGTGGCCCGTGATTGGCTATTGCCAGGTCCTGCCGCAGGAGCTCGCATTGTTATCAATCCTTTGTGTGCAATGTATAGACACGAAAATGTCTACTACATGCGTACATTTATGAATGAAATAAAGACACAATCGCTCGCTGCCTTGCACTGTTATCTGTTATGAACGCGTTGCCGTAGTAAATTACAGTATGAACTTTGCTATCATTTTATATTAGGATTTTGATTTTTTTTGTTCTTGAAATATCAGTAACTGGTCTAGATCTTGTTCGACTAGGTCTAGGGTCTGCAGTGTCTTTATGTCTTTATGGACCGCACGCCACTGTGTGTAAATAAAACTAATAGTATTCAGAGTGAGAAGACTGCGGCATAGGGCTTGGTTTAGTTAAATATAAGTCTTCTTGGTTTTTCTTAACGCTCGTATAGAGACTACCTATAGAGACACTCAATCATTTTCCAGACACCAAATCGATCATAGGAATTATAGGAACAGTAGTTTTGCCAGTGGCTTCGCCCGTATAGCAGTCGGAAAATATCACCTGGGAACCTACTACCGGGATAAAGGATCCTATATGGTAAGTATCCAGGATAACCAAAAATCCAAATTCATCCAAAAATCTAAACATCTAAGCCATACTTCGCGGTCTCTTACTTGGAATAATACTATTAGGTTTATTTTGAGTTTAACGAACACACATGATATTCGCATTTACTTTGAAGCCTAAGTAATATGAATTACAATCCTCCTTATCCTGCACTACCCAACCGCTACCAACCGGGACGGACGTACCTACGGCCCACCAACCGCTCCGCTCCCGCTTTTTAAATCTCTGATATCTTCTAAGATACTCATTTAAATTACATGCTGTCAAGGGCCATATTGATCTATATTAAGTGCACAATATATTTAAGGTACTTAAGTGGATAAGGATTAATGCTATATTGCATAAAATCGCTCCGTAAATAAGCCATTATTTCTCGTAAAAAGTAAAGGATAAAAAATGGTTATTGTGGGTTATCCCACACATATACCATCGCGGACTTTTTTGTAGAACATTATTTTGATCTATTTTGTAGGATTCAGCCAGCGTTCGCAATGTAAGCGCAAAAAAAATTAGTTTATTTGTGACATCACATTAGAAACCTCTAAAATTATCAGCGTTTCTTTACTATATTATGTATGTTATATACATATATAAACCTTCCTCTTGAATCACTCTATCTATTATAAACACCTGCGTCAAAATCCGTTGCGTAGTTTTAAAGATATAAGCATACATAGGGACAGACAGACAGCATAGTGTCTTTATTATTTTATATGTAAAACAAACTTTCATCCCCTATTCTCTATTGTTATTTTACCCCCTTAAGGGTAAAAATTTAAGAAACTTTAAATATAATTAATAAATATATATTAATTATGTAATAAATAAAAATAAATAAATATCTTAGGACAACCTACACACCATTATCTGATCCCAAACTAGGCAGAGCCTGTACTATGGCAACCAGACAACTGATAAACATACTTATATATTTCTAAATACATACATATTATAGATAAATTACACCCAGACACAGAACAAATGATCGTGCTCATCACACAAAGATTTGTCCTGGGTGGGAATCGAACCCACGAACTCAGTCTTAGCAGTCAGGGTCACTAACCACTTGACTAGCAGGCCAGTCAAACAAAAAAAAGAAAAAAAAAAAGAAAAACCAAAATAAAAGCCAAATAAAAAAGTTTCATCATTCTAGCTTTAAAAATGACAATACTGCCCTACAACCTTTCACAAACCCTTTCAACCCCTTAAAACCCCTTTTCCGTAATAAAAAGTAGCCTATGTCCTTTCTCAGGCTCTAAACTATCTGTGTACCAAATTTAATTTTAATCGGTTCAGTAGTTTTAGCAGGAAAGCGAGACAGACAGACAGACAGAGTTACTTTTGCATTTATAATATTAGTGTGGAAGTGTGGATAAAGTTTTATTTTTAAATGTAAAGAATTGTATTTGATAATAATATTATGAATTGTATTGTATTATTTTATTAGTATTGTATGCATAAATATAACCAATATGTAAAATTTAAATATTTGCACGGCTGAAATCCCGATGATGCCTATGCGCTGTTATACCTACCAGTTTCATTATTTTATCGTTGCTTTTAGGGTTCCGCACCTCAAAAGGAAAAAGCGGAACCCTTATAGGATCACTTTGTTGTCCGTCCGTCCGTCTGTCAAGACCCTTTTTCTCAGGAACGCGTGGAGGTATCAAACTGAAATTTATATCAAATACTCAGGTCTACTGTCCCTTGGACCTGTGAAAAAATGAAACTTCTAAGCTAACGCAATCAAAAGATATAGCCGTTTATACCGCAAATTTCCACAAATTTTCGAAACTCGCAAGGGAATCAAAACCTAAAGGGTACTTCCAGTCGATCTAGAATTTTGAAATTTGGTACGAAGCAACGTCTTTTAGCACAGATAAAGGAAAAATTGCGAAAACCGTAAATTTTTGGTTACATCATATAATAAACAGAATAAAACACAGACAGAAATAAAACCAAGCCAAAAAACAGAACAGAACTACGACTCGATTGTCGTGATGGGTGAACTTTTACTTATATACCTACAGGTTTGTACGGAACCCTCGGTGCGCGAGTCCGACTCGCACTTGGCCGGTTTTATCTTATCATCCGCTGATTTTTATAGATTTTATGAAAGAACGGGGCGCCCTAAACTCGCAAACCACGAGCCGACGCAAGGGCAAAATTCGGTCGGAATATTGCTATCTCTGTTTGACAATAGAAGGCCAACGGTGACGCGGTGCGCAGCCGTGAGTGAGTGAGTAGTAGTATAGAATCTACCCTTTATTCATAACGACTCGAAGACATTTTTATTTACTTGTAATTAGGTATGTTCGTTATTTGTTTTATTTTTGTTGACTACTTTGGGGAATCGTTAGTAAATGCATAGACTAGTAATGCGTTTTGTGGAAATTTCTTTACAATGTCCGTATCTAGAATTATTACAATTTATCTCGACATCTAGGCCTTTTGTGGAGAGTCTTACATACCTTTCCTAACTTGGTACTTGTAAACTAATTTTAAGCCTATTTATGTTTGTTCATTCCCTATGGAGTGGTCTCAACTTTAAAAAACTGGCCAAGTGCGAGTCGGACTCGCCTACCGAGGGTTCCGTACAAACCTGCAGGTATTCACGGTTTATGCATACCTAAGGTTTATGTTTATGAAATGATTATTATTATTTTTAATTTTTATATTTGAGTTGACTGAATGAAAGGTAAATTGTGGTTTACGATTTATGACGTATTAAAAAAAAAACTACTTACTAGATCTCGTTCAAACCAATTTTCGGTGGAAGTTTACATGGTAATGTACATCATATATTTTTTTTAGTTTTATCATTCCCTTATTTTAGAAGTTACGGGAGGGGGGACACACTTTTTACCACTTTGGAAGTGTCTCTCGTGCAAACTATTCAGTTTCGAAAAAATGATACTAGAAACCTCAATATCATTTTTGAAGACCTATCCATAGATACCCCACACGTATGGGTTTGATGTTTTTTTTTTTTGAGTTTTATGTATGGGGAACCCCAAATATTATTGTTTTTTTTTTTCTATTTTTGTGTAAAAATCCTAATGCGGTTCACAGAATACATCTACTTACCAAGTTTCAACAGTATAGCTCTTATAGTTTCGGAATAAAGTGGCTGTGACATACTCGGACAGACAGACAAACATGACGAATCTATAAGGGTTCCGCTTTTTGCCATTTGGCAACGGAACCCTGAAAACGAAGGCTTTTTCTGTCATATTTATGTATATTAAGTACCTAAGTATTCTTTTTACTAATTTTAAAAATTGTTATCACTACATCACTACATATTATAAAACAAACTACTACATCTACTTGCGAAGAACTCAAAAAATGTTGAACGGATTTTCATGCGGTTATCACCAATAGATAGAGTGATTTATGAAGGTTTAGATGCATTGTCCAACCTCCACGCGGGCGAAACCGCCGGCAAAAGCTACCTACTTATAAATAATGAATAAATGTTACTAAAAGTGTTACGCAAAATATTAGTAACAGACAAATATTCCAATAATTTATACATATTTACGCGATAAAAGAGGATTAATAAAAAAATAGGTTTTTTTTACACGCTTTATATTAGCTTCACTTGTATGTTTGTTTGTAACCGACTCCTTATACCGCGATTTTGACCCACTTTAAACGACCAGATTTCAGTCAAACTTTGCACACCTGTCAAGGACCGATGACAATGCAATAATTTCATAAATCTGTGCCATTATCCTTGCCAGGACAGCAAAACAACTGTCTTCGAAAACTACGCTGACATACGTCACAAACTACGCTGACATACGACATAAACTACGCTGACATACGTCACAAACTACGCTGACACACGTCACAAACTACGCTGACATACGTCACAAACTACGCTGACATACGTCTCAAAATTCGAAACACCCTAAAAAATTGAAAATAAATAATAAAGAAAAAGCGTGGGATGCTTTTTAAGGTATTTTTTTATTGATATCAGGCACCCCACGCTTTTTTCCATTATTTTGTACTTTTTAGTTTGGTTTTCAATGGAAGCGTGTTTTTAGTTTTTTTAAACTATTATTTTTAATTAAAATTTATTTGTAATGTTCTTACACGTTACTCTCCTGACGAAAAAACCTTATAAAATAAAAATCAAAAGTAATTCATTCAAGCTAGGTTTAGAATCAGCACTTTTCGAACGTCAAAATTACATAAAACAGTCCCACAAACAGCCCGCCCGACACCAACTCCCCAGCGGCACTGTTTAGTTACATAAACTTGATTCTATACAATAGTAGGTAGGCAAAGTAATTACGAGACACAGAATATTACAATACATTATTGACCATATCTGCGAGAGCAGTGGTCTGGTGGCCCAGTGGTAATGGCCCCGAGTTACGAGTTATAGGTAGCGGGTTCGAACCCAACCCGCTTTACTATGTATAAATAATGTCATCACCATTGCTCTCACACCCGTAAAGGAAAACTTCGTGAGGAAACCGGCATGTCCTAGAATTAAAAAATCGGAGACATCAGACATCTACCAATCCGCACTGGGCCCGTGTGGTAGATTACGGCCCATTCCCTCTCAGAAAGGAGGCTTGTATCCCAGCAGTGGGAACGTTATAGACTGATTATGTATTTGCCATATGTCAGCTAACTATGCCAATATACCAACAAATAAATAAAAACTGGTGAAGTAAAAAATATACAAAGTAGTAGGTTTAAATAGTGTGTGTGTAACACAATAAATGAACATTATGATAATAAATTGTTCAGAATCGTTTACAGAATCGATTTCTGTTATTTTCTATACTGGCAATCGTTTATCCCAGAAATAATTAAAACTACGTTAATTATGGTGAAACTCACGTTCCCACGGACGTAATAAAATCGCGGCTGTCTATTTTCGCGCACTGTATTTTCAACTGTCGGTGTTGAACAGAGCATTGAGAATACAACAGAGTGCAGCGCGGGTGAGTCTTAGCGCGTCGAAGCACAGTTGAATTTTCACCTCTTGGCGCTAAGTAGTACCTTGAAAATCCAGCGCGATTTTATTACGTCCGTGGGAACGAGTGTTAAATCATAAAATAATTAACGTAGTCATAACATAATTAACGTATACCTAGATAGGTAGGTAAATACCAACTTATACAAAATATACTTAGGTACTTACTACTATTAAAATCGGACCACGAAAAAAAAATCTTTATTTTATTGGGCTGAGTTTAAAAATATGTAAGTAAACAATTAGTAGTCAAGCAATATTAGGCAGGTAACTTATAATATATCATTGGGTAATAGAATAGGTTCTCACTTACTGTGAGACACATCCCAACGTTCGGAGTCCATGTTGGCAACCAAACCGAATCGTAAACAATAAATCCAGGTCCGTAAACAAAGTTCCTGCCAGGGTCGCGAGATTCGTTCGAAAAAGTTACCATGGTCCCATATGGGCACCTGATGGAACTAACTAACGGGTGGGTTTTAGTCAGTAAAAGTCTGACACGCCCTCCTGCTCCGCCCAGAGCGGGAGAAGTAATTTGATGATTTCCCATCCAAAAAAAAAAGTTCATCATCATTGCATTCTCATCAGTCATTCAGTCTCTGTACTCGATACCAGATCAGAAGAAAAATCAAAAACGAAGTTCTATAGCATAGGTCAATAATAGTGTCAGAAATATCACAATACAATTGAATAAACAAATAAAAGTACGCCCAAAATGCATGTTACGCTAGTGTGAATGCATGTCCGAGCGGTACACAACACACCTACCGCGAGTCGTACGACCGTGCACACATTGACATTTTTGTGAGACGCGATAGCACTACCAGCTATTGAAAATTATGATAAATTTGGATGTGTTCCGTAATACCAAAAATGATGAATGAAAACTTAATGATTTTTCAATTGTTTTTTGTTATTTAGGATCTTGATAATATAATCTGTGTTATGGATAAAACATTATTACAGATATTGTTGTTTTTAATGCAGAAAAAACAAAAAGAAAACATGTCATTTATGTTGTAAAAATGTGCGAAATGCAATTCGCTCAAACTTTGTTTTGGCTTAGTTTTTTTTAAAAAAAACGTCACCATAACCTAGATAAATACTGTCTAAAGCCGAATATCATCTTAAAATGGTGGAAATATGCTCAAATTGCAAATGATTTTGGTATTACGTTTGTATGGACAGACTGTCCGTCGCCGAGCCCTTAATGACCCTATTCGTGTTGTTCTTTAGAAAGGTCAGGTGCATGGTACTGGTAACGCGGCGTGCGCGTATGATCAAATTTATGAACATGAACGAAACAAAAAGAGTATGTAAGGGTTGTAGCAGGTGGCGTTCTATAGTTTCTACGTACCCCCATGGGAAAAGGCGTGAGTATGTATGAAGGGCTTTAGCTATTTTGCACACACTTAAGTTTTTAGAAATTTTGTAACCCACCAATAAAACTTTGTAGTACCTATCCATAATTAAGTTGCTTGCCATAAAGTTAAAAAAAAAGTTGTTTTTACCAATACCTGTAGTCGCCCAATCTCACTTAATAAGAACTTTTTTTAACCCCCGACGGAAAAAGAGGGGTGTTATAAGTTTGACGTGTCTGTCTGTGTGTCTGTCTGTCTGTGGCATCATAGCTCCCGAACGGATGAAGCGATTTCAATTATTGTTTTTTTGTATTAAGGGTGACTTATGTGCGAGTGTTCTTAGACATGTTTGATGAAAATCGGTTGAGCCGTTTAAAAGTTGTGGGGGGTGAAAGTGGGGAAGAATAACCGAATGTCTACAAATATACTCGAGTGGGGTCTCAAATGAAAGCGCACTGAAAGAGAATATTGATGACTTAATCGAGAATGTTCAAGCTTCGTTTGATGAGAAAATTGGTGGTGGGAAAATTGGGACATGGAAATCCGATTGTCACGTGAGAGTATCAATGACTACATCTCAGTCTTTGCAATTCTGCTAAAGATGATTTGTCATGTGGGTTATTAAATAGTTTTCTTTGGTCGAGCTCACAAACTGCTACACCATCCAAGGAAAAGGCCAAGCCTATGTAGCCTGAAGCAGAGTAAAAATACTCTACTTAAGGCTACATAGGCTTGGCCTTTTGCGAAAGTACTTTTACCTAAGTAAACCACAGCTTTTTCAACTGTCGTGCCTTGCAACTTATATGCCGTAATCGCCCAACATAAAATGGAAGGAAACATTGTTCTTTCAATATTTCCATAACCTCTAAGACCTTGAAAAGTTACATTATGTGGCCTTATCAGAATCCATCCATCCTCGTCAACACAACTCCGGCCGATAGTGGCATCATCAAATTGAATTGATATTGTTTTTGGAAGCTTCCCATCTTCCTGTTGGCCACGGCGAAGTTCTATGTATTTACAACTTAACAAAATCTACATTATAATAAGTATACCTATAAAAAGTATAAAATAAAAAAATAAAAATTTAAAATTTAAAAAACCCCCGACACAAAAACCTAAAATCCCTTTAAAAAGTAAAAAATAATAAAAAAACTCAATCTTGAAGTACCTAAATATGTATTAATAATTAAAAAAAAAAAAAAAATACGTCGCGTTGGGGGACCGCTCTGCGAGGGCAGACGTCGTTGACGGTCCTATCCTAAATGCAATATTTAGAAGTAATTTTATAAAAGTTTTCTTCAGTTAGATAACAGACTATTTGTAAGTAAATTGTTAGGTTTGGAGCGGTCCCCCAACGCGACGTATTTTAAAAAAAATTATTAATACATAGGTATTTAGGTACTTCAAGATTGAGTTTTTTTTATTATTTTTTACTTTTTAAAGGGATTTTAGGTTTTTTGCAAGAGTTGTAGTCGTCAGAGGAAAATTGACATTAAACTCCGTCGCACACTCAGTGCCGTGTGAGGACGGGGCGGGTCGCTAGTATCTTATAATTTTTTGGAACAAATAATTATTACTGATTCACATTTATTTATCTGTGATTCAGTAATATTTACACATATCATAATCTAGAAAGCGTCCCTACTCGTAGCAGTCGTAGCCTAAAACCATCAGTGGAGTGAATAAGGACTCGAGCATTTGATAATGTGGAGTAGGGATGCCCGATTTTTTGCTTTGAATCGATCTTCTAGATTAGACTTCGTGTATCGATTCACGATCTTAATCGTATTGTATTGAATCGATCTTACTCGATCTCGGAAGATCTTATCGTAATTTTATAACAAAAACCGGCCAAGTGCGAGTCGGACTCGCGCACCGAGGGTTCCGTACAAACCTGCAGGTCATCATCATCATCATTCGTCATCATCGTTTATGAAATTAAATGTTTTTTTTTTTAATTTTTATATTTGAGTTGACTGAATGAAAGGTAAATTGTGGTTTACGATTTATGACGTATTAAAAAAAAACTACTTACTAGATCTCGTTCAAACCAATTTTCGTTGGTAGTTTTCATGGTAATGTACATCATATATTTTTTTTAGTTTTATCATTCCCTTATTTTAGAAGTTACGGGGGGGGGGACACACATTTTACCACTTTGGAAGTGTCTCTCGCGCAAACTATTCAGTTTAGAAAAAAATGATATTAGAAACCTCAATTTCATTTTTAAAGACCTATCCATAGATACCCCACACGTAAGGGTTTGATTAATTTTTTTTTTTGTGTTTCACTTCTATGTATGGGGAACCACAAATATTATTGTTTAAAAAAAAAATGATATTAGAAACCTCAATATCATTTTTGAAGACCTATCCATAGATACCCCACACGTATGGGTTTGATGAAAAAAAAATTTTTGAGTTTCAATTCTATGTATGGGGAACCCCAAATATTATTGCTTTTTTTCTATTTTTGTGTGAAAATCTTAATGCGGTTCACTGAATACATCCACTTACCAAGTTTCAATAGCACAGCTCTTATAGTTTCGGAGAAAAGTGGCTGTGACATACTCGGACAGACAGACAGACAGACAGACAGACATGGCGAATCTATAAGGGTTCCGTTTTTTGCCATTTGGCAACGGAACCCTAAAAACGAAACAATCAAAATCAGAGTATATTTATTTCACCTAAACCTACATGGGCACTTATGAAACGTCAGAAGTTAGGTGCACGGCTACAATTTGTTGATTCCTATGGAGAAGAGCCGGCAAGAAACTCCATAAAAAAACACAGTATGTGTGCAGGACGCCCATAGATTGATTAAGTAATAATGTGTATTGTACAGGACACCCATAGCATAGATCGCTTATGTGATAATATACATTATATGTACTGTAATAATACGTAATTATGTATAGTTATAGTTTTTCTATTATATTTAGAACTAAGAATCTTTGTAATTGCGGTCTATTCCGGAGTCTAGTTTGGTCAAATCAGAACGTGTCGAAACCTGTCCAAACCTCGAGACGCCCTTGCCTGCCTCTGATTGGTGGACTCGGAGTCGATCGCAAAAACCTAAAACTTAATTATATTATTGGATACTTGAAAATTTGATAACTCGGCGCAGTCGGCGCAACTTGCATCCATGTGTTTTAACTATAAGTATAGGCATGTTCGATTTTTAAGTTTAGTTGTAAGATCCACGCCATGAGCGACTGATTAAAGAAATAAATACGTCTTCAAGTTTTAAAGTGAGTTTTAATAAGTGAACCGAATAGCAGTTCCTCCAATCCAGCAAATAAATAGATGTGAGACCTATAAACCTCACAGTATGCATGCAAAATTATTTATTTTAACTTTATCTTCATAATAGATCAACTACAAAGTGTTCCACGGACGCCGTCGTGACAGATAGCCGTAATAGACGATTCAGCCAGTAAGTCGTATCAACTAAAACCTAAACAACGTACCGTAGCCGTAGGTACGAACTACAACTTGTCGGGTATGTTAACATTTCCTTCCGAACGTCTGTTTTCTCTAGCTAGAAATACTTTAACAGATAGCCGCAACAGAATAGATCCAGTGCATCTGCCCAAATTATTAATTTTGAAAAATTTCAATGTAGACAGTTAGAATCTGTAATGTAAAACATGTTTTATACTTTTCTAAATTAACAATTTAATATAGAAAATAGACGTTCGAACGGGAATGCTAACATACACGACAAGTTGTAGTTCGTACGGTACATTGTTTAGGTTTTAGTTGATACGATTTTTTCATACGATCTTATAGGCGCATACGATTCGATCTGGCTAAGATCGTATTCTGTTGAATCGATTCATAAAATCGGTAGATCGTAAATGGTCATGAATCGATCTTCTGAAAGATCGAGTCAGATCGGGCATCTCTAATGTGGAGAGCCTCGCGGCCATGGCATGCCAATAATATCTCTTCTAATTTAATGACACGTCGTTGGTGCATACGGCACTACACTCTCACCGAGTAGTATCCGAGTAGCTCACGTGCCGTACCGTGCGTGCCCGGTGCCAAGCGCGTGCCTCTCACAAACCGCTTCAAAGCCGCGAAAGCATGTTGTTCTATTTCTATTCTTATGTATCTGGTCGCGACTAGAAACCCGCCCTTTCATGTAACAAGCAAACACCAAACACCTATTCTTACATTGTTTAGTATGTAAAACCTCACTCTTAATAATTATGATTGCGCGCCTGGCACTGTTACCGAGTACCGCCCAACTCCACCCAGTCTGTCTCTCTCAACATAAGGAATTACAAACAAACTTCATTTAACTAATCGCATTGTCGAACGTAATTTAGTCGTCTTGTAACCATAACCTAATTAACAAAAGTTCTGTTGCTACGAGCGTTCTACCGACAACCGACGACGCGTGGCTCCACGCGGCCACCACGTGATCGCCACGCCACAGCCACACACTCTACGGTACGGCCATAACCACGCTTTTTTTTGTTTTTTTTTTTGTTTTGGATGGGAAATCATCAAATCACGTCTCCCGCTCTTGGGTGGAGCGGGAGGGCGTGTCAGAATCTAACTGACTAAAACCCACCCGTGTTCCTTCAGTTGCCCATGTGCCAGGGTCACGGTATCTCTTTCGAATAATCCCGCGACCCTGGCAGGCATTGATCCTGGCAGACCCCTTCAGTTCTGCTAACATCTCTTTGAGGCGCGCGTGGAACACTACGCGCCGTCGTCGACCCGAGCCTGGTCCTTACTGGGCGGCGAGCAATGGGTAGCTCGCCGCCCGCAAGCTCGCGCCTACGGTGGCCGGGAGTCCGAAATCGACTCCTGACGCCCGGGGCGTCTCCTCCTGTGGCGGCTAGGGACGTGAGTGCGCAGAGACTGCCACTCCCTCACGCGCCCCGCCTCCTCCTTCGTCAGCATTACTGCTTCGCAGAAGGAGGTGACGGCTTCCCATGCCCTCTCGCTCCGTACCATGGCTCGCACCAGGGCCGGACGCGAAAGGTCGCCGCCGCCAATCGCCTCCGCGAGGACACGGCAGGCAGGGCACACCTCCACCGTATGCTCCACCGTGTCCTCCAGACGATCCTCGCAATGCTACGCTGCGGTGAGCTTTTCGAACGTGGTTTACTAACTAATTAGTAATTAAATTAATACGTTGCTACTTTAATATTAATTGCAATTTTATATTAATGAACGATACATTTAAATACCTGGCGGCTGATAGCTATTGTATTCTCATCTATGGCACGTAGGTGACGTAAGTACTCGTTCGGGTATACTCATAAGCGATCATTACGTAACGTAGTACGTCGACCGTTCGTTCGTGGTTATGTAAAACAGCGGATTCGATAATCCATCTACAACAAGTGCAGGGTAAGTCCGAAAATCTAATTGTACAGTATGAACATTTGAAACTTGAATAATCCTACAATTCGGAATAGTTACGAATGTTGATCAACTGTTACATGTAGTTATATTAGCAGGAGACTGAAGCCTCAAGGGTACAGGCATCACTGAGCAACTGTCAGGTAGCCCGCTGAGCAAGTGCGTGTGATCCGAACAGTCTCGGGACGGGCTCACTACGCATTACAGTGCGCATTTCTCGTCTAGTATGAGCTCGCATTTTAATATCCTGACTGCTCTCCGTCGTCTTGTAGCGTTCCTTGCGAGTTATTCTGTGATTCAGCGACTCCCCCCCCACACTCCCTCTCCTGCCCCGCTCTCCTCGCCGACCTCGAGTCATGGCGGACTTGTTTATGCAAACCTGAGTAACGGCCGCTTTACCTTACATTAAGCGTACGGATACTAACTGAAAAATTCATTGTGAAGAATTTCCCCGCGAGCAGATCCGAGACGTCTTAATACAGTGCGCGGGGCTCAGCGTGACAGTGATGACGTGGATAAGACGGAGTAGCTGAATAGCTGAGACATTATTTTACTTAATTTTAGGATAGTTGTGTGTGTGGCGTGTGAAAGGCGACTCTATTGTGGATTCGACAGGCGGCTGGAGACAGGTAGTTAGAGATGAAAGCCGGCGGAAGCCGCGAGCGCGCATACCTACCAATCGTAATACCGGCAGTAATTTCCGCATGTTGCGTGCACTCCGACGCACACTCGCACACTCACACAGCTAGTACGTGGGCACTAGCCGTGCGATTTTGCCTTATTGTTTTTGATGCTTAAAATGACAAAGTTTCCTCGAAAACATAAAGTGTGTCTGTCTCCTTTACTACATATGTTCATTAGGGTGGAGTGAAAAAAAATTTTTTTTTTTAAATTTGTTACTCCTGTATCACCAATGGATGATCGACATTCTTAGAAATATAAAAATAAAATTTCAAGTTCCTACAGTTACATCTTAAGGTGTCGCATCAAATTTAAAAGTTAAAGAAAATAACAAAATTAGTTTTTTATAAAGTTTTTATGTGAGACCAACTATTTATCAAAATGAAAATATTGAAGCTTGAAATTAAGTATTGTACTTATAAATATACAAAATATATTAAATAAAAGCATTTTACATTCGGAAGCTGAAGCTACAGACTCTTGTTTTTGCTTTAAAAAGTGTGTTTTCGTGTCAAATACTGGTATGTCTTGCTTTGCCTTTATCCTCGTGCGAATGAATCCATCTCTTGCCTCTGGCCCACAAACAGATGAAGAAGTCTCAGTAACGAGCTTGACGCACCGTTCTACTGCCTGAGTGTGGCAAGGATACTTTTCAACAGACTCTTCTTTTTGCTTAAAAAATTGTGATTTCGTTCACCGGCCAAGTGCTAGTCGGACTCGCGCGCCGAGGGTTCCGTACAAACCTGCAGGTATTCACGGTTTATGCATAAGGTTTATGTTTATGAAATTAAAGGTTTTTTTTTAATTTTTATATTTGAGTTGACTGAATGAAAGGTAAATTGTGGTTTACGATTTATGACGTATTAAAAAAAAACTACTTACTAGATCTCGTTAAAACCAATTTTCGGTGGAAGTTTACATGGTAATGCACATTACATATTTTTTTTTAGTTTTATAATTCCCTTATTTTAGAAGTTACGGGGGGGGGACACACATTTTACCACTTTGGAAGTGTCTCCCGCGCAAACTATTCAGTTTAGAAAAAAATGATAGTAGAAACCTCAATATCATTTTTGAAAACCTATTCATAGATACCAAACGTATGGGTTTGATGAAAAAAATTTTTTTTGAGTTTCAGTTCTATGTATGGGGAACCCCAAATATTATTGTTTTTTTTCTATTTTTGTGTGAAAATCTTAATGCGGTTCACAGAATACATCTATTTACCAAGTTTCAACAGCATAGCTCTTATAGTTTCGGAAAAAAATGACTGTGACATACTCGGACAAACAGACAGACAGACAGACATGACGAATCTATAAGGGTTCCGTTTTTTGCCATTTTGCAACGGAACCCAAACGAAACAAAACTTATAATTAAAAAACTTAAAAATAAACGAAGCTATGGACACGACGAGCTACCGCCAACACTAATAAAATTATGCGCTGAGGAATTATTAATGCCACTGACTCTACTTATAAATCAGTCCCTTGACGAAGGATGTGTTCCCGACTTGCTTAAAGTAGCAGTAATAAAACCGATCCATAAAAAGGGAGATCAGACCGATACAAATAATTTTCGGCCTATAGCCGCATTACATACATTCGCGAAAATTTTTGAGACAGCAATGTCAAAACGACTTTACTCATTTTGTGAAAAGTACAAAATCTTCAACGATAGTCAACATGGTTTTAGGAAAAATAAATCTACTACACTGGCAATATTCAAATACATACAAGAAGCATTAAATATAATAAATAATAACAAACACGCAGTAGGGATTTTACTAGACATGAGCAAAGCCTACGATAGAGTGTCTTACAAGATCCTTCTAAATAAATTATATGAAATAGGTGTCAGGGGCACAGCCTACAAATGGTTTTGCTCTTACTTAGAAAATCGGGAACAATATGTAGAAGTAGATTATAAAGATGCACAGACTGGCCAGATAACGCGTGTTAAATCTGATAGAGCAAAAGTAACCATGTCAATTCCTCAAGGTAGTGTTTTAGGGTGCCTATTGTTCCTAATATATATAAATAACCTCCCTAAAGAAATAAATTCATACAGCGTACTATTTGCTGACGACATTTCAATAATTTTTCCTTATGATAATAACGGGACCCTGAATGAAATCTTATATGACATTCTTACTAATATAGTGGCATGGTTGAAAGACCATAATTTAGAAATAAATTTTTCGAAGACGAAGCTGATGCAATATAGACCATATCAGAAAGAAAAGGTAGATTTCGACTTCTCATATAATAATACAAAATTACAATGTGTAAACGACTTTTCACTGCTAGGCCTGACTGTCGATACAAATATAAACTGGAAAGGTCATATACAAACCCTATCAAATAAATTGGCTAGCTTTACATACGCCTTAAGAGAACTAAAAAAAGCAACCGACTTCAAAACAGCTCTTTCAGCCTACTACGCATACGCATATTCGTGGCTAAACTATGGAATTATATTGTGGGGAAATAGTGTAGATATAGAGCGACTATTTATTTTACAAAAAAAATGCATTCGAATCCTAGTAAATATAGAACGTACGGAAAGTTGCAAACAATACTTTATAGAACATAAAATTCTTACGCTAACAGGTATTTATATCCTAGAAGCTAGTAAATTTGTGAGAAAATACCCATCGCTTTTTCCGCTAGCAAAACAGCAACGCCCACAGCAACGCAGTCTTAGAAACCGATATCTAAACGAATTAGCGGTACCAACTTCAAGACTAGCTATGTTTCGTTCTGGGCCTCTGGCCATGTGCGTTAAAATCTATAATAAACTCCCGAATTCAGTTAAGGATACAGAGTACGACAACAAATTCAAAAATGACCTACAAAACTACTTAAACTTAAAATCATATTATAGCCTAAAAGAATTTTTAACTGAGAAATAAATAAATAAATTACTGTCGACTCGAACACATTACACATACATAACTAGGTACTCTATTAGACATCAGTCAGAAAATGATCATTTATTTATTTAGTTTGTAAGAATGACATAATGTATAATAATAATTAATAATTTTTAAATTAATCTATATCAACAAATTGTATTAATAATGAATAATGATAGGCTGTTAAATTAATTAAAACCTGTCGCCTATACATTGCTGTGCCCTAGCAGGGTTCATTGTTTGGAACTATCATAATGTAACAACCTGTAAACAACATGAAATGCAATAAATGAATATGAATATGAATATAGATTCGTCATGTCTGACTGTCTGTCTGTCTATCCGAGTATGTCACAGCCACTTTTTTCCGAAACTATAAGAGCTATGCTGTTGAAACTTGGTAAGTAGATGTATTCTGTGAACTGCATTAAGATTTTTACACAAAAATAGAAAAAAAACAATAATGTTTGGGGTTCCCCATACATAGAACTGAAACTCAAAAAAAAAAATCATCAAACCCATACGTGTGGGGTAATTATGAATAGATCTTCAAAAATGATATTGAGGTTTTCAATATCATTTTTTTCTAAACTGAATAGTTTGCGCGAGAGACACTTCCAAAGTGGTAAAATGTGTCCCCCCCGTAACTTCTAAAAAACTTTTTTACAAAAAAAAAAACAACCAACTTCCTTGAAAACACTACAAAGTGAAAAATAACTTTAATTTCGGAAGTCGGTGTCTTAGGATCTGTATTTATGGTATTTTTGCCACCGACTTTCGAAATTAAAGTTATTTTACAACTTGTAGTGTTTTTAAGGAAGTCGGTTGTTTTTTTTTTTTGTAAAAAAGTTTTTTTTTTAAATTTTTAGTTGTGGTATTCACCCCGCACTAATTCCAAACAAAAAATGCATATTTATGCGATAGCAGAAATCGCGGTTGATTTGCTATCATTTTTTAAAGAGTTCCGGTGTCTGTCTCCGGAACTCATCATCAGATCTATATGAATTATATGGGACCATTTCGGAATAAACTTCTTTCGAACAAAAAAAGAATTTTGCAAATCCATCTATATATGACGGAGTTATGGCCGAATATACATAAAAAAATAAAATAAAAATATAAACATCCGAATTGAGAACCTCCTCCTTTTTGAAGTCGGTTAAAAATAAGGGAATGATAAAACTAAAAAAAATATATGATGTACATTACCATGTAAACTTCCAACGAAAATTGGTTTGAACAAGATCGTTTGTAAGTAGTTTTCTTTTTTTAAGGACGCTATAACATTATTCTACAAATATCGGTGGTTTTCCGGTACCAATTACATCAAGAGGAATCACAAATGCGAGGTCAATTATGGTCTTTAATTAAAGATAATTTATTCATCTCCATAATGGTACCATAAAAATTGTATAGTCCTATACAATATTTCCACAAAAATACGTTTTCTCCACCGCAATAATCGAAGAAAATGAAAAATAATGGGGTCTGGAAAGGTACCTGTACAGTGAGATCAACTGCATCTTTTAACTTCAAAATGACAACAAATTGTGGCTAGTATAATCTTCTACATTTTGCCTAAATATTTTGTAATTAAATATATAACTTTTTTATTTATGAGAAAAATAAAGAACGCTCTCAAATTTCTTCATACATTTTCAACTCGCGGCTTCTCATTCCGCGCTCAGACGCGCCCTAGGAAGCACGGGCGTATAGCTTTTTTGTACGAAATAAATACGATCAAAATAATAATAAAGTGGGTGCCGTGCTATATGCTGTGGTTGAAAAATGTTGATAGTTTTCGGACCAAAACTATGAGTACCAAACTTATTATCAGAACTTGATTTAGAAATAAATAACTCAAATTCTATTGGAATTATGGAGGTAGGGTAATTATGATTATGTATTCATTTTCAAGAATTCAAAATGGCGGATAATTATTATTCAATAAAAAGTTATATGAACATTTATTTTCGATGTGGTAATTAAATTATGCTAGTGTCGTCCATTTTTGGAACGAAATTCTTTAATGTAGGGGAAAACAAGGGTGCTGAATCTGATTCAAAATCAAAAATGGTGGTTACGAAAATTTTCAAAATTTTCATCATGGGTGTCGTTTTCAAGATTTTCGAAGGTGCTGAAGCCGAAAAATCCATACAAATTACATTTGGACTCAAAAAAAGGCGACTTCACAAGTTTTCATTCAAAATGACGAATATTTTAATTTTTTAAATAAAAAGTGGGCATAGCTATCAAATTGGGATAATTTTAGGATGGTTATTACGAATGATTCATACAAATCTGATCCAAATACGGCGGGCATTGTTTTTTTATAAAAAGATCTTTATCCATATTGGGGGTAGGGATTATAAAATCTTCGATTTTTAATTTAAAATGGCGGATGTACTGTTATGATGAAATGTCGACATGGGTATCAATTTTGGGGGTTTTGCTAGTATGTAGTCGAAATATTTAACGTAACTTTAATTATTTACATAAATTGAAAATCATGTAGTTATAATCATCATCTTTCAAAAATGTTAACGTCATTTAGAATTATAAATAGGTATTAGAATAGTCGAAAGACGTCTTTCGGCTGAAATGATGATGATGATGATTAGAATAGTATAAAAACAGCCTTCATACAAAAATATATACATTTTCCTATTGTGTATTAAAAATTCTGAATACGCGCGGCAATCTCAAAGGTGAGGTTCGCGCGTCACACAATTTTTCCTTAGTTTTCACTCCAAAAGGAAACTACAAGGCATTCAAAATTGGCGTTCCCATTGCATACTAATACGCGCTGATTTTCCGCAGATGTGTGGCCAGTTAATGCAAGAATTAAGGCTTGGATTAACTATAGGAACCCGTTCTCCGTCCATTCTAACAGCCAGCGTGTAGTTGCCCCACATCCCTTTCACGAACAGCTTACACAGAGAGATAAGGCAGCATAGAGCTGGTATTGTGACCGGCCCTCCAGCAGCTTTCAGAGCAAGCACCAGATCTACAAAAACAATCGATTGTGTATACCAGAATGTTCGTGGAATTAAATCAAAGCTCCAGATGTGGCGCAACAATCTACACATAGCCGAAGAAGAACTAATAGCGGCCACAGAGACTTATTTGGATACCTCGGTTGACGATCCAGAACTCGTCAATGGTGATTGGAATGTATTAAGGCGCGACAGAGTTCACCTTGTGGAGGCGTGCTGCTTATGGCACGCACACCCATAGTCCTGCGCCGTCGACGTGAACTTGAGACGGACTGTGGTGAGGATCTTTGGTCGAGTTTCACGTGGCATGGTTCCCCTGTCTATGTGTGCGTTGTGTATATAAAACCAAGTGCCACTGACAGCGATTATATGACCTGGTTTACAAAAGTGGAAAGTTTTATAAATGACTTAAAAGGAACAGTTATCATTTTAGGTGATATAAACTTAAACAGTGCTTCGTTAAATGTTCGCAATTATTATGGTTATTTTCTAACATTTTCCAATATGTGTGAAAGAAATATTGTTGAGAACATGCATGGGGGAATGTTGGATGTTGTTTTAGTTCAGGAAAGCGCAAGTCTACGTGAAGTTTCTGTAACAGCAGTTGAAGGCTTGGTACCCCCCGATGCGTACCATCCGCCGTTGGACATCCAAGTAAGGTTACAGTCATCTGATGAAAGTGAAACACTTGAACCCAGTAATGTCAACCGTAGTAGGGACTGGAATTTCAAAAAATGTAATCGCGATTTTCTTTACGAACTTCTCTCTGAGGTATCTTGGGGTGCTGTTATATCATCCAATTACGTTAGCACTAGCACTCAGATTTTCTATCATATTTGTTCCGTCCCGTGACCACAGACAGCCGACAGTACGACAGTTTTTTGTTTAGTCTGTGCGCCTGCGCATCATTACGTGTAACAGGGTGAAAGCTGTCACTTGTCAGTTTGATTTTAACACTTGAATTTGATCTTGAATATTGGTTGGAGGTTGGTTTGATTTTGTCTTGAAAATAATATTGATAATCTTGTTGAATCTAAAGTTTTGCGGACAATTTGTTGAGATCCGATTGTTTTGTGTGTATAAGCAACCCTATTTGACGTTTGAACGGGTTTTATTTTGGAATTTGATTGAAATAGTTTGAGGTTATAGTGTGACCTTTGAACGCCGCATGCTGTGAGAATCTCTAGCGTCTTGAGCGGCCTGAATCCTGGAATACTTACAGATTCACTACACAATACAATATACACTCATTTACATACATAAATCCGGGTCGGCTCGGAATCGAGACCCCTAAATTCCTCATCCAGGTGAGTGTTTGAATATTTGTTAATCAGCTCCGCGCACGGCGGACAGTTCGACCCAAGCTTACCCAAGACCCGCCGCAAGAGTGGCCAGTTTGCTGTCTATCCTGGAACGGTAGGCCTGGCGTCGAACAATATTATTTGCAGCCTATTTGACGCTTGTATCCCTAAAAAACACCGAAACAGAGTGACTAAACGATATCCTACCTGGTTTACGTCAGATATTATTCTGGATATCCAAAAAAAAGTCAAATTACATTCTGCGTGGAAAAAGAGCAAATGTGAATTAATATAAATAAGCAATTCTCCGAGTATAGATCTAGCCTAAAGTCTCGTATATCTACTGCCTATGATACTTATATTACGTGCATCGAAGGGAATATTAGGAAAAACCCCAAAGAGTTCTGGCAGCACATTTCTAACCTAAGATCAAAAGGCGGATTTGAGCCTTACATAACCCATAAAGGTGAAATTCACAGTGGTGCAGCTGCTGCTGAAGCGTTTGCAGAATATTTCGCAAGCGTCTTCCAAACTGAAGTACCAAAGTTAGACCACGAGAATATAGCCAATCCAACCAACTGCAATATTAGTAATTACATTAATATACTTAACTTCTCTGAAAGTGATATAAGAATCGGAATAAATAGAATAAAGCTCAACAGTTCTATTGGTCCCAATAATATTCCTCCATGGTTCATAAAAGAGGGAAAGGAATTTCTCATTCAGCCCCTACACCATATTTTTAATTAAGCTCTAAAATCTGGAGTCTACCCATCACCATGGAAGATATCGCGTGTGACTCCTATACCGAAATCATCAAAGAAATCTTCAGTCGATGAATATCGTCCAATAGCGATACTATCTTCTCCCGCGAAAGTTTTCGAGAATGTCCTACATCGAGGAATTTATAAGCAAGTGAACCAGTACCTGTGCAATGAACAGCATGGCTTTCGTGAAAAAAGGTCCGTCAATACTAACTTACTTACACTAGTTAATTATATCTCTACTAGTCTTGATCGCAGACGCCAGGTAGACGTTCTTTACTTTGATTTTCAAAAGGCGTTTTGACAGAGTCAACAATGACGTCTTGCTGCCAAAGCTCAGTGCTATAGGTGTAACTCCAGGTCTCCAACGGCTTCTTGCAGAGTACTTGCGGGACCGACAACAATTTGTCAGACTAGGTTTATATGAGTCACTCCCATACCACACTCGCTCGGGTGTGAGTCAAGGTTCGGTAGTCGGCCCTATCCTTTTCATCTTGGTGATTGACCTCCCTGACGTAGTTGCGAATGCCAGATCCGAATGATTGTTATATTTTTAAGTTTTTTGATACTTAGAATTTACAGCTCTAGATTTCACTTATTTATTTTGAATGTTAACTCTTGGTTGATACAGACAGTCGAACACTACACTAACCTTACCATTCAGTCCATACTCTACACTACACACTCACATTTCATACAACATGTTTCTAACGTGATCTATATGAACCTGTTTTCCAAGCTTTATAGACAACTTACGACCCTTGTTCTTAACATAAAAAATGCTTGATAACGCTAATGCCCTTATAGATACTATTGACGACTTTGCTGTATCGGATTCACTCGCTTGCACCCCGGAGCAGGCTAAAATGTTTATTAAAAATCCAAAACATCTACTGAAAATCCTTACACAGAACATAAGATCAATCAATTGTAATTTTCTTAGTCTACAAACACTACTTCAACGACTCACGTTGGAATGTGACATTTTGGTCTTAACCGAGTGCTGGTTATTGTGCTCGAGTAACCGCCATATCCCTAACATACAAAACTTTATTATGTATAGCACTGCCAAAAACTTAAATCAAAGTGACGGTGTTGTGGTCTATGTCAGGTCTAACCTTACAGTCACCTGTGATGAACTCTGTTTTGGTGGTTCCGCCACCGGATTATCAATCAAGGTGGGTTCTGATATTGCTATTTTTTGCATTTATCGGTCACCATCGATAAGCAACATTGATCCCTTTCTTGCCTCTCTGAACAACTTAATTCCAACTTTTTCCAATGTTAAAACCGAAGCTATCACTGGTGACATTAATATCGATATAAAACCGATGTCACTTGATGCTCGTTCCCATGACTACCTAAACACTCTTGCATTCCACGGATTTCTTCCTACCCATACTTTTCCGACCAGAGGCAACAACTGCCTGGACCACTTATTATTAAAATCCACATGTACATCCGTCTCACTTATCTTTAACACCACTATAACTGATCATTGTTCTTAATTACTATGCATTTCGACCAAAAAAACACCTCTTAACATTGTTAGATCCGTCACCAAAATTGACTATGATGCCATAGATAAGACTATGATGCCATAGATAAGACTATGGTGACAATAGACTTTACACCCATCTACTCTATGTCGGACTCCAATGTTGCTACTGATACACTGGTTGGTCTCATCGTTGACGCAATATCCGAAAACTCTAACATCAAAAAGTTACCATTTAACAAGAAGATCCTCAAACATTGGATCACTCCGGGCTTGCTGCGGTGTATGAGACACAGAGACCGGCTACATAAAAGATTTAAACAATCGCCTAGTAATAGTATGCTTTTTTTTTTTTTTTTTGGATGGTAAATCATCAAATGACTTCTCCCGCTCTGGGCGGAGTGGGAGGGCGTGTCAGACTTTTACTGACTAAAACCCACCCGTGTTCCTTCAGTTGCCCATGTGCCAGAGTCACGGTATCTCTTTCGAACAATCTCGTGACCCTGGCAGGCATCGGTCCTAGCAGACCCCTACATTGCTGCTGACATCTCTTTGAGGCGCGCGTGGAACACTACGCGCCGTCGACCCGAGCCTGATCCTTACCGGGCGGCGAGCTACCCAAGTTAAATCTGTTATTGAGTCCCTTAGATCCACTGCAGCCACTGGGTGGGATGGTATCTCTCCTGCGGTAATTAAGAGATACTCTAGCATTCTAGCGCCAGTTTTAAGCTATTTAGTTAACCTCTGTTTTAGTTCTGCTGTATTTCCGTCAGCTTTAAAAAAGGCTATAATACACCCTCTCTTTAAGGGTGGCGATGGAAACTCTTTTAGTAATCATCGTCCTATAGCAGTACTACCCGCCCTTTCAAAAGTTGAGCGCCTGATCAATAAGAGATTGGTAGGCTTTTCCGAAAATAATAATTTGTTTTCTTCTCAACAATTCGGGTTCCGGAAAAATATGTCAACCTGTGATGCATTTCATGACGTTACCAATTTCATAGTCGAGAGAATCAACAGTCGTAAAAAGGTGCTTACAGTATTTCTTGACCTCGCTAAAGCCTTCGACACCGTTCCTATTTCTATCCTTTTACTCAAACTAGAGAAAGCAGGCGTCAGAGGACTGCAGCTTGATCATTTAAAAAGCTATCTGACAAATAGAATGCAAATGGTGAAAATTGGTGACCATCTTAGCGATGAGCTCCCTATTTGTTACGGTGTGCCGCAGGGTAGTATATTCGGTCCTACGCTATTTCTCGTCTTTTTAAATGACCTCTGCAATCTCAAAATCACAAACGCAAAAATTGTTTCCTTTGCAGATGATACAGCTCTTACCTTTTTGCTAATTCGTGGTAAGAACTTCAGACAATTGCACAGAATGGTTTTAATTCTGCCTTTAACTGGCTTTGTACCCACGCTTTAACATTTAACTCTTCTAAGACGAAATTAATGACATTCTCTATCTCACCGACCTCACAACCTGATATTCCCATCACTATAAAAGCTCATTCCTGTAACAGTACTCATTTACATACATGTCAATGTCCACTTATTGACACAGTTGATCATATTAAGTACCTAGGTATAACTCTAGATCAGTACCTGAATTATAAAATACATATTAACTTACTTACATGCAGAGTGAGAAAACTTATTTATATTTTTTAAACTCTTCGACACGTCGCGGAGCAGCCTATTATTCGCAATGTATATTACGCCTTATGCCAATCTATTATTTTTTATTGTATTATCTGCTGAGGTGGGGCCACAAAAACTGCCCTTAAACCTTTGGAAGTGTCCCACAGAGCTATACTAAAAATTGCAACAGTTAGACCTATTCTGTTTGCAACCACAGAACTTTACAAAAGTTGTAGTGTCCTCAACGTAAGGCAACATTTCATTCTGCAAACCGTTCTTCTCCAACACCAAAAAACTCCTCTTACTACTATTACCAAACAAAAGAAAGATATTATTTGTACTGTTCCACAAACTAAGTTTAAATACACTAAGAGATTTTTCTACTATCTTGGCCCTTGCTTGTACAATAAAATGAATGCGTACTTATATATCTATAATTTACCACACAGCAAATGCAAAGTCACCTTACGTGCATTCCTCCTGAATAAAACGTATGACGAGACTGAAAAGTATTTATTGACAGTTACATGAAAGTTACCCTATTTCCTATTTTATATTTACACACACATAAATTCACCCTTACACACTTATTCACCCACCCCTACACTAACACATACACACATTCACTCGACTGACCACACCAATACTCCTTATTGTAATTGTTTTATTTAATTTTAGTCTTTGATGTTTAGTCATTTTAATTTTAAGATTTTTCCTTTTGTTTTGTTCTACATTATACGCTCTAAAGCTTACTTACTTACTTGCTTACTTAACATGATTATTGTGCTACCCAAACTGGGAGTGGAAACTGTCTCTCCTAAATACAGATTACTCAGTGATCTAGCTAGGAGAGTAGCGATTCACCCGAGAATTCGTAGTACCATGTACCTTACTAATAATGCTTACTTTTTAAGTCCCTAATGTACTAGAAAAACTTTATGTACCTAAATAAATATATTATTATTATCCCTCTTATATGCTGATGACTTAAAACTGTTTTATGAAATAAAATCTGAGCTCGATTGCCAAGCTCTGCAATCAGATATTGATTCAGTATATTAGTGGAGCCTAGAAAATCAAATGGGATTTAATCAATCAAAATGCTACATAATGTCCTTCGGTCGAATGCGGCACCCAGTCAACTTTACATACAAGCTGAATGAAGAGGCAATCACAAGAACGAATTCCATGAAAAACCTAGGAGTCATATTCGACAGTTAGCTCACTTTTCACGACCACATCACATCCACTGCTAAAGAGGCTTTCAAGCGCCTTGGTTTCATCTTAAGGAACTGTCGTGATTTTCATAACCCCCACGTTATCAAGCTTATTTTTGGGGCATTGGTCCGTAGCAAACTTGAGTCTAGTGCGTGCGTATGGAATCCTTTTGAGAAGCAGTATGCGTTAGCTTTAGAAAAAGTTCAAAAAGCTTTCCTGAGATACCTTTACAAGCGCTTGTACGGGTTTTATCCTTTTATGCCACAAAGTTTATGTTGGGTTGCTTAAGCTTTAATTCTCTAGAAGTAAGAAGGTCGCGCGATCAAATGACTGTAATATTTAAAATTCTTAGGGGGATTATTGATGCTCCTGATCTGCACAATGATATCTGTAAACTATTTGTCCCAGACAATTACTGTCATGGCAGAAAACACCGCTTGCTGGCTGTTCCAACTTGCCGTACTATTGTGCACTCCAAGTCACCTATTCCTCGGACATAAGCAGCTACTAACGCTCTCCTGAACTCAAACACAGATATTGATATGTTTGCAAATGAATGAAAGATGATACTATCAGAATGTTTGAATTTTTGTGAGAAGAATGCATGACTGTGCTAAATGAATTGCAAATATCAAAATAGTTTTACTATATGTTTAAATAGTGTAATTGGCTGCGGCCGTTCTATTTAAAATAAATAAATAAATAAACTCAAATATAAAAATTAAAAATAATAATAATAATTTCATAAACATAAACCTTATGCCCCCCAAATTGGGGGAGGTCCAGCAGTGGACGTTTTACGGCTGAAATGATGATGATGATGAAACCTTATGCATAAACCATGAATACCTACAGGTTTGTACGGAACCCTCGGTGCGTGAGTCCGACTCGCACCTGGCCGGTTTTTTTTTTGTTGTTTGAACTATTATTTATTTTTAACTGACTCCAAAAAGGTGGAGGTTCTCGAGACAACAATTTTTTGTTGCTGTTGTTAATATGTTATGCAATATGTCCGGGACCTAATTGTGTATATATTTTTAATGGATAGTATATAATATGCCGCATTGCTTAGGTCGTTTTTCAGTTAGCTCCAAAAAACTTCGTATGATAAATCACTACTATACTAACAACTTATGGGGTAAGCTAGCTAGCACTGTATGGGCACTTGTTTTTAACTGACTTCAAAAAAAGGAGGAAGTTATCAATACGACTGATTTAAAAAAAAAAAAAAATCTTTTTTATGTTTGTTAGTTCATAACTTTTGACTGGATGAACCGATTTTGATGATTCTTTTTTATTTTGAAAGCTGGTGCTTCCCGAATAGTCACATTTTAATTTAGTTCCATTTGGACAATGGGATCTATGTTAAAACCACATAAGTCTTAAATTTGCATTAAGTATTTGCGCGACAGATGAACGAATAACGTGGTTAGATTAGTGCGGGGTATCTACAATAACTAAAAAGTTTAAAATAAAAACATTTTACAAAAAAATAAAAACCGACTTCCCTAAAAAAACACTACAAAGTCAAAAATAACTTTAATTTCGGAAGTCGGTGCCAAAAAAACCTTAAATACGGATCCTAAGACACCGAATTCCGAAATTAAAGTTATTTTTGAATTTGTAGTGTTTTTTTTTTTGTAAAAGCTTGTCATACGAGCACGAAACAACTGGGCACGGCACGACACAATACCGCGCGGTGTTATCTGGCGCCGGAGCCGCGCGGCGCGGCCCATCTGATAGGCCAGCGCCGCAGCCACCGCCGCACAGTGGTCCGGATTTTAAAAAAGGTGGACATAGGATCGAAAATGCATATTTAACTTAACAAAAAATTGTTTCGTATAGGAAATATAACGCTGATTAATACTTATTACTACAACTTTTCAAAAAAACTGCTCCTTCACGTCAAAAAAAAATATTGAAAATAAAAATGTATGGGAGAAAATCTATTTTATTTTTTTTCTCCGTTCAGTATCAAAGTATAGCAAGCAAACCTTATATTCTGGTAAACACTTATTGTCCTTAACACGACGACATATAAATTGCTTGCGTATCCCTGCGGCCTTGGCGCCTACGATGCTTTAAAGTTTAAAATTTTAATGTTGAATTATCTTAATATTATTAACGAGTTTTTCTATTAAAATTAATCCAAAATATCAATTTAATAAAACAAGCCCCCCGCGCGCCCCATCCTTGTTTTAGACTCGCCCCCTATCACTTTGGACTTAAATATAACTGGCGAAATTACAGTGTACTATACTGTAGTATACACCTTTGCCAAACCGCTCGGGGAATATAAAGCGTGATATTATGATAAAATAAGCATTTTGCTTATTTTTTTTAAATAATCTTCTGTTGATTATTCTGTCATCTGTTGATATTTCCTGTTGATAAATCATGATATTGTTGTGTGTTATACCACTAGCGTGACTCATATTAAAAGAAACAATTAAAAATAGATTTAGCCCTGAAAAGGGCTTTTTCTGAAGTCATGAAAACGACTATTTTAAGTAGTCCGCAAACGACCACAACTTAACTACTACCACTAACAAACTCAATTCTAACATAACAACATCACTAAATCTGTCACGTTTACATTAACGGATCATGTTCAGACTGCAACTCCTGTAGATCCATATTTTCGGTTTCTTCTGTTACTACCTCAGGCAACAACAAAAGCTCTTTAACATCTGAAAAAAAATCAAATTGCTTTGAATTGCTGTATTTTGGTCGAATATGGGATAAATATGGGTCTGAACTAATTAAAAAATTATGGAGCAAGTCCTCGTTGGTCTTTATCCTGTTAAATTTTCTTGTGTGAGATTCACGAACTCTTCTAAATTCTTTATTTCTTGCTTCTCCCGCTTCTTCGGAAAGAATGCCAATTGGTAGGAGGCCAAAGTGATGACAAATGTCTGCACCGTGTATGAGTAGCTTGTGCACACTTGCGGGCATATAAAACCATGGGTATAGATCAACAAAGATCTCAGCTGTTTCTCTGCAATAAGTCCTGAATTTTTCAATATCTATGGCACATCCTGATGAAATCGTTTGAAGAATAACCGCAAAATGCTTCAGCAGGTCTTTGTTAACATTGGTTATTTCGGCAGATTTCTCATAATCTCTAAAAAACCTTCTGGCTGTGTTTCCGTCGTTTGTGGTTCCAAAGCCTTGCTTCACAAAATCCACAAGTATTCCCATTTGCCGTTTGAATTCTTCTTGTGTCGAATGTTTCTTCGCAGCTTTTAGTTGCTTGTTAGCACCTCGTGCAGTCCACATCTCAAAGTCCATGTTGTAAGATATGTGTAGAATACACTCCATACAACGAATCCACATATGAAGAGTAGAAAGACCATATTTATAAACATCTTCTCGAACAGGTCTTGAAAATACTTCTGACAGCTTGTTCATCTCAGTCGGCTTAGCAAGGCAAATATTGCAGGCAGATGCAGATGAAGTATCCGTTATAATAGTGGCCACTTTTCCGTCGATCATTGTCATATGAAGCTCGTGACTAATCTCTAGCCCTGCCCATTTTGTAGAATCGATGTTTTTTATTTCTTCCTTCAATGCAGCTTCTTCTTGCTTGATGTATTCTGCGGTCTCTTTACAAAACTCGAACTTAATGGGTCTGCAATAATGTGTTGAAGAAGGTGTTGGGTTTTCCCATATGGTGCTATTATTAGAAACTAATTTAAGAGGGACAAGACTTGACATGAAAACCGATGAATCACTGAAGTTTACATCTTCACTCCTTTGCTTGTAGGTACTTTGTGAAGAAGCTCCATCGAAACCCCATTTACTAATTAACTTCAATCCTTCAGTTGACGAATCAATGTGGGTACCGGTAATTTGAAGAATCTTCTGGACTGTTAGATCCAATAGGGCTTGAAGCTTCACTCTGGCTCCTCTCTCAGTAATTTCTAAATCATGTGGATAGCATCTCTTTTTAGCTTCAAGGAGTTTGTGATACGATGGTAACACTGGAACTTCACAATCTAACAGCGCTTTCCTTAAACACAAGTATTTCCATTTTGACAGGTTCAGTGATGTATAAAGACCAAGAGCATGATCTTCATCAAAAGTTTTTTTCCTATTTTTCTTAAACAATGTGGCTTGAACGATAGCAACACTATCAGGGTTCTTCGTTACATGGTCTATAACACAAGCTAAGTCATTCTTCTTGTCGATCCTAAGTCTTTCGACTAATGCAAAAGTAAGTTCTTCCGGCGAATAGTCCAAAAGAGACTCTGAACGTCTTTTCTTCTGTTTGTTGCTGAGGTCAACAAAAGGCTTCCTAATCTGAACTTCGGTAGATGTGCCCACAGTCGTTGTACTAGATGTCGACGGAATCACAGCTGCTGTAGTATCGATGTCAACTGAAGTATTTTCTGACGATATGTTTTCGATAACTTCATCTTGGGCTTGAAAAATCTCGGATAAATTAACAGTAGTGCAATTTGGCCAACTAATATTTGATTGTAACCACGCAGCATGTCTATTCATGAAAGTTTTTTGATTTCTAGAAGCACTTGCCCATCTGCGACTGATATTACTGATGTAGTTCTTCAAAAAGGTCTTGATTATTTCTAAATCTTCTGAACATGTCTCAACTGGGATATGTTGAATAATAGCTTCATAGAGTCTTGCCCAATTTTTCATGTCTCCTTCAACACGGAGGAACATAAAGATGTCCAAGTTTGTTACAAATGCAGCCATAACGAAACTCACTAAACTTTCACACAGCACGGATAATTAGATATGTTGCTTCCTCAAGGGTTGAGTAACAAGTGCCTTTAATTGTTTCATGCACCGATATAAATAACAAACACACGCGCGCAAGTAGTGACTGACAAAATTAGTACCCCACTTCTTAAACAGCCAATCAGCGTCGTCGATATCTCCGGTGGTGGGGGTAAATGATTCCTTTATCACAGGAGTCGTTTTAGTCAGTTACAAATAGACAACGAATCAGCACGTGTCTTTTATTGCTATTTTTTATTAAAATAAATTAAACAAATACTTGCAAAATGCTTGAATGCGTATGTTTTAATTCTTATATAATTAAAAAATGATATTTTAAATTCAGCATAATTGAAAAACTCGATAATAATTAGAAAAAAATCGCAATTAAAATTTTAAACTTTGAAGCATCGTAGGCGTCAAGGCCGCAGGGATACGCAAACAATTTATATGTCGTCGTGTTAAGGACAATAAGTGTTTACCAGAATATAAGGTTTGCTTGCTATACTTTGATACTGAACGGAGAAAAAAAATAAAATAGATTTTCTCCCATACATTTTTATTTTCAATAATTTTTTTTTGACGTGAAGGAGCAGTTTTTTTGAAAAGTTGTAGTCATAAGTATTAATCAGCGTTAAATTTCCTATACGAAACAATTTTTTGTTAAGTTAAATATGCATTTTCGATTCTATGTCCACCTTTTTGTAAATCCGGACCACTGTGCGCCGCCTCGCGCACAGCGCCGCCGCCGCCGCGCGCCGTCGCGCCGGCCGCACTAGCTCATGACGTTATCTCGCAGGTGCACTGCAACCAAACAATGTGAACAGCATGTCCTACTCATGTTCACAACTTTATTATTTGTTTTCGTGCTTCGTACTCTATAGAACGATTAATAATATTTTTAGCGAGTTACAAGCAATACGAGAAATGCTACGAGAATGTACCGACAATGTAAAGAAAACGGTTGTGGTGACATATGTTTTTGAAAAAAAAAGAGACAGGCCCGTCACACTACTGTTAATACACATGCAAAGAACAAAAGGTCCACTCGTGGTGTTCAACATATATACATATATTATATATTCGTATCGTTGCTTTCCTACACAAACATTATGAACAACTTCGTTTTAAAACTAAAAGAAAACCATCAAGCCGTGATGGAAATGAGCCTGTAAGTTTACTTCGGCGACTCTACTATGGGCACGATGACTGCTGAGCCCCCCATTACACGTGTCGACATCCAGTTTCTGGACAGATGGACTCTTACTTTTTAACCGACGAAAAAAAACGGAGGAGTTTCTCAATTCGACACGTATATTTTTTTCTTTTATGTATCACGCATAACTTTTTACATAGTAGTCCGGTTGTGATAATTCTTTTTTTAATTGAAAGGCTCTCCGAAGGTGGTCCCATATAAATTTGGAAAACAAAATCGAACCCTAAGGGTCAGAAAACTGGGGATGATTGATTGTTCACTCAATGATTGTAATGTATAACCACGCATAACTTTATACAGAGTAGTCCGATTTTAATTTAAAAAAAAATATTGGTTGGGTATACCTTGCCAAGTATTATTAGTACATTAAAGCCACAAAAAATTATAAAATAACATCTTTTTAACATAAAATTAAACCTCGGAAAAAACTGAGAAGCAAAAAATAATAAACCTTAAAATTTTGAGTCGGCGCTGAAAAATCAATGAACAAAGATCACTCAAAGCGCCGACTCATAATTTTAAGGTTTATTATTTTTTGCTTTTCAGTTTTTTACAAATACATTACGTATATATATTTTTTGCTAGCTGACACGACTGACGACAGACGTTGTCCTGTCTAAATTTTAATAATTCATACAACAATCCTATGGGACTGAACGTCCCTTTTCGTATGCGAAAAGGGACGTTCACTTTGAAAATAGAGAGTTCCGTTTTAGAAGTTTAGTTGATATTGAGAGGGAGCGGAGGACTTTGTGTGTGCGTTGCAACATGTTGGCCCGTACATTTACACGTTGTATTAAGCAAGATAAGGTGACGCTTTTTAAAGCGTATTGTCAGTCCTTCTACACGTGTAGTGTATAGTATAGGTCAACTACATGCAGCGAGTGTTTGGGACTATGCGTGTACAGTATAACAACGCGTTTAGGGTGTTGTTTGGGCGGCCCCGTTTTTGCAGCGCGTTGACTATGTTTGCTGAGGCGCGTACTCATTGCTTTTATGCACTTATCCGTAAGCGAAGCGCCTCGCTGCTCAGATGCATGCGTAGCACCGCACACGGCATCCTGGACGCGCTGGTGAACAGGTGGGGTTCTCCACGGTTGAAACAGTGGATGAGTGTTCATACGAAAGGTGCTTAGCCCGGCGCAATTTCAAATTAAAGGTGACCGGCGAGAGAATTGTTGATGAAATTATTAAGCGTCTACGTATGTCACCCTACTAGATACCGACGAAATAATTTACTAAGTTTTATCAAATCAAACACAAGTTCAATAAAAGTCTGAAAAAAAAATCGTCATAATAGAGAGCTTATTTGACTAGATTGTTGATGCTAATAAATAATCATGGCTTAGTTTTTTTTTCTTTCTTGCTTGACTTCATGACTTTTGGCTAAGCGATACTTTTAATGTTGCCATGTAATATCAATCTTAGTCAAGTTACATACGCTGTGGCTTTACGTATTACATTAATATACTTATGAAATATATTTCTGCATCAGAATACAAATGTTAAAATAAGAATGATTGCTTGTGCTAACGATTATAGCGGTCATAATTTTTTAATACGTACAAAGTACGTATTTAAGAGTCAAATAAATGTTTTTATTTTATTTATTTTAAATGACATCGTAGTGCAAAAAGAGTACGACAACATTGCAAAAAAAACATGACATTTCAATTGTCAATCGGCCGGCACTGATAACTTGTCGTTGTCTTCGAATGCGTCTCGTTATTTTGTTTTCCATCGATTTTCCGTGATTTTCTACTTCATCGACTGCTTCTGCTTATGGACTCTGAGATTTACGGTTCCCTGTGTGACTAGTGCTTGCCTAAGGATTCTGATTGTTTGCCTATATATGTACGACATTTTCCTGTGACTCTGGATTCCGATTCTGCCTGATACCTTGGATTTTGTTGTGTGTGCACGCATCATGTGTGTCAAGTGAACTGCAACTGTGGTTAGAGAAGATGAGAAATAAATATTTTTATAAAAAACTGTTTTTTCTATACCTACCAATGACCTACCCTTACCATGTAATGAATCATACGATAATATATCTATAACTAACTGCCCTAAAGATAGTTGACTAAGATTTTTAAATAAAGATTCTTCTGAACATATAATTAAGTAGGTAAGTACCTGCCTACTTACTTACGTGGACCATGTGGCAGACCTACGCACTTAGGTTGGACTTAATATTCTGAATACGTAGTCCGTAGTTTATTTTGTATTTAAAATGCATTTCTATCAATAATATTTTGAGCGATAAGTAGGTATTTCTATATATCTTTTTCGATAAGTCTGTTGTTGACGAGACATAACCTCTAAAACTTCAACCTGCAATATCTTTAATTCCTGACTTCCTATAAAAGTATCACTGAAGACAAAACTGTTCAGCAATTCAATCTCTATATTTTCACATATTTTTCATGGGAAGACGCAAAAAAAAATGTCAACAAAATATTGTTTGGGAGTTCGCCACTGTTCTTTAAAAAATGTACTAATATTAGGGTAACTTTATTATTGCTGGCACCTATGGATATTTTTTAAATCCGAAATAAATTTGATTTTATTTGATTACGGTAAAATTAAAGAAATAATGACATATTTTAAGTTTAAGAAACCACCTTTCAAAATGTCAAACTAGTGTCCCAACGACATTTTTGTCGCTTCGGTTTTATTCAGAATTATGCTATGATGATAGATTGCAAAAACAAATAACAAAAAAAACACTACAAAGTCAAAAATAACTTTAATTTCGGAATTCGGTGTCTTGGGATCTGTATTTAGGGTTTTTTGCCACCGACTTCCGAAATTAAAGTTATTTTTGACTTTGTTGTGTTTTTTTTAAGGAAGTCGGTTGTTATTTTTGACGTGACAACGTCTTATAAATTGGTTTGCCGGGTGACACTTCAAGAAACTGCGTTACGCTCCGCTCACGTTATGCGCTCACAATGAGAGCGAGTGAGAGGCACGCGTCCCTTCCACTCGGGCATGGTTAGCCCGCCTAAGAGCGAGAGAGACAGAGCGAGAGAGAGAGAGTGAGAGAGATAGGCATACACACCGGTTCATGTCTTGCGCTTCTATTGTGATTTTAATATTCACATTAAAATTATTTTACCACTCAAAGTCGTTGTCACGTAAAACTTTCGCCCGTACACCGACTTTACAGGCAACCAATTTTTTTTTGTAAAAAGTTTTTATTTTTAACGGACTTCAAAAACAGGAGGAGGTTACCAATTCGACTGTATTTTTTTTTAAATGTTTGTCAGTCATAACTTTTGACTGGATGAACCGATTTTAATGATTATTTTTTTATTTGAAAGCTGGTGCTTCCCGAATAGTCACATTTTAATTTGGTTCCATTTGGACAATGGGATCCATGTGAAAACCACATAAGTCTTAAATTTGCATTAAGTATTTGCGCGACAAATAAACGAATAACGCGATTAGATTAATGCCATAACTAAAAAGTTAAAAATAAAAACTTTTTACAAAAAAAATAACAACCGACTTCCTAAAAGAAACACTACAAAGTGAAAAATAACTTTAATTTCGGAAGTCGGTGGCAAAAAAACCTTAAAGTTATTTTTCACTTGTAGTGTTTTTTTTAATTTTTAGGGTTCCGCACCTCAAAAGGAAAAAGCGGAACCCTTATAGGATCACTTTGTTGTCCGTCCGTCCGTCCGTCCGTCCGTCTGTCAAGACCCTTTTTCTCAGAAACGCGTGGAGGTATCAAGCTGAAATTCATATCAAATACTCAAGTCTACTGTCTCTTAGAGCTGTGAAAAGATCAAACTTCTAAGCTAACGCAATCAAAAGATATAGCCGTTTATGCTGCAAATTTCCGCAAATTTTCGAAACTCGCAAGGGAATCAAAACCTAGAGGGTACTTCCAGTAGGGCACGCCACAATTGCGGCGGTAAGTCCCCTCTTTGAGGAGTGGATAGAGAGGCGCCACGGCGTCCTCACCTTCCGCCTGATGCAGGTTCTCACCGGGCATGGGTGCTTCGGTGGGTTCCTGTTCAGGATAAAGCGGGAGGAAACGCCCGGGTGTTTCCATTGTGAGGATCGTCTGGAGGACACGGTGGAGCATACGGTGGAGGTGTGCCCTGCCTGGGCGGAGCACCGCCGTGTCCTCGTGGAGGCGATCGGCGGCGGCGACCTCTCGCGTCCGGCCCTGGTGCGAGCCATGGTACGGAGCGAGAGGGCATGGGAAGCCGTCACCTCCTTCTGCGAAGCAGTAATGCTCGTGAAGGAGGAGGCGGAGCGCGTGAGGGAGTGGCAGTCTCTGCGCCCTCACGTCCCTAGCCGCCGCAGGAGGAGACGCCCCGGGCGTCGGGAGTCGATTGCGGACTCCCGGCCACCGTAGGCGCGAGCTTGCGGGCGGCGAGCAATGGGTAGCTCGCCGCCCGGTAAGGACCAAGCTCGGGTCGACGGCGCGTAGTGTTCCACGCGCGCCTCAAAGAGATGTCAGCAGCAGTGAAGGGGTCTGCTAGGACCGGTGCCTGCCGGGGTCGCGTGATTGTTCGAAAGAGATACCGTGGCCTCGGCACATGGGCAACTGAAGGAACACGGGTGGGTTTTAGTCAGTAAAAGTCTGACACGCCCTCCCGCTCCGCCCAGAGCAGGAGAAGTCATTTGATGATTTCCCATCCAAAAAAAAAAAAGGGTACTTCCAGTCGATCTAGAATTTTGAAATTTGGTACGAAGCAACGTCTTATAGCACAGATAAAGGAAAAATTGCGAAAACCGTACATTTTTAGTTACATCATATAATAAAATAAAATTTAAACTTTATACCTACAGGTTTGTACGGAATCCTCGGTGCGCGAGTCCGACTCGCACTTGGCCGGTTTTTTTTAACTAAAAAGTTAAAAAACTTTTTACAAAAAAAAAATAACAACAGACTTCCTAAAAAAAACACTACAAAGTGAAAAATAACTTTAATTTCGGAATTCGGTGTCTTAGGATCTGTATTTAAGGTTTTTTTGCCACCGACTTCCGAAATTAAAGTTATTTTTGACTTTGTAGTGTTTCTTTTAGGAAGTCGGTTGTTATTTTTTTTTTTGTTAAAAATAACAACCGACTTCACAAAATTAACAAATTTAAGACTTATTTGGTTTTCACATATCTCCCATTGTCCAAATGAAACCAAATTAAAATGAGACCATTCGGAAAGCACCAACTTCCAAATTAAAAAAAAAATCATCAAAATCGGTTTACCCAGTCAAAAGTTATGAGGTAACAAACATAAAAAAAACAAAATACAGTCGAATTGATAACCTCCTCCTTTTTTTGAAGTCGGATAAAAAAAGCGCTCGCAACATTCGCATTAAAATGTCTCGATGTCAGGAGAAAAACTGTTATCCAAAATTGGGGAACCGAATTTGAGTGCATTGAATTTTTTCCAAAATTATTTGTTTGTTGGGACTATTGCTTTAATTTTTAGGATCAATAATGTCTGTCGGTAACGTCAGAAAGGTTAATTTCTCATTTTGTGGCATTAGGTTCCAAGCCAATAGATTTAAAATTGTGCTTCAGATGTTGTCAGTCACAAAACGGTGTCTACATTAGCTGCTGGGTTACCGAAGTACTTATCCCTATATGTGGGCAGTTTAGTAGAACATGCGCTGCTGTGTATGTCCTCCGTGCAGGCCCTGCATAGTGGACTGTCTATTACTCCTATAACAAAGAAGTGTTTATTAAAGGATCTATGACTAGTTATATTATAACTGCTGTAACTGTATGCAGGTGTTGTTAGTTTAAGCGGAGGTCCTGTTTCGTGGGGCGGGCATCGATAGTAGGAAGTGCTTCCTTGGCCTGCTTGCACTCACTTTGGTCCAACCATAATTTGTTTTTTTACCAGGCGTAGGTTGTTGTTGTGTAGGCTGAAGCGAAGTGGCGCGATGGGTTATGGTCCCACCGCACGATGATTCCGCGCCCAAAGAAGAGCGGTCATAACCTCCTAAAACTGTATTCAGTGATTTTTAGGGTTCCGTACCACAAAAGGAAAAACGGAACCCTAATAGGATCACTTTGTTGTCCGTCCGTCTTTATGTATATCAAGACGCTTTATCTCGGGAACGAGTGGAGGTATCGAGTTGAAATTAAAACGGTATACTCAAGTCTAAAGTTTCTTGACGTTGTGAAAACCAAACTTTTAAGATAACGTGAAAAAAAGATACGGCCGTTTATGCCGCAAAAAACGTCTATTTCGGCACTCTCAAGGAAATCAAAATGTATAGGTAGGGTATTTCCTGTTGACCTAGAACTATGAAATTTGCCAAGTAATACCAACTTATACTACAAGTATAGGGAAAAAATCTGAAAAATATACATTAAAAAAAATGATATTTAAGTAATTACAAAACAATTTTTGATAAAATGTACCTACAAATTTGTACGGAACCCTCGGTGGGGAGTCCGACTCGCACTTGTCCGGTTTTTTTTCTTGTTGTGAATGATGTAAAATATCAATAACAAACGTACTTGATTAAATAAAATCTAATTTATTAAAATACAAACTTTTATTAACGGTGTGCAAGCATCAGCAAATTATGCTATGATTTGACAATATTAAACAAAGGAAATTTTATTAACAGCTTACACATAAAAAGTGTAAAATAAACATGAAGCTCAAAACTTGAATCATTCTATAACTTCTTTAGGTATAAGGCTCTTTTTCGTTCTAGGAAGTTTCCAAACACCAGATATGAAGGGGTCTGAACTCAGTAAACACAAGTCGTTTCTGAGACTGATACTGGACTGATACTTTCTGTTCTCTAGGTAACACTTCGTTTTGGCAATACACTTTGGTAAGATGCTAAAATAATGATTACACGTAATTTTGCTATTTACAAGATTCCTGATCAATGGTGCTTACCAAGCTTAGCTTCAACAATAAGCGACAAAATTTCATCAGCACTACTAATAGTAATTTCACAATATAGTTAAATTACTAATATTAGATCGACCCGACGTGTAAAGCAGTGTGTTTATTGCAGAAACACACTGCTTTTGATGATCCTGTTATTCGTCAATGTTTTGACCCCGTACTAAAATTGGAAAAATCTGTCCCGGGCCTGCCTACGGCGCGGTATGGTACAGGTTCCTCCTGCTGTAAATGACACTGTTTACAACTTCATGTCAGTGCAAAACCTCTTTTGTAAAACACCATTACTACGTGTTAAGTATTCACGTATATATAAAATAATACAAAAGAAATGAAACATAATAAACTTAAATAAATTCAGTATCAAAACTATAATTACAGACTGGCTCATAAAACAGGACTACAATAACACCGAATCTATAATGGCATACATCGCTTAACAAATCACTATTACAGTAGAATCCGGTTATAACGACGGTGAAGGGACCGGTGATATTACGTCGTACTAACCGGAAGTCGTACTAAAAGAAAAGACAATTTTTGATTTTTATTCAAATCACATTCATATACCGGATGACATTTTTTACCGTCTCGACCTTCATATGGTGTGTTGTGTAACTAGAATAGAAGGCAGGAAGGCCTTCAGATTCATCGTAGGTGACTAAAGGAGCGCGGGACGCGGGTGGACAGGGATGCGTGTGCGGCTCGTGCGCCTACGAAAGATCAATGAGGCCGCCTATCAGCCGGCTTCAAAGGGTAGGACCGCGCTCCGAAATCAATGATACATGCCGCGCATTGAGTAGGGTGCGTATGATTTGAGTTTCAATAGATTAAAAAAAAAAAAATGTTTTTTTTTTCCAAATTTCTGTTTTTGTTGTTCTAGTATGAAAATGTTACTTTAAATGTGTAGTATTTATTGCTAGATCAATTTAATCACATGTTATTCAAAAATAAAAATAATAAAAATTTCTATGCCAAAAGCTTCTACTCCGTTCACCTATTACCCCCATTTTTTTTCAAGACGCTAAAAAAAGTCACCCAGTATACACATACATACATTATGTACCTATTTAATAATATTTACGTGACCAAGAGAAAAAAATAATTGAATCAAAATAAATTATTTTTTCTCTCTTATCTTTAATAATAATGACACTTTTTTCTTCAACAGAGAAATTTTTACGTTTTGTAGAAGCCATTCTTGTACGCGAAATCACGCATCACCCGCAAAGTAAACTAAACACTCGCATTCGAATCAGCGACGTGCAGACAAAGGGGAAGCGCGGGGCGGAGATAGTTTCTTACCTACGATTTATTTGTAAACACGTCAATGCTCGTCGTCGTTGTAAACGGACAATTTTGTGTGAAATTCCGTCGTTAAAAGCGGTCGGTCGCTGTAAGCGGAGTCGTAATAAACGGATGTACTTTCATAGTGGCTTATATTAAAACCAAACACGCGCCTATACTTACGTCGCTAAAAACGGTTGGTCGTTACATGCGAAGTCGTACTAAACGGATTCTACTGTAATTAAGAACACAAAACACTACACACAAATAAACACCGCATAACAAAAAGAAGAAGTGAAGAGAGAGAGAGAGAGTGAGAGTGTGAGTGTGTTTCTTGAAGTAATTGTATGTAAACACGTGTTTGAGCAAATAAAGTTATCTGAATCTGAATCATACACAGCCATACAACACAACTAACATTACACTCACGAATATGAACACACCTCTCTTCCATTTACACCCACACTCTTTCACAATACCTGCATCCATCCATGCTCAAAAATTATCTAAAATTACTTACTCAGCTAACTCACATTTTTGTTTTGTGGTAGATTAACATCTAAGCTCCATCATTAAATTAATTTACAGTTTAGCTCGGTCGTATCACTGTCTCCTAAGATACAGGTCACCCCTAGTTTAGGAGACAGGATTAAATTTTTGGTTCATATAGACAATTATTTTTCTCCCGTTGTGTTCATTGTTAGTTGAATAAGCCTTAGCATGTAACCAATATAAAACCTGTGTATATGTATATCTTTGGATAAATAAATTTATTATTATAATTATTAGTGCTACACGTTCATTTTCGTCTAACCAACATTAAAACTCCATATTTAGAACGTGCTGAAGTAACCCAGAATTTTTCAAGACGTCTACATAAATCAATAATTCGATGTGATATAACGGGCCATCCATAAATTACGTCACCGTACGTTAAGGGGGAGGGAGGGTGTCGACGAAGTGTGACATTGTGTGACAAGGGGGTGGGAGGAGTCCTAAATTATGTGTCGTCACATTTCAAAATTTATTTAAGTCTAAGGGTTAAGTAAAACACTAACTTTGAACTATTAACTGAAAACTCAAAAACATTTGCAACTCTATTTGTAGAGAACTAAGGTTCAAATTGTTTAGTCGGCCACTTGCTCTACTAGTGTTACGCGCCGACTGCCTAATCCTGCCTAGCGGTGATATTGTTTCTATTTCATTTGACAACTGAATTTCGCGGATGAAACGTCGTCATTCTCTTAGTTCCGCTATTTTGCGATTAAATTGTATTGTTATTGTGATACCTACTTACGAAACAAGTTTAAAATGAATAAAAAGAGTTATTTAGGTAATCTTTACCGTAAACTATATGTTAATAAAACGGGAGTCAGGTGTTGTAGGCGGGGGTGCCGGTGTTCCCTTGACGAAAGAGTGAAATTAAACAGTCAGAATGTCGCAATAATTGCTTATATTTGGCACACAGAAATTACACATAAAATGGTTATAAAAATAGTCAGTAGGAACACAACACACAAATACAAAATACAATCAGGATAAGCAATACACACAATTAAATCCTAGCTACACATTACTGGAAGACGAGCTAACCAGTGAACGAAAAGTTTATTTTCGTTCACTGGAGCTAACTAGTTGTAGGGTACATCGCGACTTAGCAGTGGACAGCGTAGCCACTTACTTCAAAAACACTACGTGGTAACTTGATGATTCGTGTAAAATTGTATAAAGACTAAACTAAAAATAGGCACTCGGCCCTTATATAACTTTTGTTGCATAGGGCAAGTAGCATACGCATTTTCTTACTTCCCAGGCGCTCCGCCAATTGTGGACGAGAAAAATGGACTTTCCCAAAGGAGCAGGTCTCGACCTGTCGAGAATTCGGAAACACGTGTAAGGGAGTTCAAGGTCTCTAGTTTCTTATTGCAATAACGATACGACTCGTCTCAGCAGTGGAACATACGCTACTTGTATCATAATGTTTGAACTACATAAGATAATTTTAGGTATTTTCATACCTAACTAGCTGACCCGACAGACGTTGTCCTGTCTTAGCGATAACTATTTAATTCGAATTGGTATAATAATTTTCCGCGCAATTTTTTAAATTTTTTCTTTCATAAGAACCTTCTCCTGACAATTACAAACACAACAAAAAAAACTTTAGAGGTGTCAAGGGACACCCGGATGGAACGAAGTTCCTTTCCAGGATTCATAATAGTTATAATTTTTTAATTATTTATTATGTACAAAAAACCTGTATACACTCAACAAAAATATTCTCTCTCTCTCCCTATCTCCTTCTCTCACTCTCTCTCTCTCCTTCTCTCTCCCTCTACCTCGCTCTCTCTCTCCCTCTCCCCCTCTCCCTTCACCCTCTCCCCCGCCCCCTCTCCCCTCTCCCCCTCCCCCTCTCCCACCTCCCCCTCCCCCCTCTCTCCCTCCCCCCCCTCTCCACAAATTACACATAGTTTATTGAGGAAATGCTGTAACAGTTTTTCAAGGCTATCCATGAAGTTATCAAAATTACTGTTTGCCAGAGTCCTATAACAGCAAATAACACACAAATTTGTCTTAATATCTTTGACTCCACATACTTCGAAATAATCAGTTTTATATAATTGCTTACACACTTGAAGTTCATCCACGTTTCTATCGTTGAGTGTTAATATCATCGAACCTCCCCTATTCTTTTTAATTCTCGTGTTATAAGACCCCATTTTGTAATTTATAAAATTAAACTATTTTGCGAGAGTGACATTCAGAAAGTGTTCAGATATATATAAAATCAAGTGTTTTGGATGATTCGCTTACATACATTTCAAGGTCATCCTTTTCATTGTTAATCCCACATAGATTTTGATGGAAAATATTGATATTTGAGTATTATTTACCATGTTTAGTCTCAAAAAAAATTTAGGGAATCACTGTCATTGTGTTCCTGATTAACAGTATGTATAACATAATATTTTAAATTATTAAATATATTTACCATGCCGTAATAGTTAATTGTTCCATTATGCTTAAACATGGAAAGATCAAATGTCAAATCTAGATTAGTGTCAAACAGTATGGCATAGTTAAGAGTATAAGATATAATAAGTTATTAAAAGTTTCAATTCGTGAATTGTACATAACAGTAGAAGGGTCATTTTTATAGGTTGGTAGGCATATTATAACATTAGTGTGTTGCACAGTCATTAACATCTCTCTAATGTAAATATTAGGTTGGGGAAAAAGTCTTTTCGCATTATAGTATGTATGAACTTGTAATAAAATCTCTTTGGCTATACTATTTGTATCTGGCTGGTTTTGGTATCATTGAAAGTTTAAATTTTAAAGAACATAATTCCAAATTCAAATTAGGAAAATGTGTGATTTTCATTTGTTTTTCGTACCGTCAAGATGAGTGAATCTAATGAAGAAATTCGATACATTTTAAAATTTTACTACAAAAAAGGTAAAAATGCAATGCAAGCCGCGAAAAAAATTTGCGATGTTTATGGACCTAGTTTAGTGTCTGTGAGAGTAGCACAAATTTGGTTTAAGCGTTTTCAATCCGGAAATTTTGATGTCAAAGATGCACGTCGCTCTGGTCGCCCTATTACGGATAAAATGGATGCCATTTTTGAAAAAGTGGAGCAAGTTCGGCATACCAGTAGTTACGACGTAGCTGAAGAACTGGAAATTGACCAGAAAACAGTTTTGGCGCATTTGAAAAAAACTAGGTACACAAAACAGCTCGACATTTGGGTACCTCACGAGCTCACTGAAAGAAACCTAATGAACCGTGTACTCATTTGAGATTATTACGACGTAATGAAACCGAACCATTTTTGAAGAAGCTGATAACTGGTGATGAAAAGTGGATCACGTATGACAAGAACGTGCCAAAAAGGTCGTGGTCAAAGGCCGGTCAGGCTTCACAGACTGTGGCGAAACCCGGGTTAACTCGCAACAAGGTGATGCTGTGTGTGTGGTGGGATTGGAAGGGCATTATTCATTATAAGCTGTTACCACCAGGCAGGACCATCGATTCTGAACTCTACTGCGAACAACTGATGAGATTAAAGCAAGAAGTTGAGAGAAAGCGGCCGGAATTAATCAACAGAAGGGGTGTGGTTTTTCATCATGATAACGCTAGACCTCACACATCTTTAGCCACCCAACAAAAATTAAGAGAGTTTGGCTGGGAGATGTTAATGCATCCGCCGTACAGTCCTGACCTTGCACCTTCAGATTTCCACCTGTTTTGGTCTCTTCAGAATTCTTTAGGCAGTGTCAGGTTAACATCACGAGAGGACTGCCAAAACCACTTGTCGCGGTATTTTGACCAGAAGTCCCAAAATTTCTATAGCAATGGGATCATGTCCCTACCTACAAGATGGCAAAAAGTTATCGAACAAAATGGTACCTACATACTTTAGTTAAATGTAAATAAACTTTATTAAAAAATGTTTTGAATTTTCTTAAAAAATGCGAAGAAACTTTTTCCCCAACCTATTAGTTAAGTCAGGATAATCGTTAGTTTGTCCAAAATCTTCGTCTCCAACAAAAATAACGTAGTAGTTGTCTCTTGAGTAGTCAGCTAATTTCATAGTGATGTTACTAAACAGATTTTTAATTCCTCTGTTAGGCAGAACATAGGGACATATTTGTGTCTCTGCAAACGTATTTTCGGCTATTGACAATACATTATTCACGTTGTTGCTACTTATGATGCATAACTTCGATTTGTTGTGCACTTGTTTGACCCTCTGAGTTATTATGTGTGCAGTCTTATTTGCCGACTCTGCACGTTGTGTTGAAGAGTTTTTGTGTGGCTCGTTATTTTCAGAACACGATCTAGTTTGCTGACTTTGGATATCTATGTTTTTGTTTGATTGTTCACATGGGAGGGTAGTTCTAAAAAGTTTTGTTATTTTCGATGTGTCGGTAGTATCATTCACTGTATGTGCAGGTGGTGATGTCATCGTTTGTTTGCTATTTGAAGTAGACGTTGTACTGGTTCTTTGTTTTAGCTTGCGTTTCTGACCAGTTCGTGGTGTACTATTTTTGTTATCCGTGATACTTAAACTTTTGTTGGTATCTATGACTTTCAGATATTTTTGTAGATCTGATTTATGTCGAAAATTTTCAGAGTTTAGATTCTCAATTTCTTGGTGCGCTATTAGTAAATCATCAGATATTTTTTTTTTATTTTATCATTCAGGTCAGTTTGACTTAAAGAAGGATGGTCAAATCGTACCAGACGACGAAATGATGGCGTCCCAATATGCCTTATATATGAAAAATACCCTTATTTTTTGAGGTCTTAGAAAACACAAGAAATATCTCTATAAGTAGCCACAAAAAAAAGAAAACCATTATTTTTGATTTTGTGACTTTTTCGAAATGATTAAGAATAATAGTTTCAGAACGCACCTTTTGACGATTCATTTCTCGTTTGAAATGACTTGGTATTGAAAGACTGTATAAATTCACATTTTTATGAATGGTTGTCCGCTGTTATTCAATTTAATTTGTATGTAGGCATCAAATAAACTACTGTGCTGATTTATTGTATTGGATTCTTATCATAAAAAATAATTATGTAGGTTCATAGTAAGTGTGTTTTGTTAAATTACATACAACGGAACGTCATTTGTCATCTACAAGTTACTTAATCTGTGGTCATCGACCCGCGTCATTGATTGACAATTGACACCCGACAATCATTTGCATTGCGTCTTATTCGTTTCCCTTGTTGTTGTGAATAATTGTGATCCGTGGATCCGATTTGTAACATTCGCATCGATACACTTCGCCGCCATCTCGTTTTTGAGCCTGATACGAGAGTCATTTCTAAAATCTGAGAGTGGAATTCTTCATTAATAGTACGTATTTACATACCTACTTATTTTAATACACTGACTTATACCATCACACACAATCATACATCATAATACAACTCTTATTCTTATTTCAGATCACTGTAGATGATCAGATATGTGATGCCTGTAACCAATTAGCAATGCAGCATGTCAACTCCAGTTTAGCCAGTGAACCTGGTGCCTCATCTTCCCGTGGCCACATGCAAGTTTGCATACTTTCGTGGAAGATCTCTGCGGAACCATAAACGTGACCTTATTGTGAGAGAATCCATCTCAGTTGCGAAAAGCGCTATGAATAGAAGAACATCTGATTTTACTAGTATTACAAACTCATTCCAATACTAATATTATATTCCCCCGTCTAGAATATAGTGAAGTCATGTTATTTCCCCTACGAACTTATCAGATCCGACAGGTCAGGTCCTACTATAGTGAACATGTCAGGTTTCACGGAGGGTATCGAATTAAAATAAGCAGAGAAAACATTAATGTAACAGAGTATCGTTTGAGGGGAAGTGGAAATAATTCATTAATAACAGGCAAAATTAAATCTAGACACGTATCGAGAAAAGTATATTATGTTTATATATTAATTGAAAATAATGTGTCAGGAAGGGAAGCCATAGTAGAGTATTGCTGTAATTGTCTAGTTGGTGGAAGAACGGTTGGGTGCTGTGAACATGTTATGACAGTTGTGTGGTACCTTAGGTGGACCAGGCATAAGCCGACTTATCAGTGCCAGCAGCATTCCACAATGCTGTAGTAATAAGGGAGGATGATAAATAAAAAGCATTTTAGCCAAGCCTATTTCTTTCATTTAAGTACTCCTAAATCCTATCATTACACTTCATTTACTTACTCCTGTAACCCACCATTACTCGATTCTTCAATACCTATTCAATTTCAGCATTGCAGACTGAAAGACTATGTATCTACCGATTAACTCTCTCCAGCCAGAATTGAAGAAAAACTTCACGCGTAATGTTATCCCATCCTTGATTTCTAAACTACAGGTCGTGAAAGTTAGAGCAATAAAGGTGATTTCTTAATTTTCGGTCAAAATGTGTCGTCGAAACGGACCAGACTCCAAGAGTCGGATTGACAGACGGCCCTTTTTGACATCGAACTCGGGAGTTTGACAGACAGACAAGGGGTTCGTGTGTTTTACCAGATGTCCTATTTTTTGGGTAATTCTCTGAGAGAAACGAGATCACTAATTACCCTCTTCGCTTATCGTTAACTACACTTTTAGGGCTACGCCGCAGTCGGGTAGGAAGGTATTTGTCGATTTTAACCTCAAAAGTAGGATTGACGTTATCACGTTATTATAAAAAATCGTGGCTATATAGATATGATTTTCAAACGGCATGGTGTTTAGAACTTAAAAATAAGCCAATCTAACTATAGTTTGTTTTGGGACATGAAAAATAAAAGTCAAGTCCAGCTCCTATAGAAATTTGGCCAATGTTCTTTAAGGATGTGTTAGGTAAACTCATCATAGTCGCATCAAAAGCGCCGAACTATTTATGGTGATGTCGTTTAATGAACTAGTACGGTGAATTTTACGGCAAGTAATATTGTTACATTCCTCCATTTTAGATTACTATAATGGTCTTGTGCTATCTGTGGGTAATGGAACGCAATCTCAAAAGACCGGTATTCAAGTTTTGCAAGTCAAGTTTCTGGATGAATATTTTGCTGTCAAACTAGTGAGCTAATTGGTGAATGGGTCGAATGAGTCATCTGTTCTTTGTTTATGTTGAAAAATTCTGTCTTTGAATTTACAACTGTTAATTATAAAGTTGTTTTTGTTGTTGTGGGGCGGAGTGCCGTGTTTTATGGTGTACTGTCGACTTATTGTGTATAGTAATTTATAGCCAACCTGATTAAGGGTGCTTATACAGATGGTGGTCCTTAATCACTGTTGAAATCACTCTCATTTTGACACCACCTTATCCACGAAAGTTAGGTGATTTAAGATTAGATAACACTGTCACTGTTATAATCACTGATTTCAAGTGTAACTATTGAATTTTAGGGAAAATTTATTTAAAAAAAAAAAAAACTTAATTAGACTAGACTACGAGATGTTTGCCGTTTGACAGGTGACAGCTGACGAAAAAGATAGCTTGTTTCATTGGACTTCGCCCACAATAACAAAGAAGCATTAATATTAAAAGTAGCTTGTTTTATTGGGCTTCGCCTACACTATACATATGAAGCATACAGTGCAGCTTATGCTGTGGTCTATATTTTGCATCATACAAAGCCACTAATACTGGTACTCAGCTGCATCTGGTTAGACTGGAAGTCGACCCCAACATAGTTGGAAAAAGGCTAGATGATGACAAAGCCACTAATCAACACAAGTAATTACATAAGAAAAAACCGGCCAAGTGCGAGTCGGACTCGCGCACCGAGGGTTCCGTAAAAACGTTGTAGTACCTTTAAAATTATTAAAAATATTTTTATTATATGATGTAATTAATAATTTATGGTTTTCCCAATTTTTCCTTTATCTGTGCTATAAGACGTTGCTTCGTACCAAATTTCAAAATTCTAGATCGACTGGAAGTACCCTTTAGGTTTTGATTCCCTTGCGAGTTTCGAAAATTTGTGGAAATTTGCGGCATAAACGGCTATATCTTTTGATTGCGTTAGCTTAGAAGTTTGATTTTTTCACAGCTTTAAGGGACAGTAGACTTGAGTATTTGGTATAAATTTCAGCTTGATACCTTCATGCGTTTCTGAGAAAAAGGGTCTTGACAGACGGACGGACGGACGGACGGACGGACAACAAAGTGATCCTATAAGGGTTCCGCTTTTTCCTTTTGAGGTGTGGAACCCTAAAAACGAGAAGTTTTGCCCAACGCGTAGATTCGTCCTCATAGAATTGCTGCTAGACGTGACAGAGAAATTCTTTGTTTGGATGATGATGATGATGATGCTGTATGGTTCGATGAAAAAGATGTTGATACAACGAATGTTCCTGACATTATCAACTCAAACGAGAACTTAGTGGCTACACTGGCTACTGTGCCAGTTATAAATAATTTAAAGGAGCCCACTCCTTTCAAAGTCTATGTAGGTAGGTACTCAAGATGATTAAGTTTGATCTTTAATTAATACAAATTAATCGTTTTTTGTTTTGTTAATTTCTTGCAATGTTTGATTTGATGTTTCCTTTAATAGTTTTTGTTTTGTTGATTTCTGGCAATGTTTGTATTAAAAAAATCATTTAAATGGAAATAAAACAAATTGCGGAACTGCTGTTTTAATTCAATAATTATTTGTAAATGTAAAATTGAAAAATATGTGACGTCACACTAGGGGAGGTCTCACAAACGTGACCAGCTGTGACAAGGACGGGGGGGGGGGAATCATGGAATCCATGTGACGTAATTTATGGATGGCCCCTAAGTGCAATAACTATTTACTTTTCTCGACATCCTTACGAAACGCTAAAAACTTCTAGAACGTATTTTTTACGATCTGACGGTTTTTGTGAACACCACAAATCAAATAATACCGTTTTGAAAAGGAACATTTGATTTAAGAACCTGAAATAAAAACTTGAAAGGTGTCAAGGGACACTCATTCTTGTTATTATTATTTATTATGTACAAAAAACTTGTTACATACACTCAACAAAAATAATCGTCGCGACACTACACTGTTCAATGCAAAATAGAAAGACGAAACGAAAATAACTGGCTTGCTTTCTATGAGAGAGAGAGAGACAGACTGAGAAACACGCGCACGCCGCACGGTTTACAACTATAGCAAAAAACTTTTTACAAAAAAAAAAAACCAACTTCGAAAAATAACTTTAATTTCGGAAGTCGTAAGACACCGACTTCCGAAATTGAAGTTATTTTTCACTTTCTAGTGTTTTTGAGGAAGTCGTTTTTTTTTTTTTTTGTAAAAAAGTTTTTATCTTTTACTTTTTAGTTATGGTATCTACTCCGCACTAATTCCTATACCACTAATCGCCAGGTGAAATTTAATACTTTACTACTGCTGTAAATCGTTGAGGAATACCTTCGACTGTCTGTCTATGGTCTCCATCATCAGACCTGTAATGGTACTTATAAGCCTTATGGGAGCTTGCTCATCAATAGAAATGAATTAAGTTCAAACACCAGGTAATTGCTGTAAATCGTTGAGGAGTTCCCTTGATTGTCTTTCGGCTCCATCATCAGAGCAACTTCAGACCTTCATTAAATAGTAGTGCTTTAAGATAATGAATGAAAGAAATAAAAAACGCACTAGTCGCCACTACAATTTTCGAAGTTTCTCTTCGACTTCTCTGGGATGGTTTCCTTATCATGGAACCACCCTTGGGATATCTCCTTTCCAACAAAAAGAATCATCAAAATCGGTTCATAAACGAGGAAGTTATCGGTGAACACCTCCTTTTTTTGAAGTCGGTCAAAAAGTGTCGTTACAACTTTTACTCTTAATTTTTTCCGTCTAGCCCCCTTTCGCAACGCGCGATAAGGAACTTCGTTCCAAAATATAAAATGAATGTATGTATCCATGGCACATGATGACACTAAAACAAGACGCGCGGGCCGCGGTGCGCTGTTTGGTGTTCGTAAGCTTCGTAATATTTCGGTAAGCTCCAGTCGGTTGGCTGCGAGATAAGTGAACTATTATTTAGAACCGTATTGTTATTGAAATAAGGTTTACGTTTTATTGAAACTGCGGACTGCCTACGTGATGTTTTAAATCATGACTCGAACTGTATGACACTATGACATTTCGAGTCATGGTCAATATTGCAATCCATGTCTATCGTTTTAATTCAATTATTCCTTATAGGGGTAAATATGAAAGAAAATCGACTATATGTATATGGATATGAAACAAAATCAAATGTACGTTCCGGTAAAGTGACGGCGCATTGCGTTTGTTTGACCCATGTCACATCATATCACAATATAATGCGATATTTCATGTAATGATGTATATCTTTTACAACGTGGCATTTCATTACAAAAACTATCGCGCGTGGCGCGTCATCTCGCGTCATGTTTGCAGTCATGGTGTAATGCAACATTACTTTGGATGAAATGTCATGTCATATGACATTACTTTAAAACGTACTGTTTTGCGCATGTCTACTCTGACTGCAAGTCGATGGAAAACGAATTAATATTTTTTTTTCATCGAATAAATAACAATTTATCGAGTTTCGAACCGTTAATTTCCCTCGAACACGTCGTATATTATTTTTCAGGACATACTATGTACACTAATATATTGAGTTAAGGACGCTTTAACATTTTTGAATCGCTCAAGTTTAGGTATCTGAGTCGCCACACAACAACATTACGCGCACGCAAACATTGAAACCATTGTCTGCTCGATTTTAAACATTAGTAAACTAAGATAAGATAAGATAAGATAATATTTATTTGCTTAAACATGTGTCATACATACAGAAAAACACGCATGCAAGATGATCAAAACATTGAAAGTACTGACATGTTTGCCACATGATGTGACGTGCAAATATACTCGAAGGTATTATTTATTTTATTTTACTAGCACTGTTGAGTAAAATTTGTAGTAAAGTAAGTTTACTATCTGCATTTAGTGACAGTAAATAACTTTTACTACCATGATCATCAATATTTTTGGAATAACGTATAATTTGACAATAAAAAAAAACGAGGTGTAACAATAAATTACTTTAACAATATTTTTGGATAATAAACAAATATAGCTGATGGCGATCGTAGAATATCGTTGTAATCGTTGAAAATATACAGGATATTCCTTAAAGAAAACTAAGGAAAAATTGTGTGACGCGCGAACCTCACCTTTGAGATTGCCGCGCGTATTCAGAATTTTTAATACACAATAGGAAAACGTGTACATTTTTGTATGAAGGCTGTTTTTATACTATTCTAATCATCATCATCATCATTTCAGCCGAAAGACGTCTTTCGACTATTCTAATACCTATTTATAATTCTAAATGACTTTAACATTTTTGAAAGATGATGATTAACTACATGATTTTCAATTTATGTAAATAATTAAAGTTACGTTAAATATTTTGACTACATACTAGCTAAACCCCCAAAATTGATACCCATGTCGACATTTCATCATAACAGTACATCCGCCATTTTAAATTAAAAATCGAAGATTTAATAATCCCTACCCCCAATATGGATAAAGATCTTTTTATAAAAAAACAATGCCCGCCGTATTTGGATCAGATTTGGATGAATCATTCGTAATAACCATCCTAAAATTATCCCAATTTGATAGCTATGCCCACTTTTCATTTAAAAAATTAAAATATTCGTCATTTTGAATGAAAAACTTGTGAAGTCGCCTTTTTTTGAGTCCAAATGTAATTTGTATGGATTTTTCGGCTTCAGCACCTTCGAAAATCTTGAAAACGACACCCATGATGAAAATTTTGAAAATTTTCGTAACCATCATTTTTGATTTTGAATCAGATTCAGCACCCTTGTTTTCCCCTACATTAAAGAATTTCGTTCCAAAAATGGACGACACTAGCATAATTTAATTACCACATCGAAAATAGATGTTCATATAACTTTTTATTGAATAATAATTATCCGCCATTTTGAATTCTTGAAAATGAATACATAATCATAATTACCCTACCTCCATAATTCCAATAGAATTTGAGTTATTTATTTCTAAATCAAGTTCTGATAATAAGATACAAGATATAAGATATTTATTTTGTAAAACATGAGTGCAGAATTATACAGGTCTTAAAAATAATGAGAGCTACATGTTTTGCCAATCATGGCGTACAAAATTAGTCGCACTAAGACAACTATTACAATAATTATAAAAATAGTTAATAACAAAATAAAACAATGACTTAAAAATTAGGATTAGGATTAATGTAATAAAATGTCAACAATTTAAATTCAATTGAAGTAAAATACATATTAGAAAAAATAATAACACAGGTACACATTCCAAATTCTATTGCAGTAGATTATCATTTAAAAAGTCATCTACGCTGTAATAGCACTTTTCTAGTAAAAACCCCTGAACGGACTTTTTAAATTTGGTTAAAGGTAAACATTTAACAACATCAGGTATTTTTACACGCTTTATATTAGCTTCACTTGTATGTTTGTATATTTGTATGTTTGTTTGTAACCGACTCCTTATAGTGCGATTTTGACCCACTTTAAACGACCAGATTTCATTCAAACTTTGCACACTTGTCAAGGACTGATGACAATGCAATAATTTCATAAATTTGTGCCATTATCCTTGCCAGGGTTACCAGGACAGCAAAAAAACTGTCACAAACTATGCTGACATACGTCTCAAAATTCGAAATACCCTAAAAAATAGAAAATAAATAATAGTTTAAAAAAACTAAAAAACACGCTTCCATGGAAAACCAAACTAAAAAGTACAAAATAATGGAAAAAAGCGTGGGGTGCCTGATATCAATAAAAAAATACCTTAAAAGCACCCCACGCTTTTTTTCCATTATTTTGTACTTTTTAGTTTGGTTTTCCATGGAAGCGTGTTTTTTAGTTTTTTTAAACTATTATTTTATTATAGACAATGGGCGCCCTAGCAAAGAAGCTCTTTTTCAGTAAGGCAGTTTTGCACTTGATTGGACACAACAAATTCTGATATTGAGAACGAATTGGGGTTCTTTTGACGTCTGAAAATTTTTGAAAAAATTGCGGATTCGCTTTTACGAATAGTGCAGTTTCTAAAATGTACAAAGATGGTAAAGTTAGAATTTTTGATTGTCTAAAGTAATTTACGCAACTATCCGTTGTTCTTAGACCAAACATTGCTCGTATACATCTTTTTTGCATCCTGAATGTAAGTTCTTTATTAGTTGACTGTCCCTAAAAAATAACACCATATCTTAAAGTAGAAGCGACCAATCCATGATAGGCTGTTAAAAGAGTGTCAGTATTTACTTTCCTTGACAATTGAAACAATAAATATGCAGATTTACTAAGGCGCTTACAGATTTCCTCTGTGTATTGTTTCCAAGTTAGTTCACTATCTATAGTGATACCTAAGAATTTTGCATGTGTAACTTCTTAATAAGTTTGGTACTCATAGTTTTGGTCCGAAAACTATCAACTTTTTTCAACCACAGCATATAGCACGGCACTCACTTTATTATTATTTTGATCGTATTTATTTCGTACAAAAAAACGATACGCCCGTGCTTCCTAGGGCACCTCTGAGCGTGGAATGAGAAGCCGCGAGTTGAAAATGTATGAAGAAATTTGAGAGCGTTCTTTATTTTTCTCATAAATAAAAAAGTTATATATTTAATTACAAAATATTTAGGCAAAATGTAGAAGATTATACTAGCCACAATTTGTTGTCATTTTGAAGTTAAAATATGCAGTTGATCTCACTGTAGTAGGTACCTTTCCAGACCCCATTATTTTTCATTTTCTTCGATTATTGCGGTGGGGAAAACGTATTTTTGTGAAAATATTGTATGGGACTATACAACTTTTATGGTACCATTATGGAGATGAATAAATTATCTTTAACTAAAGACCATAATTGACCTCGCATTTGTGATTCCTCTTGATGTAATTGATACCGGAAAACCACCGATATTTGTAGAAAAATGTTATAGCGTCCTTAATATTGATTCTGAAATAGGCCATTTAGGTAATATTGATAAATAAATGTTCTGAAATTCAGTATTCGATAACTCTCCGTCAAAATTTTCTTAATGAAATTAAAGTTCAGATTCAATTCACACTTCTGTCACCTATAAGATTTATATGTAACTAGCCTACGCTTCGTACGCGTCAAATTTTTGCTCCCCTGACCCTTCCCGTCGACGACTCGGCGTCGCATCTAATTGCTTGCCAGTTTTTGTCCATTTTTCGTTGCTGCTTCGCTCCTATTCATCGCAGCGTGATGTTATATAGCCTATAGCCTTCCTGTAAATGGGCTATCCGACATTTAACATAGTTCCTGTGATTTGTATGTTCAACCAAACAATCTCTTCAGCTTTATAATATTAGTTTAGAGATAGTATAGTATTTATATTTGATTACAATTAAAAGAGTTATAGTAAATCAACCTTAAAAGATAGACATATGCTCTCACGGACTTTTTTTAGACCTTTTTAAGAGAAAAATTCCGTAATACATGATTGTTGCGTTAACGGAAACTCGCAAAAGGAATACATTTTCCCCGTTTTTGCAACATTTTTCATTGATGCTCAGCTCCTTTTGATTGTAGCGTAATGATATATAGCCTATAGCCTTTCTCAATAAATGGACTACGCAACACAAAAAAATATAAAAAATCGAATCAGTAGTTCCTGAGATTAGCGCGTTCAATCAAACAAACAAACAAACTCTTCAGCTTTATAATATTATATGTAGTATTATTATATAGTATAGAAGTTTTATAATATTAGTATAGATAAACATTTATCCATAGCTTGTTCTGCGTTGTTGATGGTAGTGGTGCGCGGGGCGAGAGGCCGGAGGGCGGAGCGTCGCTCGTGCTTTATTCTTGTTATTGCATCGCACGCGCATTCCTCGCACAACCGCGCAGATATTGCGTGCACAGGACCGCGCTCCCGCGCTCCCGTGCCCCCACGCCCCCGGTCGGTAATAAAATGCCCCTGTTTATCCAACACTTATCGCGGGTATGCTCTTATGAAATGTTTGCGTATCTGTGTGCCGCTAGAGGAGCCGCTCTCCACTGCGTGCTTCAGACGATATAATAAGCAAGAGGGAAGCTTGGTTTAAAATATCTCATTTCATGATCTAAACAAACTATTGAGCGAGTGAATATACGAAAGAGCCGCGTATATTATGTAACTATATCGACCACGACGTGAACCACAAAATTCAGCATCTACAACGTGTAACATAATTAACGCAAGACCTCATGCGCCTCAATTGAGTCAAAAGTATAATACAATCACCTAAACTTATTTTTTTAACCGACGAAAAAAAACGGAGGAGTATGACCACTCATAACTTTTTACACAGTAGTCCGATTGTGATAATTCTTTTTTTAATTGAAAGGCTATACTCTGAAAGTGGTCCCATATAAATTTGGAGAACAAAATCGAATCCTAAGGGTCGGAAAACAGGGGATGATTGATTGTTCACTCACTGATTGTAATGTATAACTGCCCCGTTGGTCTCGTGGTCGCAAGCGCGACCGCTGAGCGTGGGCTCCTGGGTTCGATTCCCGGGTCGGGCGAAGTGTTACTGGGTTTTTCCATTAGGAATTTCTTAGTAGCAGCCCGGAGTTTGGAAGTTGGCGGTGTGATACCCCCGTGCCTCGGAAAGCACGTTAAGCAGTTGGTCCTACGCCTGTTCTCTCTCCGGTCGTGTTGGATTGCCGTCCCATTGGACTATGAGAGTGACTAGAGTGAGGGAAGAGTGAGTGCTCTTGTGTCTGCGCATACACTTGAGCACTATAATATCTCCCGCGCCGATGGCTAGTCTCCGTTGAGATTGGCCGCCGTGGCCGAAATTCGGTCTGGAGGATTATATATATAACAACGCATAACTTTATACAGAGTTGTCCGATTTTGATAAATCTTTTTTTATTGGATAGAGTATACCTTGCCAAGTATTATTAGTACATTAAAGCCACAAAACATTATAAAATAAAAACTACTAACAAAAAATTTTACCGCCGAAAAAACTGAAAAGCAAAAAATACTAAACCTTCAAATTTTGAGTCGGCGCTGAAAAATCAATGAACAAAGATCACTCAAAGCGCCGATTCATTTAAAGTTAATTATTTTTTGCTTTTCAGTTTTTTCGGCGGTTTAATTATTTATTTATTTATTTAACACTTTAAGCACATAAACGTACAGAGGCGGACTTAATGCCATAGGCATTTTCTACCAGTCAACCTTTGGGTGATGCAGAGACAAACAGTGGTAGGTAATTATTTGTTAAAAAAAATAATTTAAAGCTGTCTGTTGCTATCAAGAAAGTCGTGTTTACCATAGCAATCCTTTATGCATATAAAATTGAGTTATATTGCCTTGAAATAAGACAAAATTTTCTTTGGCTTAATCTGCAGTAGGTATGGCAAACTGAACAGTTTTTGAAAAAAAAAAAACAAAACCTTTACAAAAATGAGTGAAAAAGATTCAATAGTCGATTATGAAAACAATGTTTTCAGGAATTGCATCTTTTCTGTTACACCTTGTATACATTGATCCTCCTTCTGAAGTCCAACTAAATAATTCTATTATCTTTTTGGGCTGCTAAGCTACTGAACTATAAATGACAACGAAGTCAGCTGAACCAGACGGAAACAAGCGCGCCATGTAGTGCCATGACACTGCAGCGGCAGCGACCGCCTGCATCGCACAACGACGATTTTCAATACATTTTAATTCTGCTGGCTTCAAAACCAACAATCTCCGGCTTGTGTTGCCATTTGTGTAACCTGCAGCAGTGGCAATACTGTTGACTGCGTAGTGCTAACAGATAAAGCTAACCTTATCAAAATACGATAGATGATGTCATTGAAGGTAGGTAATCATTGTTATTTGCAGACAGAATATATAGCCTTCGTATAGGCTTCAAAAATAAGAAGCAAACACATAAAAAGATAACACGCATATCTGCCACAAATGATAAAAAACCGGCCAAGTGCGAGTCGGACTCGCGCACCGAGGGTTCCGTACAAACCTGCAGGTATTCACGGTTTATACATAAGGTTTATGTTTATGAAATCAAAGGTTTTTTGGAACGAAGTTCCTTATCGCGCGTTGTGAAAGGGGGCTAGACGGAAAAAAATCTTACGAAAAGTTGTCACGACACTTTTTAACCGACTTCAAAAAAAGGACGAGGTTTCTCAATTCGACCGTATATATTTTGTATGTTGTTGTTTTTTTTGTTGTGAGTAGAGAGGGAGAGAGGGAGACAGAGAGAGATAGAGAGAGGGAGAGAGACAGGGATATAGGGGGAGAGAGAGGGAGAGAGGGAGAGAGAGGGCGAGAGAGAGGGAGAGGGAGAGAGAGAGAGAATATTTTTGTTGAGTGTATACAGGTTTTTTGTACATAATAAATAATAAACAAAAAGTATAAAAAATATGAATCCTGGAAAGGAACTTCGTTCCATCCGGGTGTCCCTTGACACCTCTATTTTTTTTTTTCAATTTTTATATTTGAGTTGACTGAATGAAAGGTAAATTGTGGTTAACGATTTGTGACGTATTAAAAAAAACTACTTACTAGATCTCGTTCAAAACAATTTTCGGTGGAAGTTTACATGGTAATGTACATCATATATTTTTTTTAGTTTTATCATTCCCTTATTTTAGAAGTTACGGGGGGGAGGGGGGGTACACACATTCTACCACTTTGGAAGTGTCTCTCGCGCAAACTATTCAGTTTAGAAAAAAATTATATTAAAAATCTCAATATCATTTTTGAAGGCCTATCCATTACAATTTAATGTTATTTAGTTTAGTAGTCTGTATGTTTGTATCTATGTATGTTTGTTTGTATGTATGTATCTATGTATGTTTGTTTGTATGTATGTAAGTATATTCTTATATTATTTGTTTAATTTTGTTAAGTTAATAGTTTTTGATTATATATATTTCTTTTTCTCATACTCTTACACACGCTGTCTACATCTCTGTATCTTTTCTCCTATCGCAGGTGTGCTGGTAGAGATTTCTTTAGAAATAAGCAACACCTTTGTACAAATTTTACTGTTCTTTTCTTCTTGTCTGTTTATATATGTGTGTACATAAATGGTTAAATAAATAAATACCCCACACGTATGGGTTTTATGAAAAAAAAAAATTTGAGTTTCAGTTCCATGTATCGGGAACCCCAAATATTTTTTTTTTTCTATTTTTGTGTAAAAATCTTAATGCGGTTCACAGAATACATCTACTTACCAAGTTTCAACAGCATAGCTCTTATAGTTTCGGAAAAAAGTGGCTGTGACATACTCGGACAGACAGACAGACAGACAGACAGACGGACAGACAGACATGACGAATCTATAAGGGTTCCGTTTTTTGCCATTTGGCAACGGAACCCTAAAAACGACTATACAAATTATATATTCAATTCAATTCATCAATTCATTTATTTATTCTCTCTTCACAATATTGGTTTTCTTAAAAATTAACAATGTTTATGACAATATAACATTCCAACATTGTAAGAGACTGGACTGAAGTAAGTTTAAAAAATAATAGTTTAAAAAAACTAAAAAACACGCTTCCATTGAAAACCAAACTAAAAAGTACAAAATAATGGAAAAAAAGCGTGTGGTGCTTTTTAAGGTATTTTTTTATTGATATCAGCACCCCACGCTTTTTTTCCATTATTTTGTACTTTTTAGTTTGGTTTTCAATGGAAGCGTGTTTTTTAGTTTTTTTAAACTATTATTTATTTTCTATTTTTTAGGGTATTTCGAATTTTGAGACGTATGTCAGCGTAGTTTGTGACAGTTTTTTTGCTGTCCTGGTAACCCTGGCAAGGATAATGGCACAAATTTATGAAATTATTGCATTGTCATCGGTCCTTGACAGGTGTGCAAAGTTTGAATAAAATCTGGTCGTTTAAAGTGGGTCAAAATCGCGCTATAAGGAGTCGGTTACAAACAAACATACAAATATACAAACATACAAATATACAAACATACAAGTGAAGCTAATATAAAGCGTGTAAAAAAAAAACCTGTGTTACAGATCACCAGGGCCCCCCACAGCAAAACAATAATATAGTACAAAGTTTACAGATGGTCATGTGAGAACTTAATTAAACGAAGCAAGAAGATTAAAATAAAGTTAAAAATAATAGAAAATATTAAAAAAGACATATTTAAAAATTAAAACTAAGGGTTCACACGAAAATTTTTGTTGAAAGCCAACTATAATAGAAAATATCAAAGGAAATTAAAAAAAAAAACGAATAAACTAAAAACTAATGATTCACAAGAAACCAGGTATTTGTAGTGTCCTGAGTGAAAGTAAGTTGTAGTGTATGAATGTATGTTGTAGGGTGTGCGTGTATGTTGGAGTGTGGGAGAGCGAATATGAGAAGTAGATAAGCCACGGGAGAAAGGAGGGAAGGAAATCTATTTCAGAATCGTCAAGAGGTTTTCAGTTTTTTGGTAGTCAAGGGTTTTAAGGAAAGATTTAACTGTTTTGCGACAGTTAGAGATGGTTTTAGGATAAAGATTAAGTGTAACATTTAATTTTTTGTATAAATATTGGCCAAGGAAGCAAAAAAATTTCTGAGGGAGTGAAGATTTGAACTGCAATGAGGGGCAGACTCTTCCCTTCCTTCGTTGGTTTTTGTTTAATTTGGAGTCAAACCGTAACTGGGAGTGCTTTTTTGCTACAGTAAGCAAGATAAAGGTTTGTCTAACTGTAAGGATGTCCCATTCTTTGTATAAATCAATAGTTGGAAAACGAAAAGACAGACCAGCTCCAACCTTAAGTATAGCGCGCTGCGCCCTCTCTACCTCTATAAGATGCGTTTTAGCAGCACCGCCCCAAGTTGTGATGCAGTACTCAATTAACGACTGGCATATAGCAAAGTAAACCATTTTAATGGTCTTTCGATCAGCAGTGTGTCTTAATGATTTAAAAATATAGATGAGTTTGTGGATCCTCGGAACAAGCGCATCAAAATGAGATTTAAAAGAAAGATGAGAGTCAATAATAATCCCCAGGTACTTTATATTATTAGTTCTTTCAAGGGGAGGACCATGTACACTCGGGATATGAAGAGCTACACGTATGCGCCGAAATAGAAAGGGTTGGCGAAGGAAGAAGGTTAGCTCTATGAGCAAAGGTTACATATTTCGTTTTCAGAGCGTTAAGTGTTAGTACATTATTTTGCAACCATTTGCTGACTGTATTAACACCCAGTTGAGCAGTATCAAAGACCTCATCCCAACTAGCACCACTGAGGAATAGCGCAGTATTGTCTGCAAAAGTGACTATTTTCCCTTTCAGTAGAGGAAGCTGACACAGGTCATTGATATACACTAAGAAGATCGTTGGTCCGATTATACTACCTTGTGGTACACCAAACTTCACAGTCAGCTCGTCACTTAACCTATCATTAATTTTAACTCTTTGTTTTCTTCCGGTAAGATAGTCCGCCAATAATTTAAGAGGAGTTCCTCTTATGCCAAGCCGATCCAACTTTTTTAGAAGATGCGGGATTGAGACTGTGTCAAACGCCTTTGCAAGGTCGAGGAACACCGTTAAGCATTTTAACCCATAGTCCAGACTGCCAACAATAGAGTTAACCAGTTCATGGACAGCATCGTTGGTACTCTTACCGGTTCGGAAGCCAAATTGAGACGGAGAAAGTAGTTTGTTGGTCTCTAGAAACATGATTAGACGCTTATTAATTAGGCGCTCCAGGATCTAGGAAAGTGCTGGAAGAATGGAAATAGGTTTTTTTTTTAAATGTTTATTTAATCTATAATGTTACAGTTTTATTTTTACATATCATCTGCCAAACTGCAATGCAATTTGTCGGCAGTAGGCTCTCGTGGATTTAGCACGAATCTTTGCTTTAACATAAAAACTAAATGTAATTTAAAACTAAGACTAAAACTATGGCATGGTAGGCAAACACTCCGTATGTGGATACGGTGTAGTTGTCCACACAACGATATATTTTACAACCACAGCTACAACACACAGCGGCATCAGCCAACGAACGTCACGAGACCATCCCATAAGTAACTACTTAGTATTTGGTAAACGAACTTAGTACCCACGACATTAGCCGACCGAGGCCGCCGATAGACCGCAGCAACTATGGACACATTGACATGTAGTGTTTCCTGAAGACACTTTTAAGGTGATTTTTACTTTTGACACGATCGATCATTCCCTCAGGTAATTCATTAATTAATGTCGGTATAATCCACCGTCTCGTGCGCTTACCATAATAATTGTTTACATTTGGCACCTATCGTTTCTTTTTCTTTGCAAGGCGGGTTGGGTCCATATTAAACTTTGCTCATATTCATGAGTACTATGTTCTATAAAAGTTTGTCCAGGTATTTTGTTGACGCCTATTCGATACTTATAATTCGATTGCACAGCCGACCTGTGCGGTGTGCCACGGGTGGATCAGCACTGGCTGGACTGAGACTCCATGAATATAACCTCGTTAGCACTAAAACGTCAAGTAGATTTTAGTACAGAATTTAATGGTTCACAATTTCACCATCTAATTATTTTACTGCACATTCAGTAAGTAGCCATACTTGTTTCAACTTGCTGCATGGGTAATTTGTATGTTAACGCCTTAAATAAAACTCAATTATATTTATATTAATGAATATAGCTGACGAGTACCGCACGTATTTGGGACGTTTCAATAATGACGTTTCGATGTGATTCTGTTCGCGAGCCGCGCGTCCCCGCGCATGCACGTAATAGAAAAATCAGTATATAATGGATAAGTAGGTATATATATATACACCAACTGTCAAGCTTTGTGTATCAGAATGGTTACGGCTTATTTACTGTGTAGGAAGGTTCTTATGAATATGGTTTGTTGGGATTATTATTATTTATTTCAATTAGGCTTGTCAGTAATTAATCAGAAATCTAGTCGTCCGTTCCAAAACTAGGTCTTCATGGAGAAGAAGGACAAGGAAACTCTTTGGAAACAGTATTAAAGTATTATATATCAACACACTTCTTACATTGCCATAAATTATCATTATCTTAAATACATCTAATATCTCTTGGATCATTGTCCAAGAGATCTCAGAATAATATCAACATAATCACAATAATAACAATAGCTAGGAAAAGAATATGAATATTCCATTTTATATGATTTAAAACATAAGCAATATTGCCATCAATATAAATGGTACAACAAAATTGTTACATAATATCAAATTACTTAAAGGGGGCCAACCACCAGCTCTTAAAACAGTATTATTATAATCTTACTTTGACTTACTTTTCGTACCATAACATCCTTAAAATAAGGTTATTATAAGGTTGTAATAATGTTGTTTTCTTAGCGGTTTTGGTGACGTCACCTCTAAAACTTCATTCAATTCGTACCATGACGTGACTTTTGACAACCAGCAAGATTGTTTTTATGTCAAATTTAGCAATCATAAAAAAGTTCCTCGGACTCGACGGAAGTATTCTTGTTTTGTAATTTTATATAAAAAGAAACATTTTCGTGTCATATAAAGTAAGTAAAATGTATTTATTTATGTAAACTTGCCGATTGAATTGTGTATCAAGAGATCTTAGTACATGGGTAGTAAATTTCTTGGTTGATTCTAGATGGCGAATGCCGAATGCATACGACATAATTATTTGAGATTTTGGAAGCTGATAACGCAGAAGCCAATTGTACAAGAAAGCGGGGTCGTATGCAGATTCGTAAGGAATGCGACCCTTTCAATTTAGATGAAGCGGAGTTTTGCCATTTCCTTCTTGAGTACTCCTTGGCTTGCAGCTAGCGATTGTGAAAATTCCCATAGTATCTCTAGCTGCCGCCAGGAAACGCGACTAAACTCTTCGGTTGCAAAATTAATAACAAAACGCCAATCACTGAGTCTGACGACATAATTATAGTTTACATAAACATTATAGAAAAATATTTCCTTGTTTTAAACTTATTCACTGAGTTACGGTGTTTAAACATAGCTTGATTCCATGTTGATTTTATAGGCAACTGACTTCTAAAATGCTGGCGACACACAGATCTTATGCAATTAAGATAAAATAAGTTCAACCACTTAGAAAATCACTTATAAAATTACATCGAGTTTCAAATTTCGTTTGCACTACACAGCTGATAAAAACACAATTTCTTCCGATTCCTATCATAGCACAACCTAGCCACAGCGTTTTAAAATTTTCAAATAATTTTTTCTCAGTTTTCAAAGTATAATCTTTTAATATTTGTATTAATTTCATGAAAATTACTGTTAACAATTATCTTTTTATACAAAGTAACCTTTTTATGTAAAAAAATAATAATAGTTTGCTTGGAAAGCTTACTTCATATTTGGGATTCGGAACGACACACTGGGACCCGTTCATACAACTTAGTGCTCAAAACTCGATTTTCAAAACGAGGGCATTTCAAAAAATTACCTATGTAAAAGTAGGCCTAAGAATGTATCACATCATTTCTACAAATACTGAATCAGTAACTGTTATCTGCTGTTCAGTGCATCAACTCAAAGTTTACTTTATACCCACATAATTATTTACCCGATAACTTTCGTGAGTTTGTAGTGAATATTAAAACATTTATTTCTGCAAGTAATCGTCATATTTAATTGAAGTGCATCATGGCTGCAACTAGGCAAGGTATGGTTATTCTATTATTATTTTTATGAACTTTAACGATTAGTACTTTTGGATTAATGACTAATTATATGTGATAGTATGGTTTTTTATGTACTGAATCAAACATTTTTTATTTTTTCCTTTTTGCGCAAAGTTCTATTTTTGAAATATTTTTAACAATATCTACGAGGTGTTGATTAGTAATGAACTGAAGAGATTAGCAATAGAACTTTGCGCATTTTCGAGATAATAAAAGTTTTCTTGCGCAATAATTTTTGTTGGGCGTTTTGATGATACTATAAAACCAAAGTATTTAGTCCCTAGCAATTAATTTCAATAAATAAGATATATTTTGAAGAAAACAGTTATAAATCATGTCTGTCGCACCTAATTTTGATAATTTTTGTTTGTTGTAGACAAGTAGTTCATTACATTTCAGAGGAAAGTTCATCATCATACTTCACCTTGAAAAATGCAAACTTATGTGAGATTATATTCCAAAGTAGTTTAAATCTGTGGAAAAGAAGTTCATGGACCTAGAAACCTACCTCAGACATCATACCAACTGTCCGGATTCTAAGAAAAGTGAACTAAAATTATCATTACGAAATTTAAAGAAGTCTTTTACATATAAGTGGGATAGATGTGGTAGACACAAAAACAGGTTTTTTGAAGCTGAAAAAACTTGGTAGGAGAATGTTTCCCAGTTCAAACTATATCAGAAGCCTGCATGAGGACGGCTGACGAACATCTTTTGATAAATGTAGTGACAAGTCGAAACGCACGAAAACTGCAGAACTTCGTCATAGCCATTCTACTGAAAAGTTCACATACGCAGCACAAATGAGTTTGCGAGCTAGTGGAAAACGCAAGGAAGCCAAAAAAGTTCAAGAACTTGTTAGTCCAAATACATCTTTCGAAAGAATTGTACCTGAATGTCACAAGTTAACTAACGAACAAGCACTATCTTTAATGATGGAGGCACAGTTAAGTAGGAGGCAATATAATATTATAAGAAATGACGCCAAGGATGTATTTCCTTCCTATAAAAGTGTCCGTACTGCGAAAAAACAATGTCTGCCTCACGGAATGAAAACCACTGAGGTTGAAAGTGAGGTTCCACTGCAATCTCTATTGGACCACACAGCTAATCGTTTAATTATTACACAAAAAGAAGCTGTAACCAGCACCAACATTAAACAGATTTCTTTAGTCTCTAAAAGGGGCTTCTTAACTTAGAAGATATATTTCATCATCTACTTATTTCTTCTAACCCTGTCATAACAAATTTAAGACCTTCGCAAGTAGTTAAAAGAAGACCGTTTGATCCTGAAGTTACAGATATGCTTTTAGAAGAATTACTAACCTTTTCTAATAATTCTGATGCTTCGGATTTCGAAATATAATGTTATATTTTATAAATTTTTCATTTCTGCCTGATATTTCAATTAAAATAAACATTTTATAGCATTTTTATTTATATTTGGACTTTTGAGCATTACTTTATATGAAAGGGCCCCAGTGTGGCGACGTGTGAAAGAGACAGCGCTATACAGTTCAAATAGCGTTGTTTCTTTTCTATTATAGCAGGCAATAGACAAATCTTTCAAATAGTTCGTTCTTTCTCAGCACTAAGCAGGATTAAAACAATATTGAACGATGAACGTCATGGTACGAATATGAGTAATGTTATTATAATCTTGAAACAAAACTTTCTTGAAATAAGATTGTTTCGTAAAAGATGGTGGTAGGCCCCCCGGTCGATCTTTTCCACACAACCACAGCACTAGAACTGACCAACTGAATATCTACCGAGGAACTGCCCCGATAACATGATTACAATCCTTTTTACACGCTTTATATTAGCTTCACTTGTATGTTTGTATATTTGTATGTTTGTATGTTTGTTTGTAACCGACTTCTTATAGCACGATGTTGACCCACTTTAAACGATCCGATTTCATTCAAACTTGGCACACCTGACAAGGACCGATGACAATGCAATAATTTCATAAATTTGTGCCATTATCCTTGCCAGGGTTACCAGGACAGCAAAAAAACTGTCTTCGAAAACTACGCTGACATACGCCACAAACTAATTTGTGACATTATCCTTGCCAGAGTTACCAGGACAGCAAAAAAAACTGTCTTCGAAAACTACGCTGACATACGTCACAAACTACGCTGACATACGTCTCAAAATTCGAAACACCCTAAAAAATAGAAAATAAATAATAGTTTAAAAAAAACTAAAAAACACGCTTACATTGAAAACCAAACTAAAAAGTACAAAATAATGGAAAAAAAGCGTGGGGTGCCTGATATCAATAAAAAAAATACTTTAAAAGGCACCCCACGCTTTTTTTCCATTATTTTGTACTTTTTAGTTTGGTTTTCAATGTAAGCGTGTTTTTTAGTTTTTTTTAAACTATTATTTTTATATCCTACCAACGTCGAATATCGTGAGGAAATGCCTCGCACTACACCTACCGTCATTTTGAACAAATTACAGAACATTACACATTTTGGCTTAATCCACACTAATATTATAAATGCCAAAGTAACTCTGTCTGTCTGTCTGTCTGTCTCGCTTTCCTGCTAAAACTACTGAACCGATTTAAATGAAATTTGGTACACAGATAGTTTAGAGCCTGAGAAAGGACATAGGCTAAGGGGGGGCGGAAAAGGGGTTTTAAGGTGTTGAAAGGGGGGATGAAAGGTTGTAGGGAAGAATTGTCATTTTTAAAGCTAGAATGATGAAACTTTTTTATTTGGCATTTATTACATGATATATATTTATTAATTATATTTAAAGATTGTTAAATTTTTACCCTTACGGGGTAATATAACTATAGGGAATAGGGGATGAAAGTTTGTTACATATAGTCACTTTGCTGTCTGTCTGTCCCTATGTATGCTTATATCTTTAAAACTACGCAACGGATTTTGATGCAAGTTTTTTTAATAGATAGAATAATTCAAGAGGAAGGTTTATATGTATATAACATGCACAATATAGTAAAGAAACGCTGATAATTTTAGAAATTACTAATGTAATGTCACAAATAAACTCATTTTTTTGCGCTTACATTGCGAACACTGGCTGAACCCTACAAAATTGATCAAAATAATGTACTACAGTATTATACACCTTAAAAAGGTCTACAAAAATATCCGCGATGGTATATGTCTATCTCTTAGGGATTACCCACAATAACCATTTTTTATCCTTTACTTTTTACGAGAAATAATGGCTTATTTACGAAGTGATTTTAAGCAATATAGCATTAATCCTTATCCAATTAAGTACCTTAAATACATTGTGCATTTAATATAGATCAATATAGCCCTTGACAGCATGTAATTTAAATAAATATCTTAGAAGATATCAGAGATTTAAAAAGCGGGGGTGGAGCGGCTGGCAGGCCGTAGGTACGTCCGTCCCGGTTGGTAGCGGTCGGGTAGTGCAGAATTAGTAGGATTGTAATTCATATTACTTAGGCTTCATAGTAAATGCGAATATCATGTGTGTTCGTTATACTCAAAATATACCTAATAGTATTATTCCAAGTAAGATACCGCGAAGTATGGCTTAGATGTTTAGATTTTTGGATGGATTTGGATTTTTGGTTATCCTGGATACTTACCATATCGGATACTTTATCCCGGTAGTAGGTTCCCAGGTGATATTTTCCGACAGCTATACGGGCGAAGCCACTGGCAAAAGTACTGTTCCTATAATTCCTATGATCGATTTGGTGTCCGGTAAATGATTGTGTGTCTGTATAGGTAGAATACGAGCGTTAAGAAAAACTAGGAAGACTTATATTCAACTAAACCAATCCCTATGCCGCAGTCTTCTTACTTTTACTCTGAATACTATTAGTTTTTTTTTACACATATGATATTCTCATAAACTATGAATCCGAAGTAATATGAATTATAATCCTACTTACCTACTACTAATACCATAAATTATGTGAAAATATTTATGATTGGGGGATTGTTTCTCAATCACGCAAAAATGGCTGAATGGATCTGGATCTAAAATGGCTCACACAGTCTATATTACCTATAAAACCTGAATTAATACATTCTTACCGCAGTAGTACGTCCTCCTGCGTTAATTTCCGATATCCACGCGGGCGAAGCCGCGGGCAAAAGCTAGTAACTTCTAACACAGATAATAATAAACCATTGTTATGTAGTGAAACAGTTTTAAAACTTTTTAAGGTTATTAAGCAATTCAATAAGAACTGATGATATCAATGGTAACTGAGAAGAAGAATAATTATAAGAATGTCAACATAAACTGACAGTATTGTGACAGTCATTTGAATCATCACATTAAAGTAAAATGCCAATATAAAACCTAGGATATACTACAAGTATAATTAAATACTTCTTATTTATAGTTATAAAATCTTAGTTATTTTTACTAGTTATAACAATTAGTTTTTGTAAACACTTTATCTAGTCAAATTAGGTACTTCTATATTGGTTTAATGTTTCGTTAATGTGATAGATGTCACTATCCAACCAACAATTATTATAAAATATCAAAATGAATAATATAACATGCGCGACATGCGGCACCGGCTCAGCTTACCCGCGGGGACGCGGCGCCTTATCAGTTAGACAAACGACTTCACTGCCGTCTCACTTTATTCTGCTCGCCGTGCATTTCTTTACAATAATTTACGTTGACAAATGTGACGGACGTCGGCGAGCGCAGGGGTGGAGGGGGTTCCTGGGATTTCATCTGCGGGCGTGGGAGGGGCGATTTATCCAGCCGCTGGTCATTTCTCACCGCGGATAAGACGCGGGCAACTAAAATCGTGTTAATCTTATAGAAGGGATGCTTAAAATAGGGTGTAAAAGGTGACCGGAGTAGATGCTTAATAATAAAATAAATAAATAAAAATAAAATATCTTTATTTCAGACCTACACTCTGTTTATTATAACATTAGAAAAAAGAGGCTCGCAGAAGCAGTAGTACGAAACCTTTTATTTCAAGTTAAGTTCAAACAATTTAAATAAATAATGTGAGCTTTTTTGTATCAATGTATGGCATGCATATAATAAAGCATTTACCATCGATCTACTCGTCACAAGGCTTGGATAGGTACATGAAATGAAACAATTTTTAGTAACAATCAGTTTATTAAAAAGTCACTGTTCTTTTTTTCAGTAGAACGAAGCGGTGTTTCTTTAATTCTACTTTTCTTGAAAGACAATATTTTATCCTCATGGTCAACGTTGGGGCCACGTTTTTTTCGCTGTTGACACTGATCAGCGCTACCAGCAGTTTCAGGGTGTGCATGTTGCGCTTGCATGCCACTCGGGCGTATTTCCATTCTGTACAAGGCCAAAACGCAACCATAGGAATCTGCTCGCGTATATTTTGTAATGCATTTTTTAAACTTGTGATTACAATGTATACACGAATTTTGCGTACTACTTGTATATAGTTTGTAACGTAGACGCGCACGTGCATCTTTCCAATTTATACAAGGCCAGAATGCCACCATAGGAATTTGGTAGGACTTCTGATTGCCGGGCTTCGATTTAAGGGGTGTTACGGGAGGAGAGGGGAGGTGTAGAGCCTCTCCTGTGAAGGAAAAGTTTCGAACCCCCCCTCCCCCATTTTTGAGAAATATGTTTGTTAATATTCTAACCTAACTTTCGAATTTTCGTGTATCGATATCGATTTAAAGGCCGGAAGAGGTGTGGGGTTGACGAATAAAATGAAGGGGAAGTAGGAACGCTCGACAGGACACTTCGCTGACAGGGCTCGTCAACAGAATCAAGGCGTTTAGGAGGTCACAGTTTTAACTTAACCTAACCTCCCCAAACCATGTCGTTTCTGGCACTCGCCGGCCGCTCGTCTATACCTACAGGTTTAGTTTGCATGCGGAGTAACTAGAGCATGAATCTCGGAATCTCGGAATATCGCAATATCGGAATCTCGGAAGGTAAGTTCCGGTATTACAATTCCGATACTGAGTGATCCAATATCGATATCAGACAAACTTTTTTATTTGAGTTTTAAATTAAACCTAGACTAGGTATATTTTAGCTCCGTGTGTAGCGCCAAGCGCGCTAGCGCGCTTAACCGTACTCTTGTTGTCAGCTTGCTAAGCATGCGATACAATACAAGAGCTATAATAGTATTGTTTGTCTCGCTCACTCTTAACCTGTGCGTGTACTTCTTGCTTATTCGCACAAACGAAAAAAATATGCTGTCAATCAGTTGCACTCGTAAACCTTGTAAGTTAAGACGTGTTTGTGTTTTATGTGGCTAGTGTGGCTACAGGCAACGTCGCTTTAAAAGATGTAAGTACAATTTTATATCTAATTGTTGTTTTCCAATTCAGTATAAATATCTTTGTTTAAATGCGCCAAAAAAGATCACTTCGTTCGTAGGTATTTAGGATGTTAGTTTGTATTATTATATATATGTATGGTAAAAAGATGATTTCTCCATTAGTGAAATAAATTTGTAAATGAAAGTTACAATTTATTTAATAAGGCAGAACACTAATATGTAGAGAGAGAGAGTCATAAAACCTACCTGTGGCAGGTAATATTTAATATTATCTGCTAAAGGTAGGTTTGCTTGTCCGTTCCAGGTCCAGGTACCTAGGTTATTCAAAGCTTACATACAATTATATATTTATATAATATAAAACAATTTCTTTGCAGGGCTTTATCAAAAAAGAAAGACACATACTCAGAACTTCTCAACAAACGCTCATCAAATGTATGGAATCATCAACTGGTGGGTCTACTACGGGCTTGCACACTCATTTACGAACAGTGCACTCAAACATTACTGCAGATTGACTGAGTACTTTAGGTCTTCAGAATCAATGGAAGCTATTGTTTCTCGGAAGACCGCTTTAAATGATGCAGCGGTTTCAGATTCTTTTCTGAAAGTCAAGATCTTCAGCAACTCTTCAAAAAGAGTGGATACGACTTACCGAAAACGCCAAATACTATTGCGAAAATAGTTCTTGAACATGCTGAACAAGTCAAATGTGAAACAGTGAAAACCATTACACTCATGAAGGAAAATTGAGAAAATTTACAATGACTTTCAACGAGTAGACCTCTCTTCGAAACAGGAGATATATGAACATAAACCTTCATTGCAGAGCTTTTGGAGGTTTTGAATTCGAGAATCTTGGAGTCATCAAAATAACGGGGTCCATGCCAGCTACAGCAGCTCTGTTTTTACAGAATATTATTAGATATTATATTCACGATATTATTACAGAATACGATTTAAAAATTAAAGAACACGATTTAAAAATGATTTTATTTTACTCCATCAACCTCATACCGAATTTGCAATTAAAATATGCAATTTCTAATGAAATTATGAAATTCCGATATTAACATCGGAATTCCGATATTGAGATCTAATATCGGAAATCAGTATCGGAATTGAAAACCTTCCGATATTACATGCCCTAGGAGTAACACTGTATATTATGGAACAATTTAGTTACTTTGGCCACTACAAAGTATACACGAGTATTTGCGTACTACTCTTGTATAGATTAGAAGACCTTGATTAAAAAGTGATTTCCAATCTATACGCGACTAGTTTCACACCCTTGCGTTCTAGCCTTGTACAGATTGGAAATACGCGCCACTCGGGCCTCCATCGGGACCCATAGTTCCACATAACGTACCAGTTTGTACGAACAACACAAAACTAACAATTATAACGATAACAAAAGAAAAAACAACAAAATCACGAAAATTCAGCAATAACAACGAGAAAAGGCGTAGTATTCACAAGTACCAAGTGAATAACAACACAATTGACAACTGCAGAAAATTTACGCAATTTGACGGATGGTTGATAGTCTAAGAACTAGTCTAATACCGTACGCCGGCGATTTTTGCATTATTTTGAAAAAAATTTAAATAATAGTCTATTACAGATACCTACATATTTTTTTATACATTGTAAATCTAGGTTTATATTTGTTATTTATGAAATAAAATTATTCAATATATAATGAAATGTATTTATTCGACAGTTTTGAATAGTGCACTGAACTACTCGAAACGAAGCGGGACGGCGCACTGTGGAAAATAATGGTCTGTTTCTGATTAAAAAAACTTTTTTACAAAAACAAAACAACCGACTTCCTTAAAAACACTACAAAGTGAAAAATAACTTTAATTTCGGAAGTCGGTGTCTTAGGATCTGTATTTATGGTTTTTTTGCCACCGACTTCCGAAATTAAAGTTATTTTTCACTTTGTAGTGTTTTTAAGGAAGTCGGTTGTTTTGTTTTTGTAAAAAAGTTTTTATTTTAAAATTTTTAGTTGTGGTATTCACCCCGCACTAATTCCAAACAAACAATGCATATTTATGCGATAACAGAAATCGCGGTGGATTTGCTGTCATTTTTTAAAGAGTTCCGGTGTCTGTCTCCCGAACTCATCATCAGACCTGTATGAAATTTATAGGGGACCATTTCGGAATAAACCCCTTTCGAATAAAAAAAGAATTTTGCAAATCCGTCTATATATGACGGAGTTATGGCCGAACATACATAAAAAAAAAAAAAAACATATAAACATCCGAATTAAGAACCTCCTCCTTTTTGACGTCGGTTAAAAATATAATAAATGGCCAGGCCAAAATGATTAAGGCTGCTTTTTTTTTTATTAAGCAGACAGTAGAGTGGGTAAGAGCCCACTCTAGTGTCTGCTGAGGAATCAATTCTCGATGTCAACGAGTATGTCTATCTAGGACAAGATATCTTCTAACTCCTGATCGATAAGGAGTTGTACCTTCCATCATCAGCTCAACGGAATATAAGAATACAAGTAACGGTCTAAACGTGCCTATAATATTCAAAGAATTATCCCCTAACCTTCTAACCTTTCACTGTAAGTTCCTATATGTACTGTTCACCGATGAGGAGTTCCATGCGGTATCTTCGAAGACTATAATTAGTTCACCACGGATGGATAGATAGAACCAGCAATTATTTTTGATCTTTAGTACAATATCCAAATCACATTACGTGTACTGTTTGTTTTTGAGGAGTTCCTTCGTTTATCTCCCAAAGTATACATCAAATCTTCACAAAATTAATATGGGACCACCTCAGGAGTATACCCTTACGAATAAAAAAAGAATTTTCAAAATCGGTTGACAATTGGCGGAGAAATCGGTGAACATACATAAAAAAAAATAAAAAATAAAAAAATACATACAGTCGAACACATAACCTCCTCCTTTTTTTGAAGTCGGTTAAAAATCAATAACTTCTTTATTTCTGAATATTATGTTCTAAAATTTTGCACAAATATAGAATAGTGTATATGGCTTCAAATAGAATGTAATTTATTATGATTAAATTTAAAATACTAAATTAAAAAATAAAACAAATTCAAAATTATAAAAAATCTCCAATGTTTATTTCTTAACAATGAATACTATTATTTTAATGTTTACAAAAACCAAATATCATATAGTACATCAAAATAAAAAAAGCATTTTTTTTAAGATTAAAATCGAACAGAGATTAATTAATTAATTGTACTGTTTACTAAATGTTATGTTATTTATACTTGATGAACTTCGGGATCTAAAATTAATTCGTTCACTTTCAAAAGATCTAAGGTGTCTTCATCAAGTTCCTTCACGTTTTTACTATACGGTTTTCTAATGCTGGTAATGTAAGGATCTGAAGTATAAAGAAGAGTATGAAATACATCTTCGTTTGTAGCGGATCTTGAGCATTTTCTAGCATGATGAAGACGAAATTTTTTATAATCCTTATTGCGAGGTTCTTGTGTATCTTCCGAAAGTTGACCAATAGGAAGTACTGCAAAATGCTTTATGACACTTTCTCCATGAATCAAAATTTTGTGAACTGAAGATGGCATGTAATACCATTCATAATTGCTCACATAGATCCTAGCAGTCTCCATAGCATAACTGCCAAATTTTTCAGCATTTATCATTACACCCGATGAAAGAGCTTGCAGAATTATGTAAAGTCGTTTCATCAAATTTATATCCACTCCTGTAATTACAGCAGAGCAGTTTGCATTGTGAAAAAATCTTCTGGCAGTATTACCGTCATTAGAATTACCACTTACTTGTCTTGGTTTGTCGATGATCAATCCTAGCTCTTCACGGAAACGCCTTTGTACCAGGGTTTTCTTCTCTTGCTTTAGTCGTTTCTTTTCTTCACTTGTGGCTGACCATGTTTGGAAAGACAGATTATAGGAAATACGTAAAATCATTTCCATACAACGAATCCAGGCGTGCAAAGTAGACAGTCCGTATTGATAAGAATCTTCATTTTCAGGCCTAGCTGTCACTTTTGTCAAATCGTTCATTTGGCGTGGAGTAGCTCCACATATTGTACATGTGGAACCCGAAGGCGTATCTGTTAATACCTGAGCTACTTTACCATCTATCATTGTAAGGAAGAGATCATGCTTCACTTGCACTCCCTCACCTTCTTTGTTAATTAATGATGAACTCAAGTAATTTATTTGACCCTTTATTTCATCCACAACGGCTTTAGTTTTCTCGGGAGTTTCTTTACAAAATTCTATTAATATAGGACGGCAAAAACGAACACATGAAGGTACCGGATTTTGCCAGACAACATCACCTGTTAGCTCGTTAATTAACTTAATAGGCACCAAATAAGTGATAAATAAATTCGAATCAGAAATAAGTTCAGACTCTTCTGGCAGTTTCTGTTTGTACTGGCTTTGACCGGATGAGCCATCACAGCCCCATTTACTATACAGAAGTAAGTTATTCAATCCATTCCCATAGACTGAATCTATTGTCAATATTCTAGCTGCAGTGTGATCTAATAAATCTTGAAGTCTTACTATTTTTGCACTTGTGTCTGTAATTTCTATGGCTGAAGACGGTGGATAGCAAGTAGTTTTAACTTCTTGCACTTTGTAATATGGCGGAAGCACAAAACATTTTCGTTCGTTCGTTAAATTTCTCAAGTACAAATATTGTGCTTTCGTTAAATCCAAGTCAATAAATACGCTCAATGCTTCTTCATCCGTTAACATTTTGGTCTGCCTTGCGTCTTCTATGAGACTCGAAAATAAGGTCTTATTTTCACTGTCAGCAAACCTTAATGTTTCCTCAAGTTAGCTTCTGTTTCTTTTCCTATCGAACGTAACCCTTGAAGATATGCATTATAGACGTGTTCAAATCCATATTCATTAAGTAACATTGTATTTTTTCTTCTTTTACTGGATTCTGACAAGTCTGGATAAAATACGCACGGTCTTCCACGTTTCCCAGAAGAAGTTGATGGTGTGGAGATGGTTGTAACGTCTTCAGAGTCCGGTAAAGTTATTGAATATTCTGATTCCAACCAATTACTGTTCTTCATTAAAAATGTATCCTTGTTCCGTGAAGCTTCGTTCCAGCGTTTATTAAAAGCGGGAATAATATGTCTTTGAAAATCACTGAGGATGAAACATAAGTTGTCTTCAGACACATGATATTTTTCTTGCAAAACTGTTGATAATGCTTCCAACGATTTTCCTCCTTCGATATACGAAAGTATTATTTCACGTTTAGAACACTTGAAAGTAGACATTTTGAAGAGTCAACAAATGTAATTACACTTCTGTTAATTCACCACTATTTTGTTATTTACAATGGAATGAAACCACTGTTTATATACTATTTGAAATATGAGGGTAGTGTGCATTTTGTTGATTAATATTTTCACACGTAACATGAGTGCAAAAAAGATAAATGCCCTAATATCAATGATAAATTACAAAACTTACCGCAAACTATTGATGTAAACAGCAACATTTCAAACCGCAATAGATAGTGAGCGGTTTTCCGTTTTCTGACTCTTATCACATTTTTATTAATTACTCCGAAACCCGCAAATATCCGCAGCTGTTATTATTTGACTATGTTTATGGATAGTTAGGCTACAAATCAACATTAAATGTAAAGCAGGAGTAAACGTGGGTAACTGTCAAAAGTCTCGTTGAACTTTAAAAAAACTTTTTTTTCACCATATTTTATTTTGCAATTATTTTAAGGTGAACCTTAACATAACATTAAATACATATTAGCTGTTTCATATTCTTCAAAAGACGAGGTTTCCAGAAAAATATAATACATTATACCTTTTCCTGTAACGTATAACAATAAAATCAATTTAAAAGTGATGAAGTGAACGGGCCTGACATGGACGTCCGTCAAAACTATAAAGTTTGTGGTGTTGTAAAAAAATCATTTCATTTAATATTTATAATTTTTTGATATTATAGTCTAGTTTGGTGCTTAAACTATTGATTAAAATAAAAAAAGCATGCCAGTAGCGATATTGACAAAAACCATTTTGAATCAGCAGTTGTTCTACGATTTTCCATAGTGCGGCGTACTGAGCGACAGGAAAGAATGCACTCCGCGTTCGTTCCTGTCGACTTGACACACGCATAAAAAGAGCTACGTGTCTATAATTTTGCACATGTGTGCAGTATGGATGTACCTAATGACCAATAACAGCCAAACACGTGAACAGCACGTGATTTTAGAACAAAAAATATTGAAATCGGATCACGTCACTCTCACGTGATCGGCGTATGAGATCATTTTATTCATCATGTGAACGTCCCGTGATTGGCGTTCAAAGTGTTAAGTCTTGTTTTTAACCGACTTCAAAAAGGAGGAGGTTATCAATTCGGATGTTTATATGTTTTTTTTTTTTTTTTTTTTTTTTATGTATGTTCGGCCATAACTCCGTCATATGTAGACGGATTTGCAAAATTTTTTTTTTTGTTCGAAAGGGGTTTATTCCGAAATGGTCCCATATAATTTTCATATAGATCTGATGATGAGTTCGGGAGACAGACACCGGAACTCTTTAAAAAATGACAGGAAATCAACCGCGATTTCTGCTATCGCATAAATATGCATTGTTTGTTTGGAATTAGTGCAGGGTGAATACCACAACTAAAAATTTTAAAATAAAAACTTTTTTGCAAAAAAAAACAACCGACTTCCTTAAAAACACTACAAAGTGAAAAATAACTTTAATTTCGGAAGTCGGTGGCAAAAAAACCATAAAATTAAATACAGATCCTACCAAAATCCACCGAAATCCACCGAATCTACCGAAATTAAAGTTATTTTTCACTTTGTAGTGTTTTTAAGGAAGTCGGTTGTTTTTTTTTGCAAAAAAGTTTTTATTTAAAAGAAGGAAGATGTCAGGTAGTATATGGCATCTAACATTGGCAACACTGACATTCCTCAATGACGTCTCGAGACATGTATAGTTCTAATCCAATCTTAGAAATAAAAGACTTATTAGTCTTTTATTTCTAAGATGATCCCTGACAAATACTACAGTGAGTATGTCCATAAGTGCATCTTTTCGCCGCCCCGTGTTAAATATAAACATTCTAGGGTAGTTTAAAAAAACTTTAAAAAAAAGTGTGTGTGTGCAAGTCACACACGGTAGAAGTGAAACTTCCGAAAAGTCCTTGATTAAAAATACTTATTGAAAAGTATTGAAAAAATGAATTCACCCAATCCAATATTGGTGAGAAACGTGCCGATAACCTTATACCATTAGGTCTCAGTGTATATATTGATAACATTAAAATCTTTGAATGGCTTTTTAAAATCGAAATTTGACTATCAATACATCTGTACAAATTAATAATGTGGAAAATATTTGCAGTTACTAATAGTTATCATGGAATTGAAAGTAGATTATAAGTTAAAAAACATGGTTTTATAAATGAACCAAACTAAAAAGTAGAAAATAAATAATAGTTAAAAAAAAACTATAAAACACGCTTTATATAGAAAACCAAACTAAAAAATAAATGTTAATAAATTTGAAGTAAGAATAGTGTAAAAAATCTAATAAATGTAAATGAATAATAGAGTAAGTAAGAAAAAAATGTTTTATTTCAAAAAAAGCGTGGGGTGCTTTTTAAGATATTATCGAAAAGATAATCCTTCTGATCATATCTGTCAATGAAATATTAATAACTATTGACACCATGCACTCCACGCTTTTTTTTAAATAAAACATTTTTTTCTTACTTACACTATTATTCATTTACATTTATTAGATTTTTTACACTATTCTTACTTCAAATTTATTTTTTATTTTGGTTTTCTATATAAAGCGTGTTTTTTTAGTTTTTTTTAAAACTATTATTTATTTTCTATTTTTTAGGGTGTTTCGAATTTTGAGACGTATGTCAGCGTAGTTTGTGACGTATGTCAGCGTAGTTTTCGAAGACAGTTTTTTGCTCTCCTGGTAACCCTGGCAAGGATAATGGCACAAATTAGTTTGTGACGTATGTCAGCGTAGTTTTCGAAGACAGTTTTTTTGCTGTCCTGGTAGCCCTGGCAAGGATAATGGCACAAATTTATGAAATTATTGCATTGTCATCGTTCCTTGACAGGTGTGCAAAGTTTGAATGAAATCTGGTCGTTTAAAGTGGGTCAAAATCGCGCTATAAGGAGTCGGTTACAAACAAACATACAAGTGAAGCTAATACAAAGCGTGTAAAAACAAATTCAGTGTACATTTATTGGAGCAGCTCAATCCCAAGCCATTTTATCCTCAGTAGAAGGACCCCCTTTTTTCTTGAACCTGGTTGTAGCAACAACACATTTGTGTTTGTTTCTAGTATTTACATTATGGATATCACTGTAACTTTTAAAGAGATTAATATTTTTATGTGTATACAAAAGATTTTCATAAATATACTGAGAAGGCACAGTAATTATATGTATTAATCTTTTGAAGTGAAAACTTCTTTAGCGCCGTTGGTTGTGATTTGAAACTCAATGAAACGAAAAAGCGACAGTAAAAAGAGACAGACATAACTTCATAAGATTTAACGTGGGAGAAAATGAGATAGGAAATACATGACGTCATGACCATGGACGAAAGAAATATGGATACGGCAAATATTGTCACATCTGAATTTCAAAAAATTAAAACAGATTAAAAACGTTTTATGTACCTGTACATATTAGAATTTAATCAAAAATGTTTTATGTACTTGTACATATTATTATTATTTCAAGTCTATTATCGTACCTATATATTATTTATGTAAGTACGGAAAAAACTGAAAACTAAAAAAGAAAAGAAAATTATAATTGCGATAGCACGACGAACAGTGATGCCGGTGACGGAGGCACCACCGGCCCAGGCAATGGCCAGTCATTGTCCATAAACCTGGAACAAAAGCAGTGTTGTAGTACCTGAATATTTAGAGATAAATGAAAATTAGAAAAGTCCGTAAGTTACTAACATTGCCGATGGCTGCAAAATCATGTCAAGTGGTGGTGGTGGTGCCCTTCCACCACCCCGCGTCCTCTGGCATGCGAGCTGGAAAAATACAAAATTTCAGTTACATTAACAGTAACATTACATATCTACATACGTGTGCAATATCCTCATTTTTTAAGTCGGTTAAAAACAAATCACCCAAAAATTTTACCATTAAAATGTACGGAAGTCATATCCACACATTTCATCATCCGTACAAAACACGTTCGGCGATTTTAGTGTCACGTGACCTAATATTCCCGGTTAAACAATCGAGTTACTTCATCTTTTTAGGTTGCGTATTTTTAATTACAATGTTACGCAAGTATCTTATAAATGCATTATAACAATAATACAATACATAGAAACCTAAGTAACATCAATAGTTTGCTATCAACAGTAGAATTATTACTCGTAATACTGCGAAATCCGACGCCGGCCGCGGAAAAATGGCGGCAAAATGGATGACGATGTTTGTTGAACTAACTATTACTGGAAATCTTTGTCAATAACACAATCCTGGCAATAAAAACTGTATTTTACTTACCTATCCATCTTACGTTTCAACAAAAATACTTCACACACACAACTTTGCACTTAAAACCTAATTATAATCGTACGGATCACCACGCTCATCCAAATGTTTATGTCAAACTGTCAAGTCAACCTTCGTTGGCGCGTTCCGCGGCTGAGATAAGCGATTATATTGCTTTGTCCGTCTATTGTGTACTCACTTGTATGGACGAGTGAGTACACAATAGACGGGCAATGCAATATAATCTGCATTTATGATGGTTATGCATGGGCATAACCATCATAAATGCAGATTATTATTCTTAAAGCCAAAAATTTTGAAGGTTTCACTTCTACCACGTGTGAATTGCACACATGCCATTTTTTTATATTTGTCTCTGAGGGAGTGTCTCGGACTTAAGGGGATTACCTCGCTCAAATCCTGAAAATACGGTGTGTTTAAAGAAGTTTGTAGATGAATCCTTTTGTGCGTTTTCAATATAAAAAATATATGTTAAACTAAAGGTCATCACAAATACATTGTGTTAGAATAACTTTAATACTAAAGAACTGGATCGAATAACCTACAAGTAGGCAAATATACTCACACTGCACATTACGGGAACATTACAGATGGAACAATAACACTCACTTTAAAAAAGACTAACTCGTTTATTTCTCAATAATTATTATTTATTCACTATCCACAGTACAATAAATTCGTTCAGCACACTTAAGAAGCACTAGAGGGTTATGTCCAAACTAGGCCAGAGTTGGAATCAGACTGCCAGTCCCTAATCCCGCCAATCATCTCCTCATCCATAATATTTTAAACGTTTCTTTTTTTAATATTACTTCCGGTCAAACACGTGTTCAAATGTTGCCCAAAAAACAACTTTTAAATATGGTTTAAGAACTTTATTATTCCTCATTAAGAATTAACAATAATTCACTTACTGAGAAACTAAATTAACATAAAATGGTTTTGAGCGTACAAAAACGACGTAAAAGTAAAATATGAAGGTAGTGATATAAAATTCAAGTAAACAACTAATCACCAACCGAGTAAACACGGATATAGAGTAAAAGTTGATGTACTACTAGATGTGGCATACATGGCAGCGTACTTTCTAATAATGTGTTTTTTTATTTTTATTTATTATTTTTATGTTTTATTTGGTTGCACCCTTGCTATTTTTTTTTTTTTAATATAGGATTTTTTTTTTTTTACATTTTTTTTTTTTTTTATATTCTTTTCTTTTTTACTGACACAATATATAGGATTTAAGTTTATTTTTAAAACAAGACATACTTTTCGCTTCTTTTATTTCCATCGGTATTTTATTATACATGCTGACACCTTCAAATTCTATATTTCTTTTCCCGTAATTAACAGTTCTGGGAGGACGTGTTACTAAGAAATTGGAGTTTCGTAGTTTAATTTTGTGGACTTGACATTTTTTAGTGAAATTTAGGGTTGTATGGATATCTTTGTGTAATATTTTGCGTATTAGTATACATGTATAATACATATATGTTTGGGAAATGTTCATTATTTTTGTATCTTCGTATATTTTCTGTGTTGACGTTCGAAACTTGAAATTAAATAATATTTTGATTAATCTGTTTTGTGTTGTTTGTAAAGTTTCTAGATTAGATTTGGCTGCGGCTCCCCAGATTTCTATTAGGTAGTCTATATGTGGTTTAACTAAAGAATTATAAATTATGAATCGAACTTTCCGAGGAAGGCATTTATTTATATTATGAAGAGCTCCTGTCAGTGACAAAAGTTTACATCTGATTTTCTCAATGTGAGGCTTCCAACTCAGATAGTTATCTAAAATTAAACCTAAATATTTTTCTTTAGTTTTTCTTTGGATGAATTGATCATTTATTTTGAGTTGTATATCATGGCTTATTTTTTTGTTTTTGGGGGCAATCACGACATAGTTGGTTTTTGTGGTATTGATAGTTAGAAGATTTGATTGAAACCAGTCATTTAGTGAATTTAAATCATGTTGAATACAAGGTACCATAGCTTCGATTGAATGCCCAAAGTAAAAAAGACTTGTATCATCAGCGTAAAGCGAGATGTCGCCTTTGAGGCCTATCTTAGATATGTCATTAATATAAATTAGGAATAATAATGGCCCCAGAATTGAACCTTGAGGTACACCGAAAGTGACAGGAAGTGAACTACTCTGATATTTACCTATTTTGACAATTTGCAAACGATTTTGCAGGTATGACTTGAAAATCTGGAGTGCCTGGCCTGTGACACCGATGTCAGACAGCTTTTGTAATAACAGGTCGGGACTAATAGTATCAAAAGCTTTTTTGAGGTCAATGAAAATACCTAAACCTACTTGCTTTTGATCAATTTTGTTTTTTATTTTAGTTATAAGATCAATAGTTGCCGAAAGAGTATTTGAGTGAGGTCGAAAACCGTATTGTTTTTGATATAAAAAGTTTTTTGATTTAAGAAATGTATCTAAACGGTTATACAAGATTTTCTCGAAGATTTTTGAGATAACAGGAAGGACTGATATAGGGCGATAGTTACAAGGATCAGACTTACTTCCAGACTTGTGAATAGGGATAACTTTCGCAATTTTTAAGCCATCAGGAAAAATACCTCGATCCAAACAAAGATTTATACAGGCTGTAAGTTCATTTGCAATTAACTTTTTAACACATATTAAAGACTTAGTACTAATACCATCAATGCCAGAACTAGTATTTGGATCTAAATTATCAATAATTTTAATAACTTCATCCGTGGTTGCTGGCATTAAACAATTTAGTTCTGTTGAGTCACGTGTTACAGGTTCTTGAGCTTGGTTTCCAGTTAACTTGTCACTGATAAGGTTTGCTAGTGATGACCCGATAGTTGAAAAGTAAGAGTTGAACCTTTCACATATTTCCTTTTGATCTGTAATAGTACCATTGTCAGTCTCGAGTTTATCTGGTCCCGTCCTTTGTCTGATTTTATTTGCGGATAAATCATTTATCAGTTTCCACATTTTCCGTGGTTTTGCCATGCAGTCCTTAAAACATTTATAGTAATATGTATTTTTTATCTTTTGTATGTTGTGCGCTACTCTAGCTTTTGTTTTGTCAAATTCCGTTCGTAATGCCGTGTCTGGTGTATTTGATTTGCATTTTTCCCATAATATGTTCCGCTTGTTAATATCATGTATGATTTCTTTTTTTATCCAATCTTGCCGTGGAGGGTTCAAAACTTTTGTTTTAGAAATTTTGCTCTTTGATAAACAGGACTGTAATTTGTTAGCCAATCTCTCATAAATGGGTTCATCATCGTTTGCATGGTTTATAATGTCTTCAAAGCTCTTATATAGTTTTGGGTAATCCAATGCCGTATATTCTATTTTCATAAGGGGGGGAGGGGCATACTGTTTAATTTCTAAAAATATTTGCTTATGGTCGGACATCGCAGATTCAATCATGGCCAAATGAAAGTTATTTTCCTGTAGGTTGCACGAGACATGATCTAATATAGTTTTGGTCGAGATAGTTTCACGGGTACAATATTTGTAATCAATTTTGTTTAGAATTTTGAAGTTACTTTCTTTCAGTGTGTTCCTGTAGTTACGAATGGCTCGGTCTGGGTTCAGCAAGTCTAGGTTAAAATCGCCAAATACTATCGCTCTTTTCTTCTTCTGTAATTGTTGCGAATAAATTTGAAGGAAGTTTTCCACATTGCTTTTGTCTGGTTTGTATATGGCACCAATGCTCAAAGATAACTTTTTTACATAAATCCAGAGGTAATGAGTGTCGTCTATACAATGTTCTTCTATAAGATGGTGTTTTAGGTTGTTGTGGACGAATATTGAGACCCCGCCTCCTCTTTTATTTTGTCTAAAGTTATAATAATGGGTGTAGCATGGAATTTGAAGTCTTCTTACCTCGTCATCACTTTTGATCCATGTCTCAGAAAGTACAATAATGTGCGTGGTTGCTTGTAAAGATGCGATAATACATTTTAGCTCATCGAATTTGCCTGGTTTAACTATACTACGAGCATTGGCATAGAAAAATTTTAGAGATTTTTTTGTTGGGACGATATCAGTGTAATTATTGGTAATTTGGTATGTTATTTTCTCTGAGCAGGAAGTTAGTTTTTTGAAGTTGTTGACACAGTCGACGGTACTTGTTCGGTTGTCGAGATGATTTTAGGTACTCCTTTAATGTACTTAATGATTAAGTTATTTTCCCCAACAGAAGTGCGTTTTTGCAGCTCGTCTTTCAGATTTTGCATATATTTACGCTGATATGGTGTTTGGTCGGAATAAATTTTTATGTTCTCGATGTTCAGGTTCTGTTTGTTCCGCAATATAGCTTTCGCTGTGTCCTCTGATGAAAAAAATACTTTAATGGGTCGCGAATGGTCGGGCTTATATTTACCAAGACGCATTATTTTCTCATGTTGGGGGCAGTCATTGTAAGCAAGTTTCATTATTCTGGTAATTTCAGTCTTTTCGTATTCTTGGCGTTCAGTTGTTGATTTGTTAATAGGTTCAGCGATACCAGAAACTATAACATTTTTAGCTCGCATATTTCGTTCCTTGATTTCGTGTGCAAAATCTTCATATGTCATATGCGCTTGGTCTGAAGTCGATGGAGAAATACATTTGAGTTTATTTACTTCGACTTCTAGAAGCATAACTTTTTGAGCCGTGTTTTCAGAAACGGTAGTTATTTCATTAAGTTTAGTTTTAATATTTACATTTTCTACGGTTAGGTTTTCAATTGTTTTACTAATATGGCCCACTTCATTCCTTATGGCAGTGACTTCTTGACACAGCTTATTGTAATTTTCTGCTTGGTCATTTTTAGAGGTCTTCAAAAGTGACATCATTTCGGACATTTGCTTTCGCAATTCAGACAACTCAGTTTTTATTAAGTCATCATCGTTGGGTAATTTTCGTTTATAATTACGATGAGTAATCTGTGGAGTTGTATCGATAGATATTTCAGACAGATTTGGTTGAGAGCCACCAACTCTTTCGGTGAAGCCACTTCCAGGCGGTGAGCGTATTGGATTCATTGTATATCTGTGTTTAGTAAGTACTCACGTGAATCATAAAAATAAATCAAATTAAATACTGCCATTCTTAAAAACCTACCACCCATAATATTTTAAACGTTATTTTCTATTACTTCCGGCCAAGTACGTATTCAAATATTACCACAAAAACAACTTTTAAATCAAATTAAATACTGAAATTCTTAAAAACCTAACATTCGACCATCCTGACCCCGTGCATATCCTCATGCACGCAGTCACGATGACCCGTCATGGCTGTGAATTGTTACCTAACATTCGGCTAGTACGACAGTCTGAGTCCACTCCTTCATTTTATATAATCTCAATAAAATTACAATATCTCAATACAATTAAACAAATCGCAATAAAATCAGAAAGAACAAAAAATAAATAAAAAATAACATGAATTTGAAGAAAATCTTATTTTGCGAGCCTTTTCATTATCCAATATTTAACATTAAATGCATTGTCTGCGAACCCTTCCTTCTCGCAGACAATACATGTCTCTCCTATCATGTGCTATTGTGAACCCTTCCTTCTCACGAATAGCACATTCTAGGTCAATCAGTGATCGTAAACCCTTCTTTCTTACGAATCACATATCATAAAATCATCACTTTCCAACATCACAAACAAATAATTCAACATCGCAAACAGATAATCCAACATCACAAACATAAATTAACAGAATTTTATAAACCTATTTCTCTTATTCCTATCTTTTCAAAACTATTTGAGGAATTCATTCAAAATGAACTAAATGGTTCAATCGAAAAAAAAAAGTTATTATGTAATGAGCAAAAGGGATTTCGCGAAAATATGAATATAAGCATGGCGATCTACGACTTTTTATACTGTATTGATAAAAGTGGACAAAACACCTGTAAATGATAGCATTTACAGGTGTTTTGTTGACTGGGATGAGAAGATAGCTTCTACCGATATGACTCAAGCATTTAACTACGTAAACCATGTCATTTTTTTTTTTTTTAAATTGACGCATATGGTATGAGAGGTAATGTTCTTAATCTAATTAAATCCTATTTAGACAATAGAAATTAAAGGACAAAAATCACTGGAATTAATATAACCACTATAAATGGAGAGATATCCTTATCAGAAGAACGTTAAACTAATTTTTGTGTACCACAAGGTAGTGTATCGGGACCTCTACTTTTTACAATATACTGTAATGAATTGCCAAAATCAATTCCACACCCTGTGACTCTATTTGCAGATGATAGCACGGTGACAATTTCTAGTAATAGCAATCATCATCATCACCTATAATGTTACACAGGCCTCCTCTCAGTGAGTGGGCCATAATCTACCACGCAGGCCCAGTGCGAGCTGGTAGATGTCACATGTCTTCAAATTTATGATTTTAAGACATGCTGGTTTCCTCACGATGTTTTCCTTCACCGTTATAGCAATAAGATGATCCAATATAAACTTGACATTCACAATACCTCAACATCAATGTTGTGTTGTTAATAAATGAAAGATACTGTTTAATACACTTGGTTTATTGAGACTAGGATCACAGTTTATACAGAGACATTTAGGTCGTGGTATTTCAGACGGGACCCGACATAGCAGTGCCGGAGTGCCAGGTATCAACCGGAACCATAGATTACATCTAGTGGTGTACACATTAATAACATACTAAATAGTGATGTTACAACATCCCCCTTGTTGAGTTCAAATTAAACCCCTGACAAACAATTAATAAGTTATACAATGACAAGCGACTTTATCTACCAGACAACATGCTCTATGTTACTTATAGTTATATTAAAACTAGACAACATTCTTATTAATTTACTTTGTTACATTTAATCTAGACAACCTTCTTGTTACTACTTACTTAATAGTTACATGGTTAATCTATTTCGTCTATTAACCTTCTTGGTGGTTTTACAATACGACCTGACCTGGTTGTTACGCTTGAGGATTTATGAGATGAGGATTCTTGAAGTCTTGACTCCTGTCTGTCACCTTCCTCTCTCCCCTGCGACGAGTTGGATTGGATGGCAATCAATAATAGAATGGTTAAATAATAATACTTTTAAAGATTAATTTAGATAAAAATTAAATCATACATTTTAGCCAACGATTAACTATAGAAAATATGGACATAAATATAGATAATAAATTGTTGTAATCGTAAATACGACTAAATTCCTATAACAAACTCCCCAAACTGTATTAAGAATATATCATCAACAAATATGTTTAAATTAAAGCTAAAAGAATTTCTCATATATAAACGTATTATTTAATTAGCGAATTTTTGAATTACCGAATTACTGAATAAAATTGTTTTGACTCCGTTATTGTAAATTAGATAACCGTAATAATTATATCTAACCAGCTTTTGCCAGCGGTTTCGCCCGCATATTATACATATGAACCTTCCTCTTGAATCATTATCTATTAAAAAAAACCACATCAAAATCCGTTGCGTAGTTTTAAAGATCTCAGCATACATAGGGAAGTAACTTTAGTTTACACTATGTAGATAATTAATATAGTATGAAATTTACTAAAACTTGACACGTTAAACTTTTTTTTTTTTTTTTTTTAATTATCTAATGTAAATTCCATGACTGTAACCGTCATCTATATGAATAAATTTAAGATGAGGTCGACTAAAAATTTACACGTTAAACATAATAACGAATGTAAAATGAGGTAGCCTAAAACAGCCAATACAATGGATAATAACCGGCAACAATTAAGAGAGTATCTGTATTATTATTAATAATTTTTAACATAGACAATTATATAACATTAACTAACAGACAAATATTGTATACTCCATGAGTATGTTTCAGTGATACTATCATACTAATTATAAGAACTGTATCCGTGTCCGTTCTGTATCTGTGTGTGGACCTGTGACAAAAAATAAATAAATGAATATTAATATGAAGAGCTAAATACTAAGGCATTCAAACGTCGTTTGAAAATGTATCTTCTGGAAAAAGTATATTATAGTGTTTCCCTTTTTTATTTTTAGGGACTGAATAATTTTATCAATCTCCTGACACTAATAATGAATGTATTTGATTGTGGTATTTTGACATTAAAACATAAAAAGAATGTCTAATTTATAAACTTTGTCTTTGTCCATTTTATGTAATTCTTTTTCATTTTTGTTGTTGTAAGCTCTTTTAATATTATGGAAATATTTGTACGCCGATACTTATGGCTAAACATGACTGAACTTAAACCTTGTGACATCTGTTGTATGAGTGGTGTAAATAAATAAATATAAATAAAAATCTTGCATGTATACAATGTTTACACAAATAAAGAAATCTTAACTTAAAAACTGTAAGCATTGTCTGCAAACCCATCCTTCTCGCAGACAATACTCGTATCTCCTATCATGTGCTTTCGTGAACCCTACATTCTCACTAATAGCACAATCAAGGTCAAGCAGTGATCGTGAACCCTTCCTTCTCACGAATCACATCATCATTCATTGCATTGCATTGCCTGCGAACCCTTCCTTCTCGCAGACAATACACATATATCCTATCATGTGCTATCGTGAACCCTTCATTCTCACTAATAGCACATTCAAGGTCAAACAGTGATCGTGAACCCTTCCTTCTCACGAATCACATCATTCATTGCATTGCATTGCCTGCGAACCCTTCCTTCTCGCAGACAATACACATATATCCTATCATGTGCTATCGTGAACCCTTCATTCTCACTAATAGCACATTCAAGGTCAAGCAGTGATCGTGAACTCTTCCTTCTCACGAATCACATCATCATTCATTGCATTGTCCGCGACCCCTTTCTTCTCGCAGACAATACAATGAAAGATCTTATTGTTTCAAAAAGTCGTACAAAAGCCGCTCACTAGTTTTTTTTCATTCAAAGCTTTTTGGCTCTATTAAGATGTCTAGTTCAATAGTAACTGATTATGAAATTCGAGAACTTGTTTATACTTGGTTAGTATTACATTATATTACATTAAATCTTTGCGTTTTATTTACCTTAAATCACAGAGAATATTGATTCTAGTGGTAATTAGGTACTGAGAATTACACGAGGAAAAAAATAGAAGCCTGTCTGAACCTACAGATCACTTCTAGACCTAAATCACTGTACATTCTTCTGGAGTATGGATGACAGTATTTTATTCTAATAACAATGATTAACATTTTGCGCTAAGGACCCCCGAACTGTCTGCAATGGCTATTCTAGAAGCCGTAAATGAAAACATCATTTCTATTTCGCGGCTAAAAGCAGAGTAAATGTTTAATGATAATAAGTGAGTTGCTAATAATGGCGAATAAATTTTAACTATTATACAAATATTATTTGTGATTCGCTATTTATTAAGAAATCTTGTGGCCTTTAAAAATATTCACTAAAATGTAAGAATCCTAGACGATAACATTAATTGAAAGTAAGACTTATAAGCTAACTTCAATAAGTCTCAAATTGTCATTATGGCTGTAAAATTGTATGGCATAATACTTTATTTATTTTCATTTCTTTCCACAAACAAAACAGCAAAGCGATTTGGTTTTAAGATAAATAAAACGTTTTAAGAGCACTGCTTGGTTGCATTCACACGATCATAGAGTTTCATAAGTCGGAAAAACGGGGTTCTATCGTTTTAAAAGAGCTGATGTATAGAATGGCATTCAGACAATCATCTTACGATATTTACATCACCTAACGCAGATAAAAGTGTGCCCAAATCGCGTTGAGTGAACGTGAACAGATCATTTAAACGACATTCCGAAGATCCTTCTTACCACCTTTGGCTTCCTCCGGATACATGTTGGCCATGGCTGCCAATATTGTTTTGATCATGATGCCTGCTATGCACCGTTGGATTGCCAGCCCGACGATCGCTGCACACGGCCGCTGATCACCACTCGTGCTCAGCTTTCCGGGACCGGCACGTTGCGACAGGCTACGCCGCATGTGCACTTCTTCCTCGAGCACACGAATGCGAGCTCTCTCTCGTTCCAGCTTGCACTCCGCATCCGACTTCGGCTGCGGTCATCGCAGGTCTCCTGCCGAGTGCGACTATGCCGGGGCCAGGCTCTGTTCAGGCTCGATCGGCGTCATCCAGGTGTTGATAGTCGACACTGCAATGAGCTACCATCACGTGGCATTTTTCTGCAACTTACACACAAGGGCACCTATGTATTTATTCAAAAATAAAAGCACGAACTCGAGAAAACAATGAAACAAAGCTATAAACGACCAAATATTTAAAGAACGGACTATGCGTTGTAGGCCAAAAAATAAGAATATTATCACCCTACCCAAGGTACGTAAGGGCTATGCAGGATTGTATTAGCAGAGATAACTATTGAATTTTAGCCCTAACATAAAAATAAAATTCAAACCAGACAAGCACGTGGGTTTATGTCACTTCTGAATTGTTAGAATAACTTTAATACTAAAGAACTGGATCGAATAAACTACAAGTAGGCAAATATACTCACACTGCACATTACGGGAACATTACAGATGGAACAATAACGCTCACTTTAAAAAAGACTAACTCGTTTATTTCTCAATAATTATTATTTATTCACTATCCACAGTACAATAAATTCGTTCAGCACACTTAAGAAGCACTAGAGGGTTATGTCCAAACTAGGCCAGAGTTGGAATCAGACTGCCAGTCCCTAATCCCGCCAATCATCTCCCCATCCATAATATTTTAAACGTTTCTTTTTTTAATATTACTTCCGGTCAAACACGTGTTCAAATGTTGCCCAAAAAACAACTTTTAAATCAAATTAAATACTGCCATTCTTAAAAACCTACCACCCATAATATTTTAAACGTTATTTTCTATTACTTCCGGCCAAGTACGTATTCAAATATTACCACAAAAACAACTTTTAAATCAAATTAAATACTGAAATTCTTAAAAACCTAACAATTGTATTGTTTAAAATTTTAATAAACTTACTCAAATTTTATCAAAAAATCGTAACAAATAGGTCCTTTTTCAACATAAATTGAAAATTTTCTTTATAAGGGCTCAATAACTCGGCATGAATTTTATACCAAAAAATACGTAATGACGTATTTAACAATTTGTATTGATTTTTTTCTCTTATTTCTTTTAATATTTTAAAATATTTTATAAAAACCCGAAATTTCGCGTAAAGCACTATGTCACTCCCGCACTCGTCCCTCTCTCTCTCGTCGTTTCGTCGTAAGTTAGTACGGGGCAGCATGCTCAAGGTCATTGGGCAATGTAATGCCCTTAATTTATAAATTGAAAGAATATCCTTTTTTGTAAAACAAAAATTGTCTGAATATCGGCGGCATTTCCCCACAACAGAATACCGAACGACATCACACTATGAAAATAACTAAATTAAACTAAACGGGCTGTCTTTAAATCAGTTAAATCACGAATTTTTCTAACGGTGTATGCTGCAGAGCTAAGCTTTTTTGGCAATTTATCTATATGGGGGCCCCATTGAAGCTTGGCTCCAGAGTTATGCCTAAGAATACTATGGTATCTTCGGGTTTCAACACTTCACCCTTTATGAGGATACTAGTTTTTAAATTATTCATGCAAACATTATCAATCGAGCATCCGACATGTGTGCTGCTGAGCTCAGGTAGCAGGTCGTTTATGTATGGGTTAAATAGCCTAGTGGAAACCCAACCAATGGTCCAAGCGACCGTCAAAGTGTGGCAGTTCCAAAGTAGGCAGTCTACTCAATAGTCCGGGACCTGAAACAACCGAGGTCTCCGGCTTGACCTGGACAGGTGTCCGGCTCTCCAATATTTCTCGAGCACGTTGATCAATGACATTCCCCAGGTCCAAGATCTGGTCGTAGTCAGCAAGGACCTTATCGCGTGCTGCCTGGTCCAGCTCTTCCAGATCCACTTCACAAATGAACTCGTTGAAGCGGGTGAATAGAGCATCAACGTTGCCGAGTCTCACGTTCAACTGCTCGAACCGAGCAAGCGTGACCCTTTCAAGATCCGGGCGCTCAGTGGTCGCTGCAGCTGAAGTGAACCACCGTAGCTGTGTTGTCAATCCACTGATTGCCTCTCTCACCGCTTTGTATGCCATTGCACAAACAAAACAATTCAAATTAAATACAAAAGTTCAAACAATAAATAACAAAGGAAATCCAAAGCAACAATTAAACGGCTTAACTGTTAGTCAATAACTCAAGAAATTACAAAAGGCAACACAAAGCAAACAATCAAACTAGTCCCTACAACTCAAGACAACAACAAAACATTGGTTCCAATCTAATGAACAACAATAAACTTTTATTTCAATTTAAAACAATGCCAATGTTCAAAAATGACAATTTCAAATGTTAACTTTCACAAATAACTATGTCAATGGTACAACAATCCTATATTTTAATGTCTTCCAGACATCCAATACAACAGGTCAGAACTCACAACAAGGGGCTGGTAACATAGTCTAATCCAATCAACTTTATTAGTATGTGTAACCCGGCTGACTTCGGTAACATAAGTTTACTTGTTAATTTTTGTTTTTTGAATTTAAACAAATTGTTTCAATAAACAAATAATTACAGTTAACAAATATTTACAGTGAATTACTATTTCCCTAAAGAGACTGCCAAGTAATTAGCTTACTGTAAATTAGTACTTTTGTTGGTTGCATTTCTTACAACCACGCTCTGCTACCAGAATGTTCGGCGCCAGACCTACCTTCCAGGACAGACAACAAATAGGCCAACTTTGGGCGGGTCTTGGGTAAGCATGGGTCGAACTGTCCGCCGTGCGCGGAGCTGATTAACAAATATTCAATCACTCACCTGGTTGAGGAAAACTCGAGGTCTCAGGTACTGAGCCTACTTGGATTTATGTATGTAAATGAGTGTATATTGTACTGTGTAGTGAATCTGTAAGTATTTCAAGATTCCAAGCCGCTTCAATACGCTAAAGATTTCAAGCATGCGGTTCCATGTCACTATCGCCTCATTTCAATCAAATTCCAAAATAAAACCCGTTCAATATCGTCAAAAGGAATTGCTTGCACACAAAACAATCGGATCCCAACAAATTGTCCGCAAACTATAGATTCAACAAGATTAATAATATAAATGCTCGCAAGCCAAATTCAACCAACCAACCTCCATTTTCGAGATCAAAACAAGTGTCAAAATCAAACTGACAAGTGTCAGTTGTCACTCCGTTACACGTCAAGATGCGCAGGCGCACAGAGTAAACAAAAAACTGTCGTACGGTCAGTTGGTCGGTCCGTGTGTAGTCACGGGACGAAACATTCATGGTCCTTCGGGCCGGATCTAGCAAGGGCTGTCCCAGCGAAGCAGGTGAGTTCTCCTGGTTGGATGGAGAATCACCAACCCCATACGCTCCTGCCGAGCGATCTTGGATGGTGGGAGAAAGCAACACCAGATCCAGTTGCAGGAGGTACGGAGGAAGGAGTACCATTCAGCAGCAAGCAAGCTGCAGACGACTAAAGTCGTAAGGAAGTGAGTGATAGTGTTGAAAATCTTGAGTACTTTGTAATTTCTTATGTGTCAAGCCAAAGTAAACTTTATTGCTTAGAAGATTTGAACTTTAGATTAGTAAAATTTGGACTTAGAATAAACCCTTGTGTGTTTGTTTAGGACTTAGGTAGATTATAAGCCAATTGTGTTCAGACGGGGAACCTACACCCGATTTGAAGTCGATTGTCAAACACTTAGAAAAATTTCTTTGTTTACATTGACTTGTCAAATAATTGACGTCTTGGACTTGTAAAATTTTTCAAAACTGTGGCGCCCCGTCAGCTAACAATTTGCATATAGGTGAAATATTATATAAGTGAAATAAATAATTACACATTTTAGTTATGTACTAGCGCTCGCCGTAAACAGACTTGTTTTATTTTACATGACTCATAACATCTAGTACACACGTACGCAGTAGGAACACTTACATCTGGTGACCCCGATATCAGTAACACGCGCCGCGATTTAAAGTAATTTTTTCGTGATTTTCCCGTGTCGTGATAACTGCACTGCACAACCTAATCAGCCTTCCACAAGCGGATCTCCCTGATTTGGTTTTCAAGAGGCACATAGTTATCCAGACATGACGTCAAGCTGAAGTTGTGGAAATTGGGCAGCATTATGCGGAGCAACGGACTTCAAACAGACTGACGTGGCAGCAATAGGAATGTCCTCGAAGATACCCGAATTTTGGACCGAAATGCCCAGAGTGTGGTTCGCCCAGTTTGAGACAATGATGGCCCCTCAAAAACAGGGCGACGAAGCAAAATACGGCGTTGTGCTGGCCAACCTCAACAAAGACGCGATAAGTCAGGTGGCCGACATAATAATTTCGCCTCCTGCCTCCAATAAATATGGTGCCCTTAAAGAGAGACTCCTTGCCGTATACGAAGAATCCGAAGAGCGGCAGTTCCAAAAGCTGGTAGGTGAAGTGGAATTAGGTGACCAAAAACCATCACAACTGTTAAAACGAATGAGAGAATTGGCACGTAAGAGTCAGGTGGCCGAAAAAACACTACATAGCCTGTGGACATCAAGACTCCCTGATCATGTTCGAGCAGTTTTAATGGTCAGTCAGGACCAAAAACTAGACAACCTCGCCGCTATAGCAGACAAGATTTTGGAAGGAAGATCAGGTGAAGTGTCGGAAGTATCAGGCGGTCCAAATCAGCTTATCGTTGAGTTAGTTAACCAAGTGAGCAAATTAACCATGGAAATAGCAGCGTTAAAAGCCAACTCACATGGCAATGGACGTCATAATTATAGACGCAATCGGAGCCGGTCGCGCCCAAGATCCCTCTCAAGATCGAGGATTTCGCCCGACAGCCCAAACTGGTTATGCAAGTATCATTTCCGGTACAGGAATCGAGCCCGGAACTGTGAAAAACCATGCAATTGGAAAAAGCCGTCGGAAAACTAAGTCCTGCGTTGACAGAGGCGGTTGTCAGCGCTATCATTCCTTCAAACCGCCTATGCGTTACCGACCGAAAAAGTGGGTATCGTTTTTTGGTTGATACTAGCGCTAACATCTCAGCAATACCTAGAAGAGGAAACCGTTTAAAAACAGACGACACATATAAAATCTATGCCGCAAACGGAACGCAAATTAAAACATACGGTGACAAAACGCTGACGTTAAATCTAAACTTGAGACGGCCGTATCGATGGACTTTCATCGTTGCTGACATTACGCAACCAATACTGGGTGCCGATTTTTTAGAAATACATAACATTTTGGTGGATATTCGAAATAAACGTTTAATAGATGGTACGACTGGACTTCAGAGGAACGCAAAGTTAATGAAATCAAGCACACCAACACTTCGGACCATAAACTTAACCGACGATTATGCAGACATTTTGGCAAAATATCCAAATATTTTAAAACCGCTCGACACACAGTCGCAACCCAAGCATGACGTGGTTCATCAAATCATTACCAACGGACACCCTGTTTACTCCAAGTCAAGACCTTTGCCAGCGGACAAATACCTAAGAGTGAAGAAAGAGATTGAACACATGCTAGAGGCAGGGTTATGCAGGCCTTCCAAGAGCCCGTGGGCAAGCCCTTTGCACGTGACAACAAAGAAAAATGGCGAGTTACGATTATGTGGTGATTATAGGAGATTGAACGCGATCACTGTACCGGATAGATATCCGATTCCGAGACTACTAGACTTCACATACCTATTACCAGGAACCAGTATATACTCAACGATTGATTTAAAAAGAGCATATAACCAGATACCAGTACAAGATGTAGAGAAAACTGCAGTAATAACCCCGTTCGGTCTATACGAATTTCCAAGAATGCCGTTCGGACTACGAAACGCAGGTCAAACATTTGTCAGATTCCTGAACACAGTCTTAGCTGGACTTGACTTTATTTTCGTGTACATAGACGACATACTAGTGACGTCATCATCAGTCAGCGAACACCGACGTCATCTACAAGAAGTGTTTAAACGGTTAGACGAACATGGCATCGCAATCAATCAAGAAAAGTGCGTGCTCGGCAAATCTCAAGTAGAATTCCTCGGATATCAGATCACAAAAGACGGTATCAATCCATTACCAGACAAGGTCGAAGCAATCACCAAATATCCAATACCAAAAACTGTGCAAGAATTACGAAGATTTTTAGGCATGATCAATTTTTACCGAAACAACATTCCACAAGCAGCCCGTCATCAAGCACAGTTGAACAAATACCTAATTGGCTCAAAGAAAAATGACAAAACCGAAATACAATGGACTTCAGAGGCACTAGAAGCATTCGAACAATGTAAAGCAAGTCTAAGCGACGCCGTTACATTGACTTCGCCAACAACGCATTCCCCGCTATCGCTCATGACAGATGCATCCCAGACATGCGTAGGCGCCGTTTTGCAGCAGTATGAAAACGGAAAATGGAAGCCGCTTTCCTTTTTCTCAAAGGGACTGAGTGAAACGCAATCAAGATACAGCACATATGATCGAGAACTGTTAGCAATTTTTATGGCAGTAACGCATTTTCAACCTTATGTCTAGGGACGAGAGTTGATAGTATACACCGATCATAAGCCATTATGTCTCGCCTTCAATACTAAACAAGACTCCACAAGTAAAATGATAGCCCCAAGGCGGATACGTCATCTTGAGTTCATTGCACAATTCACAACGGACATTCGTCACCTATCCGGTAATATGAACCCAGTGGCCGATGCATTATCGCGAGTCGAACAAATAGACTGCCCGACACCTGTGGATTGGAATGAGTTAGCAGATATGCAATACAATGACATTGAACTCACTCAGCTGTTAACCAACAACAACCTTAGCTGGAAAAGTATGCGACTAACAGGAACGAGACAACTACATTGCGAAAATTCAAAACCAAAATTACGACCGTATGTGCCGAAGTCACTTCGAAAACAAGTATTCGACACTATGCACAACATAACACATCCCGGCATTAGGTTATCAAAGAAAATGATCAGCGAGCACTACTTCTGGCCACGCATGAATACTGACGTTGGTATTTGGGCGAAAACATGTGACGCGTGCCAGAAGAGCAAGACACACAGGCACAACTCTGCCCCAATAGGAACATTCCCATCTACAGCACGTTTAGATCACGTGCACATAGACATTGTCGGCCCATGTTCTATGTTCTATGTTCTATGTTATGGGGGTTTGGTTTCCGCACTTAGTCCTTTGAGTGGACCATTGTGCGTGGGCCATGGCGGCCGTCGGTATTTACTCCAACCAGCCCACCTCCCTCCAGAAGTTGATTGCGTCTCCTGGTCTGCTAAGAACGTCCGTGTATGATTTGGGTGTCCCGAGGGTATCTGTCCTAATCTGGGTGACGCCTGTACATTCGAAGAGTACATGCGCAACGGTTTCCTCAGCCTCCATGCAGGCCCTGCACAGGGGGCTGTCCGTTATGCCTATTGTGTGAAAGTGCTTGTTTAGTGGGCAGTGTCCTGTGATGGTGCCCGTCATCAGACGCAGACCATCCCTGTCCAGGCGTAGCAGACGTCTGGTTAGCCTGCCATCCGGGGATGGCATAGCTTCTCTGGACTGCCTGCAGCCCGGTGCCGAGGTCCACCAGCTCTCCGCTTGTGTGTGGGTAAATTCCTGCAGCCACCTGCGTAGCTGGTTAAAGGGGATGGGCACGATGGGCTCGGGGCCGCAGACTGACGCGCTGGATGCCTTTCTGGCCAGTTCGTCAGCAGCGTCATTGCCTAGTGATCCACTGTGTCCTTTTATCCATTGCAGTGTCACTTTGTTGCGATTAGAAACTGTTACCCGTTCTAATGCGTTGTGACATTCTAGTATAAGGCTTGAGGTTATGTATCGTTTGGCTAGGGATTGGAGGACTGAAGCGCTGTCGGAGAGTATACGTATATGACTGTCCGTAACTCTTCTGGCTTCAATGGCATACACCGCCTGTATGATGCCCACGCATTCCGCCTGGTAGACGGTGTTGAGCATTCCCAGCGGGCTGGATATTTTTATGTTAAGGTCGTGTGAGAAAACTCCGACTCCGGTCCCAGAGGTGGTCTTTGAGCCATCAGTGTAGACTCTTAGCTCTTCCGGGCCCGAGTGGTCGTTTTGTTCTTCTGCGAGTATAACGTTGTAGTGCTTTTGAAAGTAGTGTAGTTTTGGGGTTTTATCGCAGGGTGATGCCATCATTGGTTGTCGCTTGATCGCATCGTCCCTAATGCGTGAGTGCTTGACCCTCGAGTCATTGCTTAGGGTCCCTGCTATATTCAGTCTTAGGGCAGCCAGGGCAGCCTCCTCCCGCACGATTAGGTGTAGAGGTGGTAGCCCGAGCATTACCTGTAGGGCAGCGGTGGGTGTAGTTCTCATGCAGCTAGTGATGGCTACACAAGCGAATCGTTGCACCTTTTCAAGGTCTTTTTGGGCTGTGCTCAGGTCTGTTCTGGGCCACCAGACTATAGAGCCGTATGTGATGATTGGTCGAATAACTGTGGTGTATAGCCAGTGGGTGACTTTGGGGCTGATTCCCCAATTCCTGCCAAGCATTCTCTTGCACTGCCACAGGGATATGCTGGCTTTTGTAGTTATGTAGTTGGTGTGTTTTGCCCAATTCAGCTGTTTGTCCAAAAATATGCCCAGGTATTTGGTTTCAGTTGAAAGGCTTAGGGTGGTGCCAAACAGTCGTGGCAGTTCGAGTTTCGCGAGTTTTCTCTTTTTTGTAAAGAGGATCATCTCGGTTTTTGTGGGGTTTACTGATAGTTGGTGTTTATTGCACCAGTCCTCTACTATTTTCAGGGCTTGGCGCATGAGGTGGCATAGGGTGTTTTCATGGGTGCCATTTATTATTATGGTTATGTCATCGGCATAGCCTACGGTGAAGTAACCTTTATCGTTGAGTGTTTTGATGAGGCTGTCTACGACCAGGTTCCATAAAAGTGGCGAGAGGACGCCCCCTTGCGGGCAGCCCTTCGCCACTACCGCCCTTGTAGTGTCGTTCACTGTGACTTGTACAGCTCTCAATTTGAGCATGTTGGTGATCCATCCGCTCAAGGTCGGATTTATGTTGTGTCTGTCGAGGGCCATGCTGATACTATTGAACATAGTTTTGTCGAAAGCGCCTTCAATGTCAATGAAAACTGCCAGTGCTGAGCATTTGTGGTCCACTGCGCATTCAATTTTGGAGACCACGCTATGTAGCGCAGACTCTGTTGATCTGCCCGTGGAGTACGCGTGCTGTTGTTTGTGAAGGGGTTTGACCCTGAGAGGTCCGTCTCGGATATGTCTATCACAGAGTCTCTCGAGGGTTTTTAGTAGGAAGGATGTGAGACTTATAGGCCTATAGGCCTTTGGTTGTGTATAGTCGGGTTTGCCTGGCTTGGGTATGAAAATGACTTTCACTTCGCGCCACGCTAGGGGTGTGTATCTGAGTGCAATGCAGGCCCGATAGATCTCCACCAAGCATGGTATCAGGTGGTCAGCCCCCCACTGTAGGAGGGCTGGAAAGATGCCATCCAGCCCTGCAGATTTGTAGGGCTGAAAGGTGTCAATGGCCCACTTTATCTTTTCTTCTGTCACCATGCTTTGGGCCCTAGACCAATCTAGGTTTGTTGGGGTCCATTCTGGTTCACCTTCCCATGTCCTGACCTCTTGGAGGGTACAACCGGGGAAGTGGGTTTCCAGGAGGACTTTACTGGTTTCGTGGTCACTCAATGTGTATGAGTTGTCGGGTTTTTTCAGCGCACCAAGGGTTCGATCCTGATCAGTCGAGAGGATTTTCCTTACCCTTGCGGCTTCGTTGTTGGTTTCGATGGATTCGCAGAATTTCCGCCAGGCTGCCCTTCTAGCAGTTCTGATCTGCTTTTTGTATGTGTATTGGGTTTCTTTGTATTGCTCCCAGTCGTCCGGGAGCCTAGTGTTTTTGGCCCTGTTGAATTGTTTGCGTAGTGTGTCTCTGAGTTTACTAAGGTTGGCGTTCCACCAGGGATTTCTCTCGCTGTTGTTTTGTGGCGCCCTTAGTTTGCAGCATGCATGGTATGCTTCGGTTAGATATTCAGATAATTTTGTCACGGTGTATTCCAGTTGTTCGGGGGTTTTTATTGTTACCCGTGATAGATGCCTAGCTAGTAAGGAGGCCAGGAGGCGTTTGTACTCGGGCACATTAGTGCGCCGCGGGTTACGCCTCGGTACGGGTTCCCCAGTGTGGGTATTTAGTGTGAATCGGATTCTTCTGTGGTCGGAGCAGGAGAGTTCATCCGAGACGTGCCAGTTTGTGATGAGGTTTGTCGCGCTTTCTGTAGCAAGCGTCAGATCAATGATTGTTTGTCCTCGGACTGTGACCCAAGTGGGCTCAGAGCCTCGGTTAACAATGTTAAGGTTAGTAGAGAATAAATAGGTGGATAGTACCTCTCCTCTGGAGTTCGGCGAGTCGCTACCCCAGAGCGGGTGGTGGGCGTTGGAGTCGGTGCAGATGATCAGGTCTAGTTTTGCACGTTCACAGTGCTGCACTAGGTCGGCCATCTCCTTTGGCGGGCAGCTAGCGTCCTCGCCTGGCATGTATACCGAGGCTAGTACGACGTCTGGAACGTTACCTTCGGTCTGGAGCCTGACTGCTGTCAGGTCTCTGGAACAGAATTGTGTGAGTGGTGTGGTAGGGATATCTTTGGGTATGTAGGCGCAGGTTCGTGGTTTGTCTGCGCCGTGTGTGTTGAGAATTAGCTTACCTCCGATGTTACTGAGGCCGCAGATTCTGTTGTTCCTGATCCACGGCTCTTGGATCAGTGCGATGGTTCGGGGTTTAACCTCCAGAGCTCTGCGTAAGTTGGCCGTGGCAGTTTGGCTGTGTTGGAGGTTGGTCTGGATGACGTGTATGGGCGGTGACGGTGGTGGGGTGGAGTTAGTCGGAGCTGCATCCATCGGAAAGTCTCTCCTCTACCTCCACCCTGAGCTGGTCTTCGTGTAGGTCACCCGGCGACGAGGCGAGTAATCGATCGTTCCAGCCGGGTGATGAAGGCGGTAGGGTGTCGCTGTCGTCCTCCATTGCTGCTCGGGCCATAACCTGCTCGAGTTGGGCAATGTCGGTTTCAGTCGTCTGTGTCAATGGTTGTGCGGTTGTCTCGTCGGTGCTGTCGGTCTTGGTGACAGAGGGTAGGGTCGTGGGCCAAAAGCGCACGTATATCGACCCCAGGAGGTACGATATCCGTCGCTCCCTGGCTAGGACCCTATCAACTTCCTCCGGTGGTACACCTAGGGTCAGATACGTCCCGTAGTTGTCGCCACCGACGGTAGTTGCTCTGTACAATGACCACCTGGCAATGTCATACCAAGTATTCTGACGGATCAGAATACTCTGGAGCCTGGCCACGTCACCTTTGTAACGGGGGACGAAGAGCGAGGCTCGGACACGGGTGGGCACGTCGGACTGTTTCAGTACGGTCAGTGTTAGGTCAGTGTCGGGGAGTCTTATTCGGGGTGCGGCTTGTGTCAGCCAGGTCAGGGCATTGTCGTCCTCGCACCACATCTGCACGGTGCCTTCCGCTATCCGTGGGTACCCACGGAAGGCTGGGAGTGGTGTCGTCGGGTCGGTGTCCATTAGGAAGTCCTCTAGGGCCGTTTTAATGTGCTCGGCCTCTTCCTTGGTCAGGTCTCTGGAGGGGGGAGGGAAGCAGATTGCTACGGCCAGCCTCGCAGGAATATCCTTCGTGGCTCGCGCGTAGGTTCTCTGCTCCCCATGAGCAGAGTGGACCCTCACACGCTTGGCGTCCCCTTGGAGAGTGCTCGGTGAAGCCGTGTCGTCTGAGCGTCCTCTCTTCGCCGGCCCTGTACCGCTTGGTCCAGGCTGCGGCTTGGAGGGCCCTGGCAAGGTGTGTGTTGCCGGCGTCGCCTGTGCGTGTGTTGGTCCAGACCGCCGCCCCCTCCTCGTCCTAGGTCCGGGTTGGGTCTTGTCGGAGGTCAGGGGTCGACTGGCGACCCTGGCAGATCCCGCCGCGTGCGGAGGCTGTTCACGCTGGGTTTCCCCCGCGCGGACTTTGCCCTCGCCCGCTTTGATGCGCGTCCGGCCGCGTTTCGCTCGGGGTTGTCCCTGTGCGGACTGACGGCCGGTCGCAAGGCTCCACGCCCGGCCGCGTTTCGCTCGGGGTTTCCCCTGTGCGGACTGACGGCTGGTCGTGTGGCTCCGCGTCCGGCCGTTTTTCGCTCGGGGTTTCCCCTGTGCGGACCGACGGCCGGTCGCGTGGCTCCGCGTCCGGACGCTTTTCGCACGGGGTTTCTCCTGTGCGGACCGGCGTCTGGTCGCGTACTGCCTGTGCCTTTGCCTTCTTTCTTTCCCGGGATGTGACTTTTCCGCGCTTGTGCAGCAGGCGTACTCCATCACCCGAGAAAGTTTTAGAGCTGCCAGGCCCGCCATCTTTCCCTGTCCCTCTCTGTCTGTGTCGGTCTGTGTCGTTGTCTGGGTTAGTCACGCTGTTCCGCACGATGCTCTGTTGCCAGAGACTCGCGGGAGGCGCATATTGCGTCGTGGGGTTTGGCGCGTGGGTCGCAGCCGTGGGTGTGGTTGTTGGCGCGTTTGTCGCAGCCGATGTCGAGGGTATGGGCGCGTTTGTCGCTGCCTGTAGGATTGGCGCTGAGTCAGCAGCCGAGTGCGCTGAAGAGCGCGGCAAAGAGGTGCAGTCGGTTGCCCCCCCCAGAATACGATGGGGGCTGACCGCCGTGGCGGTGTGGGATTCCCCGGCTTGGCCGGGACCCACCTGGGTAGTCTCTTTTTCCTTCTGCATTTGTCTTTTCTTTTTTGTTGGGGGTGGGCTTTTTTGGAGCAGAGGTTACCCCTCCTCTGGGAACGATAGGATGTGAGGACAGGAGGGAGGAGTTTTTGTGGGATGGAATGGGTTCATTGGAGTCACCCTAGGTCTGGGATCTGGCCTAGGGATTTCGGATTGACGGGATAGCCGGAAGAGGAGGGATGGTTTGGTTGGATGGTGGTACACGGGGGAGATGGTGATTGGTTACCCTATGCCTGGGATTTTGGCCTTCGGGAACTTCTCTTGTCCGGGATCTCTTTCAAGATGCCCCGAGTGCAGGATCTTCCGCAAGACGGTCAATCCCGCAGCCGGGGTTGGGCTATCCGCAACCTGCCCACCCGCTCGGTTGCAGGAGAAGAAGTGCCTGGCAGTCTGGGTCGCCCCACCGCGGATGCACGTATACATCCGCGTTGGTGCAATCCAGCTATCCCCGAGGTTGTCGTTGTCGGCCCATTACCAGAATCTAACAACAACAGATACATTGTGTCAATGATCGACAGAGAGACAAGATGGCCGGAAGCTGTACCAGTAGCCGAGATAACAGCAAAAGTAGTAGCGGATGTTCTCATTAACACCTGGATAGCGAGATTTGGATGTCCAAGCGCCATAACCACGGACCAAGGACGACAGTTTGAGTCAGACTTATTTATTAGCCTAACCAAGTCACTTGGTATTAAGAAAACCAGGACTACCAGTTACCATCCGCAGTCAAATGGCTTAGTCGAACGCTGGCATAGATCAATGAAAACCGCGTTAATCGCGCGTGGTAATACGACAAACTGGTCGAGCGAATTACCCATAGTTCTACTAGGATTACGAGCAGCGTTGCGACTGAAAGAAAATATAAGCCCAGCTCAAATGTTATATGGAACAAACATACGTCTGCCTGGAATGTTTATCGAGCCGAAAAAGCAAGATACATCACCAGAAACTTATGCACAGACTCTTCAGAAGACAATGGCAAACCTAAGCCCGTTTAATAATAAGCAGCACAGCACAAGTCACAAACCATTTATCCACCCGGATATGAAATGCTGCGAATATGTATACGTCAGAACGGATGCTGTGAAGAAACCACTAACCCCGTCCTACGAAGGACCTTATAAAGTTTTAGAGAAACAAGAAAAGCATTTCAAAATTCAAATGCCGAAGAGAACACCGATAGTAACAGTGGACAGATTAAAACCAGCTTACATTTTAAGCGATGAAAAGGTAAACGAACCTTTAGCACACCTGAAAAGAAGCATTAGTCAAGCAAACGACCGCAAGAATGTCGAGCCAGCGGAAAATAATACGACCGCGCCGAACACGACACGTTCAGGTCGCGTCATACGTCCGGTGGTACGATTTACAATACAGCCAGATCAGCAGAAGAAAACGACGAAATTAAATAAAACCTAATCGTACAACAGAAACTAGCAAATCACCGCAATTTCAATTATTTTTATTTTTTTGTGTACTTTAATGATAATAACAACTTTACTGTTATGTAGGTGTACTTACGAAATATAAATGTAATTTTTTTTTAAAGGGGGAAATAATGTGGCGCCCCGTCAGCTAACAATTTGCATATAGGAGAAATATTATATAAGTGAAATAAATAATTACACATTTTAGTTATGTACTAGCGCTCGCCGTAAACAGTTGTTTTATTTTACATGACTCATAACATCTAGTACACACGTACGCAGTAGGAACACTTACAAATGTCAAACACTTTTTTGTACATCAACATAAAAAGGTTTTATAACATTTTGTCTGAATTGTTTAGAAAAATAACTTCAAAATGACTTTGCAATCACATGTCAAAGTACAGAATGATATCTACAATCGTTTGTTAAGGGCTCGGCGATGGACAGTCTGTCCATACAAACGTAATACCAAAATCATTTGCAATTTGAGCATATTTCCACCATTTTAAGATGATATTCGGCTTTAGACAGTATTTATCTAGGTTATGGTGACGTTTTTTTTAAAAAAACTAAGCCAAAACAAAGTTTGAGCGAATTGCATTTCGCACATTTTTACAACATAAATGACATGTTTTCTTTTTGTTTTTTCTGCATTAAAAACAACAATATCTGTAATAATGTTTTATCCATAATACAGATTATATTATCAAGATACTAAATAACAAAAAACAATTGAAAAATCATTAAGTTTTCATTCATCATTTTTTGTATTACGGAACACATCCAAATTTATCATAATTTTCAATAGCTGGTAGTCTGGCTGGTAGTGCTATCGCGTCTCACAAAAATGTCAATGTGTGCACGGTCGTACGACTCGCGGTAGGTGTGTTGTGTACCGCTCGGACATACATTCACACTAGCGTAACATGCATTTTGGGCGTACTTTTATTTGTTTATTCAATTGTATTGTGATATTTCTGACACTATTATTGACCTATGCTATAGAACTTGGTTTTTGATTTTTCTTCTGATCTGGTATCGAGTACGGAGACTGAATGACTGATGAGAATGCAATGATGATGAACTTTGCTTTTTTTTGGATGGAAAATCATCAAATGACTTCTCCCGCTCTGGGCGGAGCAGGAGGGCGTGTCAGACTTTTACTGACTAAAACCCACCCGTTAGTTAGTTCCATCAGGTGCCCATATGCCAGGGCCATGGTAACTCTTTCGAACGAATCTCGCGACCCTGGCAGGAACTTTGTTTACGGACCTGGATTTATTGTTTACGATTCGGTTTGGTTGCCAACATGGACTCCGAACGTTGGGATGTGTCTCACAGTAAGTGAGAACCTATTCTATTACCCAATGATATATTATAAGTTACCTGCCTAATATTGCTTGACTACTAATTGTTTACTTACATATTTTTAAACTCAGCCCAATAAAATAAAGATTTTTTTTCGTGGTCCGAGTTTAATAGTAGTAAGTACCTAAGTATATTTTGTATAAGTTGGTATTTACCTACCTATCTAGGTATACATTAATTATGTTATGACTACGTTAATTATTTTATAACTTAACACACGTTCCCACGGACGTAATAAAATCGCGGCTGTTTATTTTCGTGCACTGGATTTTCAAGATACTACTCAGCGCCAAGAGGTGAAAATTCAACTGTGCTTCGACGCGCTGAGACTCTCCCGTGCTGCACTCTGTTGTATTCTCAATGCTCGGTTCAACACCGACAGTTGAAAATACAGTGCGCGAAAATAGCCAGCCGTGATCTTATTACGTCCGTGGGAACGTTTGACCATAATTAACGTAGTTTTAATTATTTCTGGGATAAACAATTGCCAGTATAGAAAATAACAGAAATCGATTCTGTAAACGATTCTGAACAATTTATTATCATAATGTTCATTTATTGTGTTACACACACACACACACACACTATTTAAACCTACTACTTTGTATATTTTTTACTTCACCAGTTTTTATTTATTTGTTGGTATATTGGTATAGTTAGCTGACATATGGCAAATACATAATCAGTCTATAACGTTCCCACTGCTGGGATACAAGCCTCCTTTCTGAGAGGGAATGGGCCGTAATCTACCACACGGGCCCAGTGCGGATTGGTAGATGTCTGATGTCTTCGATTTTTTAATTCTAGGACATGCCGGTTTCCTCACGATGTTTTCCTTTACCGGTGTGAGAGCAATTGTGATGACATTATTTATACATAGTAAAGCGCTTGCCTGGGTTCGAACCCGCTACCTATAACTCGTAACTCGGGGCCATTACCACTGGGCCACCAGACCACTGCTCTCGCAGATATGGTCAACAATGTATTGTAATATTCTGTGTCTCGTAATTACTTTGCCTACCTACTATTGTATAGAATCAAGTTTATGTAACTAAACAGTGCCCCTGGGGAGTTGGTGTCGGCGGGCGGTTTGTGGGACTGTTTTATGTAATTTTGACGTTCGAAAAGTGCTGATTCTAAACCTAGCTTGAATAAATTACTTTTGGTTTTTATTTTATAAGGTTTTTCGTCAGGAGAGTAACGTGTAAGAACATTAGAAATAAATTTTAATTAAAAAATAATAGTTTAAAAAACTAAAAACACGCTTCCATTGAAAACCAAACTAAAAAGTACAAAATAATGGAAAAAGCGTGGGGTGCCTGATATCAACAAAAAAATACCTTAAAAAGCACCCCACGCTGTTTTTATTATTTATTTTCTATTTTTTAGGGTGTTTCGAATTTTGAGACGTATGTCAGCGTAGTTTGTGACGTATGTCAGCGTAGTTTGTGACGTATGTCAGCGTAGTTTGTGACGTATGTCAGCGTACTTTATGTCGTATGTCAGCGTAGTTTGTGACGTATGTCAGCGTAGTTTTCGAAGACAGTTGTTTTGCTGTCCTGGCAAGGATAATGGCACAAATTTATGAAATTATTGCATTGTCATCGGTCCTTGACAGGTGTGCAAAGTTTGAATGAAATCTGGTCGTTTGAAGTGGGTCAAAATCGCGCTATAAGGAGTCGGTTACAAACAAACATAAAAGTGAAGCTAATATAAAGCGTGTAAAAAAACCTTGTTTTTTATTAATCCTCTGTTATCGCGTAAATATGTATAAATTATTGGAATATTTGTCTGTTACTAATATTTTGCGTAACACTTTTAGTAACATTTATTCATTATATGGACTTAAACTGCGAGTTAAAAACTGCAACACTGAAGAATTGTATTTGGACATAAAATGCGAGTTAAAAACGGGTCTACTCGACGACCCGCACAGTCCGCTGTTCGCACCCGCGGACAAGCAGACTAGAGGAAGTTTAGTAAGTAAACGATCGCCAGTGTCCTTATGATGAGGGCGTGTGGTGGCTGCGGCGGCGTGTGGCGGCGGCTCGTCACCAACAGACGCCGCGCGCTCTTTGAGCCGCTCAAGTGGCGCGTGAAATTATCTAAATATCGCGGCTTCGGGTGGTGCTAAGCCCCCCCCCCGCTCCCACACCGCTTTTCCACCACTCGTCCCCCCGCAGTCCGCCCCGCGCGCCACTTCAACCGTTAAATTGGCCGTCCCCGCCACTACACAATATTACACGCCGCTATTATAATTTTTATCGGCTTACAACGCGTTAATTCAATCTCTGTGACAGTGACACGGAACCGTTACACGAGAGGACGAGACCCATTTACGTCGCTCTATGGGACACATTCAGTACATCAGTTCGCATCACTGACGCCTGTATTTTATAAAACTTACTCGTTATCAACGTGTAAACATAGTATGTCTTATAAATTGTAGTAAGATGACAATCATCATCTACCTAGCCTTTTTCCAAGTATGTTGGGGTCGGCTTCCAGTCTAACTGGATATAGCTGAGTACCAGTATTTTATATGGAATGACTGCCTATCTGACCTCCACAACCCAGGTACTGGGTAATACTGGGTAATACCCCTTGGTAAGACTGGTTTACAGACTTTCGGGCTTCTAACGACCCGTAACGACTGTCTAAGATTCAGGAAAGACTGCCGGGACCAACCGCTAATCGTGCTTATCGAGGCACGGTAGGGTCTTGGTATGTAAAGATGGCCACCCATCCACGGACTAACCGCGGCAAACAAAACCAAAATCAAAAGTCATTTATTCAAATTAGGCTGAGGATCAGCACTTTATGAACGTCAAAGTTACATAAGACAGTCCCCTAAAACGCCCGCCCTTCACATCTTCCTAGTGCTTTAGCTGGGAAGAAGAAGTGGCGCAACAAACTCCCCAGCAGCACAGCTGTCTGTACAGTTAGAAGAACTTGATTCTATACAATGGAATATAGTAAATATAAGAGACACAAAACATTAAATTAAATGATTTGCTATATACCAGCTAGCCAACCCAATATACCAACAAATAAAATGAAAACTAAACTTAAGCAAAAAATATATAATATATATATATTATCATTTGTGGCCTCGAGTTGTAACTCAGGTCGTAACAGCTATGTGAACATAATTCTGCATTGCATAATATGTAAGCTGTCATGCCCTTTATGCCAGGAGGCTTTTATTTTGGTAGCTATGTTTAGATTGTATATATATATAAGGTGTATCTATTCATACACGAAATATTTAAAGAGGTACGTACACCTGTAGGTGGTAAAGAAGCATAGCTACCAAAATAAAAGCCTCCTGGCATAAAGGGCGTGACAGCTTACATAGGCAATGCAGAATTATGTTCACATAGCTGTTACGACCTGAGTTACAACTCGAGGCCACAAATGATAAACTAGGACCATCGACGTAAAATAAATTAAACAGGTAGGTAGGTAATATTAACAACAAAATCAACATCAAGATCAGCAAGACGACCAGTCACCACAACCAACACCCGTTCACGAGCATAACGCAAGGATCAGCCATTACCCCCCTCACCATATTTGAGGGAAGGGGGTACCCCGACCCCCGGCGCTACCACAAGCAGTGACATCTAAGGGAGCATGACGAACTTGCTGCCGGTTGCTCAGATAACAATGAATGATTACTTGTCGAGGTCGCTAGCTAATCACATTATGCAGTACTACTAATTATAATATCCTCACTAGCAAAAAGTGGTTTTTAAACTATCCTAGAACCATCATTTATCGAGGATTATATGAGGCTTTTATCCGCATATAAGTTGCGAAAAGGGCCCACTTTATAAGTCTACTTTTACTTATAACGTATTTATATTAGACCGCTGAAATGCCATATACGCCTATATTGCTCCTGTAATTGAATTACGTCAATACAATTACTCCTGTAAATCTCACTATAAGTAAATTATAGTAAAAAATTAGATTAATAAGCGCCTAGATATGTTTTTATAAGCTCATATGTTGTGAACAGTCGAAGTGAGTGTATCGCGCATTGTTGTGCTCTGTAATTTTTTTTTTTAACATCTTTATACTATTCCTGTCAACCATAGTAGAAAAACAAACTTATTGTTGTCAAATTGTTAGTCTTACCTATAGCTTATCCGTAGGGGAACTTGAATTTTCTGTGAAATCTATCATGGTTTCGATAAAAATTTTAAAGCGCCTCTTGAAATTTTCTTATTTACATTTTAGTATTAATTAATATTAAATAAATATTATGAAGGCAGCTGCCATTTTCTTGGTGAGCATTTTCAAGTGTGACATAGTGCTAAAATAAGTATTTTTAGCATTTCTAAGTGTGACATAGTACCAATTTAAGTATACTGGTTCTATATTAGGTTATTTCAAAACCGAAGAAGATTCGCCATTTTTACCGATTACGGTTCCACAATGCCCGATGAAAATCGATTGATATTTATAGAGAAGTAAGATAAAGGAATATTTTAAGGGTTTGTTCTACATGCTAGGTTAAACATTAGTTTAAACATTGTTTTTATTTAAATTAACTATATAACAGGTTGCCGACGATTTAAACAAGACTATGCCGATGTTCCTGGATATCGATCGATTTTTAACCAAAAATATTTCCGATCTTTAAAGAACTTAAAATGGCCTTGGAGTGTTACAAATTTCTTGTTATCGGAGAAATGTCCCGGCTCTCACAGCGTGGTTTCTATTTTGAGATTTACATTTACGGGTACTGATGTGTAGGTTTTCTCTATTGGTATCTAGTAATGTTCGTGCGTCTTGAGGCAAAACATTGTTTATTCTCATATTTAAACTTTTAAATAAAGAGTTTAAGGCAGGCATGAGGAATATTCAAGTCTAAATCCCAGTTTTTAATAGAATAACGCAGTTCTAAATTTTTGTTCAAAATCAAAATCAAAATCAAAAGTCATTTATTCAAACTAGGCTGAGAGTCAGCACTTTTTGAACGTCAAAGTCACATAAGACAGTCCCCCCAAAACGCCCGCCCTTCGACACTTCCTAGTGCTTTGGCTGGGAAGAAGAAGTGGCGGAACAAACTCCCCAGCAGCACTGCTGTCTGTTAAGTTAGAAGAACTTGATTCTATACAATATTGTATAAGTTATTAATATAATAAAACAAAACATACATTATTCGCCATATGTCAGCTAGCACACGCCATTATACCAACAAAACATTGAAAACTAAACTCAAGCTGAAATGAATAATGAAACAAAATCGTAAACAGAACTTAAAACCTTACTAAAGCCTCCAGGCATAAAGGGCGTGCCCGCTTACATATACAACGATGCAAATGATACATATACACAACAAATGAAATTAAAAGAAAATAAAAATAAATTAACAAAAGCAGTTAAATAAAAAAACAATTATATGAACTACCCATATAAACTGTCAGTGTGTGAGTTACAGTAATTACAGAATGTAAAACAGTGTCATAGAAGAAAAAACAAATATTATCTACACAATTAAGTGAGCAACTAGTTTGATAAACTCTAAGACTGTCCTATGGAGCGAGACCAGCATGTTTCCAAGCGTTCTTATCTTGGATGTAGTCCTCTAATTTGTAATAAGCTCGTTTACAAAGTGTACTTTTAATATGACTTTTAAACCTCCTTTCATTTAATTGCAATATATCAGAAGGTATTTTGTTGTAACATTTAACACAGTACCCCATAAAAGATGTATGTACTTTTGCTAATCTGAAAAATGGTTGATCTATCTTGTCTTTATTTCTAGTATTAAAATTATGTCTATCGCTTATTTTATTAAAAAGATGTAGATTTTTTCTTACATACATTATATTTTCGTAAATGAATTGGCAAGGTACCGTCATACATACATTTTCAATATTTGACAAAATTGTGAAAAAAAAAATTTGCACTCCGGGAGTGCCGGCAGAAGTGAAAACTTGATTATTAACGTTGAGCATGTTTGATATTTTGGAATGGTTAGGGAATAATTTGTTGTTCAATTTCCATATTTTAAGCACTTTATATTCACGAATTTTACGAATACACAACAATGTGATCACTACACAGACGGTCGAGCCATCAGCTGTCACCATCCATGGATGCGCGTGGCACGCTGTAACATAGACGAACATTCGCGCAAGCGCCCTGCGCCGCCTAAACGAAACAGTAGGCCCAGGCATACATTTTCGCCGCGCCGTAGAGAGGGGATAGCTGTCTACTCTCCATCCGTCCTACGCTTTTTCGATCAGGTCACGTGTCCTGACGCGAGTTTAAGATTTTATACCCATTACAGAAAAAGTGCTCAACGCCGCTAAAGAAGTTTTCACTTCAAAAATTTTGTGTGGCAGTTCTAAGTATGGGTAACCCCAAAATTTATCGTTTTTTTTTCAATTTTTTTGTGAACATCTTAATGCGGTTCACAGAATACGTCTACTTACCAAGTTTCAACAGCATAGCTCTTATAGTTTCGGGAAAAAGTGGCTGTGACATACTCGGACAGACAAACAGACATTACGAATAATAATATAATAATAATAATATAATAATAATGTTTATTTCAATAATAATTTAAAATTTTACATACATCTTATAGGCTATAATTTTCTTTTAACAAATTAATTAGACATCTGTAGCCGAACTAGGCAAAAGCCTGTATTTCGGCTATCAGCGCCAAACCCTCAAATAATTCATACTTAAAAATAGCCACCAAGTAGAAATGTTAACATCTGCTTATAAAAAAAAAAATTAAAACTGATATAAAATTATAATTAGATACAATAAAATAGTATATAAATTAAAGACAAAATTAATATTAAGTTAATAAGTAAAATTAAAGACAATATTAAGTAACTTATAATTAAATTAAAATTAAGATAACATAAAATCTGGAAATTGTGTTTATGTCCTCTCTTTGTGTAATATGATTATGTGTGTGCGTGAGTATGAGAGGGTGTTTTTAGTACAGTCTGTGCCCTAGATTATCTGACCCCCGGTATGAACGACGCTCGCATCGAACTGCAAAGTCCCGCCCCATTTAAATAAATCATCTTATTAAGCCATTTTAATCATTATCTTGTTAGCGGTAAGATTGAATTGCGTATTAACAAGTAATATGTTTAGTGTCTACACGGTTACTATCTAATCGTTAATTTCGCGTACTCTCAACAAGTTACTGTGGCTTCGCGGTTGGATGCTGGATTGACGATGAACGGGGTGTGAGATCGAAATCACACTACACTTGTTAACAATTTCTTTTTTAAATTATTTTCACTTATGATTTCTACCATATTACTTGCATTATTATAGAACTGCGTATATGATTTTCGCCTAACGAACATATCTTGTAAACAAGTGGGTAAATAAAGATTTTTTTTTGTCCACAGAACTTATAATTACCATGGAAGTAAAATATATTTACTTCGTAGGGTAGATGGAACTAAGTTGTTCTAAGTGACACACGTCAGTCTACGCCTAATAGCAATGACAACGCAAAACATTTGTAAATTTTTTTTGACGTAAATCGTGAAAAGTAACGTAACATTTGACATGTTTTTATTGATTTTGTTGTAAGTCAAAAATGTCATGTCGCAATTTACTGATTAAACTAGACATAAAATAATAATTATGTTTACATGAGCAGAATATTGGAATCAAAGAGATTGTTAAAATATCGGTAAGTGTTTTAATTTTACTCTTTAAAATTGACCTTAGTATTTTCTTATAGCCTATTAATCTTGTATTTGGCTATTATTCCATTACACCCACGCCCTACAAGCTAGCTGCATGTTTCCAAAAATGTTAATAAGTTTTTTCTTTTGTTTCAGAGGAATCCGGTCAGGTTATGGTTAAGACTTTATGGAAACACTGAAAATCTTCAGTGAAATCATTCAGGAGCAAATCCCATGATTTATATCGTATAGTCACGAATCCGAACGCCACCAGACTACTTTTTGTTGCAAGCCATGTTCAATGTCAATTGATGCCTATTCGCTTAGCTGCAATTAAACACAATATTTCTTACTATCTTGTCAAACCATCGGTAGAATGACCCTGGGCTACTGCAGCAAATGAGAGGAAAAGATTTGTGCTGGAACATGGTGTGCGGGTATACGTAGCAGCTTATAACAAGTTATTGGAGATGATGCGTCACGCCGCTACTCACTTATCTACATAAGTATTTTTAAACAGATTAAGTAAGTAAATGTTCAATTCAATGAATGCTAAACCATTACAATGTTATAATTTCTGTGGTGATATTATTATTATAAATGGAAATCCATTTTTCCGTTTAAATAACATGTTGATTCGCCACATACCTACTTATACCTATAAAACTGTAAAACATTTCACAAATTACTTAATCACAGTTAATGAACTATTTGTTGAACAATTAACTAGCTTACAGATGAGTCCTTATCATAACATACCTCGTTGTTAATAATATATGTAAGTGAAAAAAGTGATGTGGTTATTTCATTGATATTGTTTTATATAACTTATTAAGTAAATAGTTAGGTTTGAATGTAATACAATAAAATATATATATTAATTTTTATCTATGAGCATTTACTTACTTTATTTACTTAAGTATATTTTAATGAAATAATAAATATTTTCTTCAAAAATGATGTCGTTTGTTCCGAAACAAACCGCGTATCTAAAAAACATTTGACGACTTCAATCTTTAAAGAAAAGTAAAAAACAAAATATAGTAAAAAATAAAACATTGTGAACAAAAAGAAGTCTGTAGATTATGCTGGTTTCGAACCCAGACAACGATGCTTATCTATCTGCGTTAATGACCATGAGACCAATTCGCTTCTTATTAGGTGTCTTCAAATTAGATTTTAGTTGTGATGCTAGACGCAATATTCTATAGAATTTGATCCATATAATATAGAACATTAAGTTCATTCTTGCTGTAATAGCTGTTGTTCAAGAACACGCAGCTCATTCACCGGTTCCAGATCCTATTCGATTTTCTTCTTGGCTACGCCTTCTACGGGCAACAGCCGCTGTTTTCAAATTTATCGACAGGTGCAAAGGTCTTTCTGGCAGTAGCTATAGTGTGCCGATGTTGGAGCGTGCAGAGCTGCAGCTATTGAAACATGCACAAGGGGAGTCGTTTGCTGAAGATTTATCTGCAATTAGCAAGGGTAAGGCCTTATCTAAAACGAGTAGGTTAATTGCTCTCTCACCATTTTTAGACGAGCATGGCTTGCTGCGCGTTGGCGGTCGGATTGATGCTGTCGCAAATGTTGCCATGGAGGTAAAGAGGCCCGTAATATTGGACGGCCGGCACTCTGTGGCTCGACTCATTGTTCAGCACTACCACGTGAAAGCGGTGCATGGAAATCAGGAAACAGTAGTCAACCTGCTGAGGGAAAAATATTGGTTAGTGAGACTTAGACCTACCGTGAAAACTGTTGTATCGCAATGCATGCTGTGCCGCATTAGGAAGTGCAAGCCGCTAGTTCCTCGCATGGGTGACTTACCTCAGTCTCGTGTGGCACATCATCAGCGACCCTTCTCCTACTGTGGGCTAGACTTGTTTGGACCGATGGAGGTAACAGTCGGCAGACGCAGAAAAAAAAGGTACGGTGTCCTTTTTACCTGCTTAACGTTGCGTGCTATTCACGTTGAGATTGTTTCTTCACTCACGACGGACTCGTTGATAATGACACTGCGTCGGATGGCAGCGAGGCGTGGCTGGCCACGTCATTTATACTCCGATAACGGCACAAATCTAAAGGGCGCTGAAAAGGAACTCCAGCGATCAATACAGGACTTGGATCAAGAAGTACTGAAAGATGTAGGTGTAAATAATGGGATGGACTGGACTTTCATCCCTCCCGCCAGTCCTCATTGGGGTGGGGCATGGGAGCGACTGATTCGCAGCGTCAAGTCGTCGCTTAAAGTTGTTTTGCTCGAACAAGCACCAAGGGACGAGGTGTTGGGCACACTTCTAACAGAAATTGAAAATATAGTAAACAGTCGTCCCTTGATGCACGTTTCGGTAGACCCAGAGGGCGTAGAATCCCTCACCCCCAACCACTTTCTGCTGGGTACGTCGTCGAACTTACCTGTAGTCGGAGCGTTTGACAGTTCCGACCTTTACTTACGCAGGCATTGGCGTACAAGTCAGCGATTGGCCGACATGTTCTGGCACAGGTGGGTAAAGGAAATTTTACCTGACCTTCTACCAAGGCGAAAGTGGAAGACCGAGCAGCCACCGCTACGAGTGGGCGACCTCGTTTTGGTTGTGGACCCGAACTCTCCCCGCAATTCGTGGCCGAAGGGACTAATCACAGAGGTTTTTCCAGGTAAGGACGGTCGCATCAGACTCGTGGAAGTGAAGGTGGGCTCCCGGTCGTGGCGCCGCTCTGCGGCACGCGTCGCTCCTATCACTCTGGTTGATGAGTGCTGTGACAGCACTAGGGTGGGGAATGTTAGCGACGCGCTCAATAGGTTTAAGTAATTTAGAAATAAGTTTATTAATATAGTTAAGTTTTTAGTAAACTAAGGTACACCACTAGTTAAGAGGCGGGACACGCTGACATGCTTGTCACACTGTGGGCATCCCGCCAGTCTGCTACCAAACGCGAATCAATGAGCGCGTCCTTTGTTTTTTCTAATCGGTGCGCACGCGGCCATCTTGTAATTTAAAAACGCAAATAAACGTTTCATATAAGCTCATCCGTGTTTCCGTTGCATCAAACCCATACGTTCCTGCAGCACCACGCCTAACACTTGCAAAACCGCAAGTAGCTATTAAAATGTATCACGGAATTAAATATTAAGCGTTGACTAGCTGTCTGAACTGTGGTGTTATTTTTATAATTTTACGTTCATCCACCCTCGACTGGGTTATTTCTGGTAGTCGTATTGCATACTCTTCAGCCTTTCAACCTTAACGACATCAAGATAATAATTAAAATCGCTTATCAACATGATTTATCGAAATACCCAAAGAAGTATTCCAATTGGCGATAAGGTTCAAATTCGCTATTTTTTCCGGGGGTCAGATAATGTAGGGCACCGACTGTACGTAGTCAATTACCGTGGTATATGTAGAATCAGTTCAGTTTCTTCGTAAGTTAGTTTTTGTAAGTATTTTGTTACCTTTTTCTTACATTGTTTTTTCGTTAGTGGGTAAATGTTTATGGCTCTATTTATTTTATTATATATATAAGGTCCAATGAAGTTGGTAAATCTCGCGATGAATTTAGTTGCAGTTATTTGATTCCTGACGCATACCATATCTCTTCTTCGTTTTAGTAAGTTTAGCTGATTAAAAGTTTGTTTGCTGTGTTAGAGAAGAGTGACATTAAGTAGATATAGTTGTCTTACTGTCAGAACCTCACAATTCTTGTACAATTGTGCGGTGGGGAAAAAAATACGTTTAAAAGTACTAACTTTGAGCACCGCACGTTGGGTCTGTGGCTTACGCCCCCAGTGGTGGACGCACCCGTGGCGGACGCACCCGATTCGATTCATTTAATAAAAAAAAAAATTTGTGCTTTTTCACTTAGTACAGTAAATGAGAAAAGTGTTTCACCACAGTAATCAGTATTTTTCCTTAGGATTAAGATTTTTAAGTCTTAATAAATTTTCCCCCATCTTTTATAGGTTTGAGCATGATGAGAGAGAAATTATACACTTCTCAAGTACTTTCATTTGATACATATATGGGAGTGTTATCTTTCAACTTCAACCAACTCGTCAACTAACTAAGCCAAACTGGTTATTAGTAAAAATAAAAAACTGGCCAAGTGCGAGTCGGACTCGCGCACCGAGGGTTCCGTACAAACCTGCAGATATTCACGGTTTATGCATAAGGTTTATGTTTATGAAACTAATTGTTTTTTTTTTAAATTTTTATATTTGTGTTGACTGAATGAAAGGTAGATTGTGATTTACGATTTATAACGTATTAAAAAAAAAACTACTTACTAGATCTCGCTCAAACCAATTTTCGGTGGAAGTTTACATGGTAATGTACATCATATTTTTTTTAAAGTTTTATCATTCCCTTATTTAAGAAGTTACGGGGGGGGGGGGGGGCACACATTTTATCATTGGAAGTGTCTCTCGCGCAAACTATTCAGTTTAGAAAAAAATGATGTTAGAAACCTCAATATCATTTTTGAAGGCCGATCCATAGATACCCCACACGTATGGGTTTGATGTTTTTTTTGAGTTTTTGTTCTATGTATGGGGAACTCCAAATATTAATGTTTTTTTTCTATTTTTGTGTGAAAATCTTAATGCGGTTTACAGAATACATCTACTTACCAAGTTTCAACAGCATAGATCTTATAGTTTCGGAAAAAAGTGGCTGTGACATACTCGGATAGACAGACAGACATGACGAATCTATAAGGGTTCCGTTTTTTGCTATTTGGCAACGGAACCCTAAAAAGTCCGTCTTTTTGTCCACAAAATTGAAAACAATAAGCTCAAAAGGCTGCCAAATTTAAATGGGACTAGGCAGGACATGTTTGCCAAACTGTGGGTGCAAGTAGCACAGAACTGGTTTCCTGAGACAGTGAGGTGTGGTCGCGGCAGACCACGTAGGACATGGCGGGACGAGCTGGATAGGTTCTGTCAAAACTGGCAGGAGGACGCGCGACTTCGCGATATTTGGAAGAAGTGATATAGTGAGTGGGATAGTGCAAGCTAACAAAAAAAAAAAAGAAAGTATAAATAGATATTATGTCCGTCTCTTTCACACAACAGTCAAGTTATTGAATATTGCAATATGCAACTGATAAGAAAGTTTAGTGTGTCATCTCACAATGACGAGCGAAGGTCGAAGGAAATAATTATAATATGGTTAAAATAGACTTGGCGGAAAAACATTGTTGCACGCTGAATTTGCGAATAATATTCTTTAAAAAATATCAAAACTCTAGTGTATGGCTGTGTGTGAATAAAAGACATGACCAGTATGGTGGTGCAGTTAAATTGAATAATGAAAGTGACAACGTTCAAATGATAAAAGGACATAAACTTGAGTTTCCAGTTGATTATGTTTAATTATTATTGTTACAAAGATAAAAAGAACATTTCTCTATATAAAAAGTTAGTTACTGTGCAGTAATGTTTAAGACTGATTATTTAAAATCAGTGTCATAATTTATTACGTTGGAGACTGATTATTATAATGAGGTTAAATGATTCTTTTGATTAAATGTGATGAAAACTGTAATTCATATACATTTTTTTTACTAGATTTCTTATTGAAATACCTACATAAATAAATAATGAAAAATAACTGAGACTGACTTTTCAAAACATACATCCAATATATAGGTAAGCATTTCAATTTTATAAATATAACTATGATTTAATATTATACATATACTCACAATCAATAATTTATTGTGTTAGTAAAACATTTTTGCGCCTGAAAGTACATTTGGTCAAAAATTGCTTTAAATTAAAATAATCGAATCGGGTGCGTCGGCCACGGGTGCGTCCACCACTGGGGGCGTAAGCCACGGACCCCGCCGCACGTTGGGCGATCTCAAGACTCTTTAACGTTGTTTTTAGCGCCTCCCCAGGAGGAGATGCAGTAAGACAAAAGTGACTGGCAGAGAGCATAATAAATCTGTTTAAGCAGTTTAGGATCAGCGACATGCCGCAATTTTTAAAAAATAAATATTAATTTCCGGATTCGTCCACATAGGAGTTTTATATGTTCTTTAAAGTTGAGACTGCTGTCAATAGGGAAGATGCAAATATAATATTTATGAAAATTTTATGATTTAAATGTTAAAAAAGCATAAAAGAAGGGCCACTGCATTGTTTTTATTTTACATAATGTTGATTTTTAACAATAATTACGTATTAAAATTACTTGAAACGAAACGTATTTCAAAACACCAATCAGCGTTTAGTGACGTCACTCCCGTTACGACGACTTGTTGAGGTTATGGTTGTAAAAGTGAATATTATTTTAGGGGAATATTAATTGCGTTTTTTAAATAAAAATGATAGTTGGGATTATCAAAGCAGACTCCAGGAATTTATTTAACAAGAGTTAGTGTTGTCATGAGATCTTTTATCAGAAAAAGGTTTCCTCCAGACATTTTAAACTTTTACCAATTATCGACGTCGATCTCAAACTGTAAAATTAAAAATCTACTATAGACAAGTTTTGTAAGTATTAGGTAGGTAACTAACGTGTTTTTACGTACAAGCAGATTAACTAAGTATACTCGTAAAACAAGTATATTCGCCTTATGACGTATAACACACACGACGTTCAAGTATATTCGCCTTATGACTAATTGTCATTTCTTTTTGCAGCTTGATATCACTTTTTTCTCAATTTTGGGTCAGAACGTCTAGTCAAAAACAATTTATTTGGAAACTTTGTTGAAGTAGTCACGGACTCATTGGCACAAAACATGAATAGACGCGGCTTTTTTCGGATTATTAGTGGTATTGTTATGATCACCTGATGTTGATGGATAGTCCATTTTCAATTTTTACAAAAACATCTCGAAAGTCGAAAAAATATGCAAAAGTATGAAAGCCGACGAACAAATACGGCCAGTGACATACAGGAATGACGTCATCGGACCTATAGGTCCGTTTTCGCGGGAAAATTTTAACTGTCAATTTGAAACCGCATTTTTTCCGATAAATTACAATGTTTTAATTTATTAATATATTTGTGGTCTATTCTACATGGAATTCTTTAAAGTGAAAACAAAAATAAAAATATTGCATGTTCCCTATTGTTACACCCAGATATTTAATTGTCTGCACACGTTCCAGTGAAGGGCACGAGCAGCTAGATTTTAATTGACACTCGTGTGAGATGATTTTGTGACTGCTAGTGACTCCCCTTACATCCCTAATGCCAAAACAGATAAATTTTGTCTTATCTACATTTAAAGTAAGAATGTTACTCTGCAACCACTTGCCAACCATATCAAAACCCAGCTGAACAGCATTGAAAGCCTTATCCCAGGTATCGGCTGCAAAACAGAGGGCAGTATCATCTGCGAAGGAGATTATTTCGCCTTGAGTTAGTGTAAGGTTTGTGAGTTGTGTAGGCGAAGCCCAATAAAACAAGCTATAGTTAATGTTATTCTTTCATTGTTGTTGTGGGCAAAGCCCAATGAAACTAGCTATCCATTAACACCAATATTTCCATTTTAATGTAAAAGGTAACTAAGTTATAGCCCATGTGAAATACCTAAATAAATACCTAAATGTTCTTTCGTAACCAGTAATAGATATCTAAGATAATAACAGACTTGAATACCATAGAATGTTAGTAATAACAATGTATTAACTTATGTTTTAGCCTGTTGAATGCAAAATAGCTTGTAGGAAACAACCTGTTAAGAATCTAATTAGATTATAATGCCAGTGTCATTGTTTACTTAAGACTAATTACCGTTTGGATACCTTAATTGTAAATGCCTAACCATTAAACGTGTAGTTCAGTAATCATGGTGCAAGAATGTACGCTCCAATAGGACGACGTCTATTTGTTAATCCAATAAGAAACTAGGAGCCTTGAACTTCCTTACACGTGTTTTCGAATTCTCGACAGGTCGAGACCTGCTCCTTTGGGAAAGTCCATTTTTAGCATTTGTAATTGGCGGAGCGCCCGGGAAGTAAGGAAGTGCGTAGGACACTTGCACTATGCTGTAAAACCTATATAAGGGCCGAGTGCCTATTTTTAGTTTAGTCTTTATACATTTTTACACGAATCATCAAGTTAACACGTAGTGTTTGTGAAGTAAGTGGCTACGCTGTCCACTGCTTAGTCGCGATGTACCCTATAACTAGTTAGCCAGTCTTCAGTAATGTGTAGCTAGGATTTAATTGTGTGTACTGCTTATTCTGATTGTATTTTATATTGTGTGCTGTGTATCTACTGACTATTTCCTATAACCATTTTATGTGTGTGATTTCTCTGTAATTTTCTATATCATTTCTGTGTACAAATATAAGCAAAGATTGCGATATTCTGACTGGTTTAATTTCACTCTTTCGTCAAGGGAACACCGTCACCCCCGCCTACAACACCTGACTCCCGTTTTAATAACATTTTGGACCTTGCGAGCCGGATCAGGTTCAATTAGAATAGAGTGAACCAGTCAGAATCATGAGTCACAGAAGTGAAATCACTACACGCAGCAAGCTACGAAGACTGGCAGAAGAAAAGGGTACGCGACAAGCAGAGGACATCGTCTCTGACTCAGGCCTACCATCCGAGAGGGCTCCAGGTTCTCCGTCCGTAGCACCGACATGGGCATCGACGTCCGCTCGTAATATTCCGCTCACAGGTGGCCGATTAATCGACCACAGCAAATTGACGTCAGAGAGAGCGCACGGGGGGCAGGCAGCGACCAAGGGTCGCCACACCTCGCCGCGCAGCAAAATATCGTCAAGAAATAGCCACAGGAGCGTCGATTATTTACGTAAACGAATCGAGTACGAAGCGGAGCGCGAGTTAGTGCAGTTAAAAGAGAACCTGGTCAAAGACAAGGAAAACCTTGTTAAGAAAAGGATGGAGGCAGAAATAGCTGAGATAGAGGCGGCCGCTGAAAGCGATGATTCGCACTCAGATGGGAGTACGACACAGCGCGTCGAAGAGTGGGTGAAAACTACGCCCCAAGTCCCCCAATTGATAGAAGTATTGGGGACGCCGGCTGTGTCAGGCGCACCCGTTGAAAGGGCCGCGCCCCGTGAAACATCTGAGTCCCGTGATGAAACCGTAAGTAGAGTGAATCTTGTGAATAACCACCGTGGTTCGTCAGTGCCGTGTGATCTAGATCAGTCTCAAGTACCTAGGGCATCCGCGTCTGTACCGTTACCTAACATAACGGCACCAATTACGCCCAGGTACATGCCAGAAACGTCAGATGGTGTGAGGTTCCGGTTACCTAGCCGTTTTACCGCCTTTACCACTCCGGTCGCAAGTGTACCTCGAGTAGCAGCTACGCTCGAGTCGGATACACGGCGGCAGATGCAGTACGGAGCGGATGAAAGAGAAAGGCGGAGAGAATCGTCAGGGGACAGAGACCGGAAGATAGACAGACTGGCAGAGGCTATCACGAATATGGCACGACCACCGCGACCGGTACCAAGACAGGCATATGAATTGCCATATTTCAACGGTGACCCAGCCGACTGGATATCATATCGGAACATGTACTGGGACACATCACAGATGTATAATTTCAAGGCTCACGAAAACTTAGCACGACTAAAAACCTCGTTACAAGGCAACGCAAAAATATCAGTGGAGGACTTATTACGATCATCAACTGATCCGTCCGAAATAATGCGCGCGCTAGAGGATGAGTTCGGTCACCCGACCTTAGTGCTACAGTACGCCATACAAAAGGTCAGAGAATTACCTAGAGTAACGGAAAGTGGACGCGAATTAAGAAAATTCTCGTCAACTGTTAGAAATTGTGTTTCGTTACTCAAAAATATTCGGGCGGATGGTTACATAAACAATCCACAGCTGGTGAGTGACCTGCTGAGCAAGCTGACACCTGTACAACGTGCGCAATACGGTGACTTCGCAATGGGCCTGGACAACACACAGGGGGTGGACTTAAGAGTGTCTCCGAACTTGGAAATATTATCACACTTTTTAATACACTTGACACGCTCAACGTCGTACTACACTCAGGCGTGCATGTTTGAGTCCAGCCCATCAAAGCCCCCTGCCAAGCAACAGCAGAAGTACGGCGGGACCGGTCAGTCCCGACCAGCCAACGCCGCGCGCTCGGCCGCCAGCAGGCCTCCGTTGACACAACGAGTGAACACGCAGAGCGACGAGTCTACCGCTCCTGAAGAATGCGTTATATGTCAACGAAAGCACAGAATAGAAGAATGTGACCAGTTCAAGAAGCTTACCGTTCAACAGCGTTGGGACACGATAAAGGAAAAGAACACATGTTTCAAATGTCTCGTGAGTAAACATCCCAAGAGGTTCTGCCGTGCGAACAGATGTAAGAAGTGCGGGTTCGGACATCACCTGCTGTTACACGCGGATAAGCAGCCGAAAGAAAAAGAAAAAACGGCTATTCCAGCAGAAAATAAGACGGAAAGCGTCACTAATATAGGCGAGTGGCGAGCTACGGCCCTACTAAAAATCATTCCAGTGACGGTCAATAGTGATAATCAGTGTTACGCGCTACTGGACGATGGTGCGACCGTGTCACTCATCGACAGCTCACTCGCCACCGACTTAGTGGGTCCGTGTGTTCCCCTCTCGCTAAAAACCGCGGGTGGCTACGGAGTAACAGACTCAACGTCGCGAGTGGTACAAGTGCGCGTTAAAGGGCCTAACGGTCAGTGTCATAACATTACGTGTCGGACAATAGTAGACATTAAACTGCCCACGCAGACAGTGTCCACCGCAGTGATCGACGACAACGCGCACCTACGCGACTTGGGCTGCGTAGAGATGAGGGGAGCCGAACCGCTGCTGCTGCTCGGACAGGACAACTGGGAGCTGCTCGTCAGTCAGGACATCCGCCAAGGAAAATCCGGTAAGCCAGTTGCCTCACTCACTAAGTTAGGTTGGGTCATACATGGACCATTTAATAATAATAATAGTAAAGAATGTGTTAATTGCATGACCGTTTCCCTACCTGATTTGCATAATTTAGTAAAATCACAGTTTGAGCTAGAAGCTATAGGCATTTCAGATAATTTAAGGAAACATAAAGATGTCGAAAGGGCATTAGCCGTGTTAGACAGCACTAGCCATCGTACCCCCGACCAGTCACAATGGGAGGTCGGTTTGTTATGGAAACATGACAATATTCAGTTGCCTGATAATTACAATCAGGCTAGGCAACGGCTGTACGGCATTGAGAAACGTATGCGTAAGGACGCTAGTTTCGCTGAGGCATATTCAACTCAAATAAGTAGGTTAGTAGAGGAAGGTTACGCGCGCAAAGTGAACGGTAATATAGACACATCACCTATTTGGTATTTACCGCATTTCGGGGTCGTTAACCCGAACAAACCGGGCAAGCTGCGTCTAGTATTCGACGCAGCTGCCACGTCTCACGGAACGTGTTTAAATGACAACCTACTAACCGGACCTGACTTGTTGAATTCCTTGCTCGGCATATTAATTAAGTTCAGAATAGGCCCCGTCGCATTTTCAGGGGATATCGCTGACATGTTTTTAAGGGTAAAAATTAGGGCACAAGATCAAGGCGCGCAATTATTCTTATGGAGAGGCGCGGATCACCATAAAGAACCAGATACGTACGCGATGAATTCCATGATATTTGGTGCAGCCTCGTCCCCTACTACGGCAATATACATACTCAACAAAAATGCCGATGAATTTATTGATGTGTATCCCGAAGCTGTGGAAGCCATTAAATCTAGGCACTATATGGACGACTATCTAGATAGTGCTTGGACCGAGGAGAAGGCTAACACGTTAATAGAGGAAGTGACCAGAATACATGCATCCGGTGGATTCATAATCCGGGGGTGGGTCACTAACTCATCGGAGCTAAGGGAAAGGCTGAAAATAGAAATGCCTGATAAGGTAGCCCTTGAGAAGGGAACAGGCTCAGTAGAGAGGACCCTAGGTTTAATATGGTCACCTAAAGACGACGAGTTAGGTTTTGATCTGTCATTTAAAAGACTACCGCCTGAAATCATAAATGGTAGTCTAGTGCCCACTAAGAGACAATTTCTTAGTATGATAATGTCGATTTACGACCCACTAGGTTTTCTATATCCATGTGTAATTCAATCACGCATACTAATGCAACGAATATGGAAGTCGGGAATCCAATGGGACGAGCCCTTAAAAGATAAAGACGCCAAAGTGTGGTTTAATTGGCTGCATAATTTATATCGATTAGATAATTTAAAAATACCGCGGTGGTACGGGTTAAAACTCGATAACTTAGAGTTACACGCGTTCGGGGACGCCAGCGAGCTGGCTTACGCCGCGGTAGTATACCTAGTGGGCTCTAACTCTGAAGGTAGGAGGGAAGCGGTTATGGTACTAGGGAAAGCGCGAGTAGCTCCACAAAAAGTAATATCCATTCCCAGGCTAGAGTTACAAGCAGCAGTGTTAGCCTGTCGTTTAGCAGACACCGCCCACAAAGAGCTAGGTATACGAATCGATCGGAAATTCCTGTGGACCGACAGCAAAACTGTACTAAAATGGATAAATTCCGATGCACAGGAGTTTCAACGATTCGTCTCACACAGATTAGCCGAAATAGATAGGCTATCAGACAGAGGCAACTGGCGCTGGGTACCCTCACAGGATAACCCAGCTGATAAGGCCACCAGGTTGTGCTGGCCCGATGACCACGCAGAGTGGCTCTCGGGCCCCTCGTTTCTATGTGATCCACAGGAGCTGTGGCCTGCGTGTTCCGAGGCTGAGGCGTCGGAGGCGGACCTTGAGCGCATCCAGCGGGTCCACGCCGCAGCAGCACCGATGGCGCCACTCCTAAAGTACGAGCGCTACTCATCGTGGTCACGCATTCAGCGCGTCATGGCGCGGGTGCTCATCTTCAGCGACCGATGTCGCAAACGTCGGTCGACCACAGAGCTGTGCAGTCAAGACCTAGAAGCTGCTCACAACAGCCTGTTGAGGCTGTGTCAAGAGGAAAGCTTCAACAACGAGCGGGCCACCATCTTAAAAGGCCTGCCCGTTCCCAGCAGCAGCAGCATCAAAGCTCTCGACCCCATGATAGCCGACGACGGGTTGCTACGAGTGAGAGGGCGTCTGAGTGCCTGTGAGGTGCTCACGTTCGGCGAGCGGCACCCTATTATCCTGGAGGGCCGCCATCCTCTGACGAGAAAGCTAATCGCCCACTACCACGCGTTGGCTTTACACGCCAACCACGAGACAGTCGTCAACAATCTGCGGGAAAAATACTGGGTCACTAAAATCAGAACCTCAGTAAAGACAGTGGTTGCGAACTGCCAACTCTGTCGCGTCTGCCGAGCCAAGCCCGCGCCACCGAAGATGGGCGACCTGCCGCTCGCAAGGCTTGAACCATCAAGACGAGCCTTTGTGCGAGTGGGGGTGGACTACTTCGGCCCGATGGAGGTCGCAATCGGACGACGGCGCGAGAAGAGGTGGGGTGCCCTATTCACCTGCCTCACTACGCGCGCCGTCCACCTTGAGTTGGCCGCTTCCCTTAGCGCCGACTCCGCCATACTAGCCTTGCGGCGCCTCATAGCGCGCCGCGGGCAACCGGCGCATCTGTACTCTGACCAGGGTACCAATTTCATCGGGGCCAATACCGAGCTTCGAGCCGCCCTGAAAGATCTTAACCAAGGTCAGATAAGGGCCGAGGCCATTCACCGTGGCATCGAGTGGCACTTCAATCCCCCGGCGGCCCCACACATGGGTGGCTGCTGGGAACGCCTGGTGAGATCCGTAAAAAACGCACTTCGCAGTACGCTCAAGGAGCGTGCCCCTCGTGAGGAGGTCCTCTACACCCTCCTCACTGAAGCCGAGCTGATCATAAACAGCCGGCCACTAAGCTACGTGAACGACGACCACGACCAGCCTGTGGTCCTGACGCCGAACCATCTACTCCTGGGCACTGCGTCCGGGAGTACTCCGTTTGCATCGAGCGACGCCGGAGACATCGACTCTCGCCGGCAGTGGCGGCGCGTGAACGCGCTCGCCGACATGTTCTGGCGGCGCTGGCTGCGAGAGTACCTGCCTACGCTCCAACGTCGGGAAAAGTGGTCGAACAATGTGCCGAACGTACGTGTCAGTGATGTTGTAGTGATCCTAGACAACAATAGACCGCGAAGTGCGTGGACCAAAGGCCTCATCAAGGCTGTGTATCACGGCAACGATGGTATCGTCCGTGTAGTAGATGTTAAGACTATAAATGGGGTCCTACGTCGACCCGTAGCGAAGATTATTGTGCTTCCCACAGACCAAGAGTTGTAAGTCGGTTGAACCCTGTTACAGGGGGTGGAATGTAGGCGAAGCCCAATAAAACAAGCTATAGTTAATGTTATTCTTTCATTGTTGTTGTGGGCAAAGCCCAATGAAACTAGCTATCCATTAACACCAATATTTCCATTTTAATGTAAAAGGTAACTAAGTTATAGCCCATGTAAAATACCTAAATAAATACCTAAATGTTCTTTCGTAACCAGTAATAGATATCTAAGATAATAACAGACTTGAATACCATAGAATGTTAGTAATAACAATGTATTAACTTATGTTTTAGCCTGTTGAATGCAAAATAGCTTGTAGGAAACAACCTGTTAAGAATCTAATTAGATTATAATGCCAGTGTCATTGTTTACTTAAGACTAATTACCGTTTGGATACCTTAATTGTAAATGCCTAACCATTAAACGTGTAGTTCAGTAATCATGGTGCAAGAATGTACGCTCCAATAGGACGACGTCTATTTGTTAATCCAATAAGAAACTAGGAGCCTTGAACTTCCTTACACGTGTTTTCGAATTCTCGACAGGTCGAGACCTGCTCCTTTGGGAAAGTCCATTTTTAGCATTTGTAATTGGCGGAGCGCCCGGGAAGTAAGGAAGTGCGTAGGACACTTGCACTATGCTGTAAAACCTATATAAGGGCCGAGTGCCTATTTTTAGTTTAGTCTTTATACATTTTTACACGAATCATCAAGTTAACACGTAGTGTTTGTGAAGTAAGTGGCTACGCTGTCCACTGCTTAGTCGCGATGTACCCTATAACTAGTTAGCCAGTCTTCAGTAATGTGTAGCTAGGATTTAATTGTGTGTACTGCTTATTCTGATTGTATTTTATATTGTGTGCTGTGTATCTACTGACTATTTCCTATAACCATTTTATGTGTGTGATTTCTCTGTAATTTTCTATATCATTTCTGTGTACAAATATAAGCAAAGATTGCGATATTCTGACTGGTTTAATTTCACTCTTTCGTCAAGGGAACACCGTCACCCCCGCCTACAACACCTGACTCCCGTTTTAATAACATTTTGGTCCTTGCGAGCCGGATCAGGTTCAATTAGAATAGAGTGAACCAGTCAGAATCATGAGTCACAGAAGTGAAATCACTACACGCAGCAAGCTACGAAGACTGGCAGAAGAAAAGGGTACGCGACAAGCAGAGGACATCGTCTCTGACTCAGGCCTACCATCCGAGAGGGCTCCAGGTTCTCCGTCCGTAGCACCGACATGGGCATCGACGTCCGCTCGTAATATTCCGCTCACAGGTGGCCGATTAATCGACCACAGCAAATTGACGTCAGAGAGAGCGCACGGGGGGCAGGCAGCGACCAAGGGTCGCCACACCTCGCCGCGCAGCAAAATATCGTCAAGAAATAGCCACAGGAGCGTCGATTATTTACGTAAACGAATCGAGTACGAAGCGGAGCGCGAGTTAGTGCAGTTAAAAGAGAACCTGGTCAAAGACAAGGAAAACCTTGTTAAGAAAAGGATGGAGGCAGAAATAGCTGAGATAGAGGCGGCCGCTGAAAGCGATGATTCGCACTCAGATGGGAGTACGACACAGCGCGTCGAAGAGTGGGTGAAAACTACGCCCCAAGTCCCCCAATTGATAGAAGTATTGGGGACGCCGGCTGTGTCAGGCGCACCCGTTGAAAGGGCCGCGCCCCGTGAAACATCTGAGTCCCGTGATGAAACCGTAAGTAGAGTGAATCTTGTGAATAACCACCGTGGTTCGTCAGTGCCGTGTGATCTAGATCAGTCTCAAGTACCTAGGGCATCCGCGTCTGTACCGTTACCTAACATAACGGCACCAATTACGCCCAGGTACATGCCAGAAACGTCAGATGGTGTGAGGTTCCGGTTACCTAGCCGTTTTACCGCCTTTACCACTCCGGTCGCAAGTGTACCTCGAGTAGCAGCTACGCTCGAGTCGGATACACGGCGGCAGATGCAGTACGGAGCGGATGAAAGAGAAAGGCGGAGAGAATCGTCAGGGGACAGAGACCGGAAGATAGACAGACTGGCAGAGGCTATCACGAATATGGCACGACCACCGCGACCGGTACCAAGACAGGCATATGAATTGCCATATTTCAACGGTGACCCAGCCGACTGGATATCATATCGGAACATGTACTGGGACACATCACAGATGTATAATTTCAAGGCTCACGAAAACTTAGCACGACTAAAAACCTCGTTACAAGGCAACGCAAAAATATCAGTGGAGGACTTATTACGATCATCAACTGATCCGTCCGAAATAATGCGCGCGCTAGAGGATGAGTTCGGTCACCCGACCTTAGTGCTACAGTACGCCATACAAAAGGTCAGAGAATTACCTAGAGTAACGGAAAGTGGACGCGAATTAAGAAAATTCTCGTCAACTGTTAGAAATTGTGTTTCGTTACTCAAAAATATTCGGGCGGATGGTTACATAAACAATCCACAGCTGGTGAGTGACCTGCTGAGCAAGCTGACACCTGTACAACGTGCGCAATACGGTGACTTCGCAATGGGCCTGGACAACACACAGGGGGTGGACTTAAGAGTGTCTCCGAACTTGGAAATATTATCACACTTTTTAATACACTTGACACGCTCAACGTCGTACTACACTCAGGCGTGCATGTTTGAGTCCAGCCCATCAAAGCCCCCTGCCAAGCAACAGCAGAAGTACGGCGGGACCGGTCAGTCCCGACCAGCCAACGCCGCGCGCTCGGCCGCCAGCAGGCCTCCGTTGACACAACGAGTGAACACGCAGAGCGACGAGTCTACCGCTCCTGAAGAATGCGTTATATGTCAACGAAAGCACAGAATAGAAGAATGTGACCAGTTCAAGAAGCTTACCGTTCAACAGCGTTGGGACACGATAAAGGAAAAGAACACATGTTTCAAATGTCTCGTGAGTAAACATCCCAAGAGGTTCTGCCGTGCGAACAGATGTAAGAAGTGCGGGTTCGGACATCACCTGCTGTTACACGCGGATAAGCAGCCGAAAGAAAAAGAAAAAACGGCTATTCCAGCAGAAAATAAGACGGAAAGCGTCACTAATATAGGCGAGTGGCGAGCTACGGCCCTACTAAAAATCATTCCAGTGACGGTCAATAGTGATAATCAGTGTTACGCGCTACTGGACGATGGTGCGACCGTGTCACTCATCGACAGCTCACTCGCCACCGACTTAGTGGGTCCGTGTGTTCCCCTCTCGCTAAAAACCGCGGGTGGCTACGGAGTAACAGACTCAACGTCGCGAGTGGTACAAGTGCGCGTTAAAGGGCCTAACGGTCAGTGTCATAACATTACGTGTCGGACAATAGTAGACATTAAACTGCCCACGCAGACAGTGTCCACCGCAGTGATCGACGACAACGCGCACCTACGCGACTTGGGCTGCGTAGAGATGAGGGGAGCCGAACCGCTGCTGCTGCTCGGACAGGACAACTGGGAGCTGCTCGTCAGTCAGGACATCCGCCAAGGAAAATCCGGTAAGCCAGTTGCCTCACTCACTAAGTTAGGTTGGGTCATACATGGACCATTTAATAATAATAATAGTAAAGAATGTGTTAATTGCATGACCGTTTCCCTACCTGATTTGCATAATTTAGTAAAATCACAGTTTGAGCTAGAAGCTATAGGCATTTCAGATAATTTAAGGAAACATAAAGATGTCGAAAGGGCATTAGCCGTGTTAGACAGCACTAGCCATCGTACCCCCGACCAGTCACAATGGGAGGTCGGTTTGTTATGGAAACATGACAATATTCAGTTGCCTGATAATTACAATCAGGCTAGGCAACGGCTGTACGGCATTGAGAAACGTATGCGTAAGGACGCTAGTTTCGCTGAGGCATATTCAACTCAAATAAGTAGGTTAGTAGAGGAAGGTTACGCGCGCAAAGTGAACGGTAATATAGACACATCACCTATTTGGTATTTACCGCATTTCGGGGTCGTTAACCCGAACAAACCGGGCAAGCTGCGTCTAGTATTCGACGCAGCTGCCACGTCTCACGGAACGTGTTTAAATGACAACCTACTAACCGGACCTGACTTGTTGAATTCCTTGCTCGGCATATTAATTAAGTTCAGAATAGGCCCCGTCGCATTTTCAGGGGATATCGCTGACATGTTTTTAAGGGTAAAAATTAGGGCACAAGATCAAGGCGCGCAATTATTCTTATGGAGAGGCGCGGATCACCATAAAGAACCAGATACGTACGCGATGAATTCCATGATATTTGGTGCAGCCTCGTCCCCTACTACGGCAATATACATACTCAACAAAAATGCCGATGAATTTATTGATGTGTATCCCGAAGCTGTGGAAGCCATTAAATCTAGGCACTATATGGACGACTATCTAGATAGTGCTTGGACCGAGGAGAAGGCTAACACGTTAATAGAGGAAGTGACCAGAATACATGCATCCGGTGGATTCATAATCCGGGGGTGGGTCACTAACTCATCGGAGCTAAGGGAAAGGCTGAAAATAGAAATGCCTGATAAGGTAGCCCTTGAGAAGGGAACAGGCTCAGTAGAGAGGACCCTAGGTTTAATATGGTCACCTAAAGACGACGAGTTAGGTTTTGATCTGTCATTTAAAAGACTACCGCCTGAAATCATAAATGGTAGTCTAGTGCCCACTAAGAGACAATTTCTTAGTATGATAATGTCGATTTACGACCCACTAGGTTTTCTATATCCATGTGTAATTCAATCACGCATACTAATGCAACGAATATGGAAGTCGGGAATCCAATGGGACGAGCCCTTAAAAGATAAAGACGCCAAAGTGTGGTTTAATTGGCTGCATAATTTATATCGATTAGATAATTTAAAAATACCGCGGTGGTACGGGTTAAAACTCGATAACTTAGAGTTACACGCGTTCGGGGACGCCAGCGAGCTGGCTTACGCCGCGGTAGTATACCTAGTGGGCTCTAACTCTGAAGGTAGGAGGGAAGCGGTTATGGTACTAGGGAAAGCGCGAGTAGCTCCACAAAAAGTAATATCCATTCCCAGGCTAGAGTTACAAGCAGCAGTGTTAGCCTGTCGTTTAGCAGACACCGCCCACAAAGAGCTAGGTATACGAATCGATCGGAAATTCCTGTGGACCGACAGCAAAACTGTACTAAAATGGATAAATTCCGATGCACAGGAGTTTCAACGATTCGTCTCACACAGATTAGCCGAAATAGATAGGCTATCAGACAGAGGCAACTGGCGCTGGGTACCCTCACAGGATAACCCAGCTGATAAGGCCACCAGGTTGTGCTGGCCCGATGACCACGCAGAGTGGCTCTCGGGCCCCTCGTTTCTATGTGATCCACAGGAGCTGTGGCCTGCGTGTTCCGAGGCTGAGGCGTCGGAGGCGGACCTTGAGCGCATCCAGCGGGTCCACGCCGCAGCAGCACCGATGGCGCCACTCCTAAAGTACGAGCGCTACTCATCGTGGTCACGCATTCAGCGCGTCATGGCGCGGGTGCTCATCTTCAGCGACCGATGTCGCAAACGTCGGTCGACCACAGAGCTGTGCAGTCAAGACCTAGAAGCTGCTCACAACAGCCTGTTGAGGCTGTGTCAAGAGGAAAGCTTCAACAACGAGCGGGCCACCATCTTAAAAGGCCTGCCCGTTCCCAGCAGCAGCAGCATCAAAGCTCTCGACCCCATGATAGCCGACGACGGGTTGCTACGAGTGAGAGGGCGTCTGAGTGCCTGTGAGGTGCTCACGTTCGGCGAGCGGCACCCTATTATCCTGGAGGGCCGCAATCCTCTGACGAGAAAGCTAATCGCCCACTACCACGCGTTGGCTTTACACGCCAACCACGAGACAGTCGTCAACAATCTGCGGGAAAAATACTGGGTCACTAAAATCAGAACCTCAGTAAAGACAGTGGTTGCGAACTGCCAACTCTGTCGCGTCTGCCGAGCCAAGCCCGCGCCACCGAAGATGGGCGACCTGCCGCTCGCAAGGCTTGAACCATCAAGACGAGCCTTTGTGCGAGTGGGGGTGGACTACTTCGGCCCGATGGAGGTCGCAATCGGACGACGGCGCGAGAAGAGGTGGGGTGCCCTATTCACCTGCCTCACTACGCGCGCCGTCCACCTTGAGTTGGCCGCTTCCCTTAGCGCCGACTCCGCCATACTAGCCTTGCGGCGCCTCATAGCGCGCCGCGGGCAACCGGCGCATCTGTACTCTGACCAGGGTACCAATTTCATCGGGGCCAATACCGAGCTTCGAGCCGCCCTGAAAGATCTTAACCAAGGTCAGATAAGGGCCGAGGCCATTCACCGTGGCATCGAGTGGCACTTCAATCCCCCGGCGGCCCCACACATGGGTGGCTGCTGGGAACGCCTGGTGAGATCCGTAAAAAACGCACTTCGCAGTACGCTCAAGGAGCGTGCCCCTCGTGAGGAGGTCCTCTACACCCTCCTCACTGAAGCCGAGCTGATCATAAACAGCCGGCCACTAAGCTACGTGAACGACGACCACGACCAGCCTGTGGTCCTGACGCCGAACCATCTACTCCTGGGCACTGCGTCCGGGAGTACTCCGTTTGCATCGAGCGACGCCGGAGACATCGACTCTCGCCGGCAGTGGCGGCGCGTGAACGCGCTCGCCGACATGTTCTGGCGGCGCTGGCTGCGAGAGTACCTGCCTACGCTCCAACGTCGGGAAAAGTGGTCGAACAATGTGCCGAACGTACGTGTCAGTGATGTTGTAGTGATCCTAGACAACAATAGACCGCGAAGTGCGTGGACCAAAGGCCTCATCAAGGCTGTGTATCACGGCAACAATGGTATCGTCCGTGTAGTAGATGTTAAGACTATAAATGGGGTCCTACGTCGACCCGTAGCGAAGATTATTGTGCTTCCCACAGACCAAGAGTTGTAAGTCGGTTGAACCCTGTTACAGGGGGTGGAATGTAGGCGAAGCCCAATAAAACAAGCTATAGTTAATGTTATTCTTTCATTGTTGTTGTGGGCAAAGCCCAATGAAACTAGCTATCCATTAACACCAATATTTCCATTTTAATGTAAAAGGTAACTAAGTTATAGCCCATGTAAAATACCTAAATAAATACCTAAATGTTCTTTCGTAACCAGTAATAGATATCTAAGATAATAACAGACTTGAATACCATAGAATGTTAGTAATAACAATGTATTAACTTATGTTTTAGCCTGTTGAATGCAAAATAGCTTGTAGGAAACAACCTGTTAAGAATCTAATTAGATTATAATGCCAGTGTCATTGTTTACTTAAGACTAATTACCGTTTGGATACCTTAATTGTAAATGCCTAACCATTAAACGTGTAGTTCAGTAATCATGGTGCAAGAATGTACGCTCCAATAGGACGACGTCTATTTGTTAATCCAATAAGAAACTAGGAGCCTTGAACTTCCTTACACGTGTTTTCGAATTCTCGACAGGTCGAAACCTGCTCCTTTGGGAAAGTCCATTTTTAGCATTTGTAATTGGCGGAGCGCCCGGGAAGTAAGGAAGTGCGTAGGACACTTGCACTATGCTGTAAAACCTATATAAGGGCCGAGTGCCTATTTTTAGTTTAGTCTTTATACATTTTTACACGAATCATCAAGTTAACACGTAGTGTTTGTGAAGTAAGTGGCTACGCTGTCCACTGCTTAGTCGCGATGTACCCTATAACTAGTTAGCCAGTCTTCAGTAATGTGTAGCTAGGATTTAATTGTGTGTACTGCTTATTCTGATTGTATTTTATATTGTGTGCTGTGTATCTACTGACTATTTCCTATAACCATTTTATGTGTGTGATTTCTCTGTAATTTTCTATATCATTTCTGTGTACAAATATAAGCAAAGATTGCGATATTCTGACTGGTTTAATTTCACTCTTTCGTCAAGGGAACACCGTCACCCCCGCCTACAACACCTGACTCCCGTTTTAATAACAAGTTGGTTAATGTATACCAGAAACAAGGTAGGCCCTAAGATGCTACGATTATACGATTTCTGTCACCACTCTTATGAATGGGGCAAACCTGAGCCTTTTTTAGAGACTCGGGGAATACACCCGACTGCAGACAGTCATTAAATATTTTTGTCATTGGTGGTATGAGAACATCTTTATTACTTTAAAAAAAATCACTACTAATATTATCCCATCCATTGGCACAGTTTGACTTTAAACCTAGGATAAGGCGTTCCACTTCATCTTCAGTGGTATCCATTAATACGAATGAGTGTACAGTATTTGAGTCAATAGATGTATGTGGAGCGTTGTTGTTTGGTGTTAGTTTGTTTCTTTGCTGAATTTTATCTGCCAAGGAGCTTCCTACGTTAGCGAAATAGCTATTAACTTCATTGAGTGAGTTTGCAGGAGTAGTGGATAAGGTAAGTAGTTCTTTAGAAGAATTAGGTTGTTGTGTCATGTTGTTGATGTTTTTAATGACTTTCCACAGCTTTTTGTTTATCTTGTTTTGCTGCTTGAAGTTGGTCTCTCTCGTATGCTCTTTTTACTTTCCTTATTATGGTAGTGCAGAAGTTTCTATATCGACTGTATGTAATTCTTAAAATATCGTTATCTGGATCCATTTTTAACTTTTTATGTAACCTATCCCTGTGTCTTACACATTGCAGCAAACCCTGGGTCATCCAGGATTTTATTAACTTGTTGCGTTTAGGAATAATCACTTCTTTCGTATTGTCAGCAATTGCTTGATGAATGCAATGGGTGAAATAATTTAGGGAGGTGTTTGGGTCTACAAAATGATTGATGGGGCTGAAATCAGTTTTTGTTAGATCTCGTTTCAGACCGACTTTGTCAGTTTTTATTGTCCTAGTAACCGCATATTGTCGTGTTTTCTTCAAATGTATGTTTAATAAAACGGGGTAGTGGTCTGTTAAAGTAGTTTGAGGTACAATGATGTCGGTAGGACAGTTGGTTTTAACCAGGGAATGATCCATTCAAGTATTACTTTTGCTACGAGTAACTAACGTATGAGCTGGTAAAAGGCCATGTGTAGCTGCTAAAGTTAAATAGCGTTCCCCGTTTTGATTATTTTTTTCAGGATTTATATCAATATTTATATCTCCCATTACTATAATATGTTCAAAGGCGGAGAGTGAATGTAAAGTATTATCTAATGATGACAGAAATTGGTCGATGTTTTTAAAGGACCGTATCGCTATACTATTATATATATATATATATATATATATATATACATATATATATTATATGCTATTTATCGATCACCGATCGATAAATAGCAAGCATAGCGATACGGTTATCGATTACAGGAACCAAACCATTACAATCTTGCATGACGGGTTCCTCAATATTTATACTAAGATTTTCATTGGAGTAGAATACTACACCATCATTTTGTTTAACGTTTAATTTAGTTCCTAAATTACAATACCCTGGAAGGTTTGGTATCACACTTGTATTTGAGAGCCAGCATTCTGTCAATACAATAACATCACACTTGAGCAAAAATAACAGCATTAGGTCTTTATACGTGCTTTAAATAATTTTACGGGTTTAAAAAAGAGGAGCTGCTCGAAAACACGTCTACTCGCGGCTGTCGCTCAGCGGGGCGGGGGGGGAGAAAGAAGAATCTATAAGGGTTCCGTTTTTTGCCATTTGGCAACGAAACCCTAAAAAGTAAAAAATAATTGATTAAACAATTATTTTGAACCTATCACTAGGTAGGTACGCTAATACTGGAACGCCTCTCAATCTGTTTAAAGATTATCTCACGAACAGGAAACAGAGAGTTAGGGTTGGTCAGTGTACCAGTGGGGATGCAGAGATATCATACGGCGTCCCCCAGGGAAGCGTATTGGGGCCTACATTGTTCCTTATTTACGTAAATGAACTGTGTGATTTACAAATAAATGACGCACAAGTCTTCTCGTACGCCGATGATACCGCTGTAGTCTTCACTGGTGACAGTTGGCATGACGTGAAGATTAGTGCTGAATTAGGTCTGGCTAAAATAGCCAGGTGGCTTGATAAGAATCTGCTTACACTGAACATCACAAAAACAAATTATATTTGCTTCAGTGTCTGCAATCGAACACAGCCTCCAGAGGATTTTAATATAAAAGTGCATATATGTGACAACGACAAACTCACAAATTGTAGCTGCTTAACAATAAATAAAGTGCCCTATCTGAAGTACCTAGGTGTTGTCATTGACCAGAGACTCTCCTGGTACCCTCACCTTGAGCATGTAGCAAACAGAGTCAGAAAGTTTAGCTGGATGTTCAGGACTCTTCGATACGTGGTTCCCAAAAATGTAAGTACTGATATAGGGCATCATAAAAATATCTTAAATGAAATATATGTTGCTCTAGTACAGTCAGTCCTGATATATTGTATCCCTATTTGGGGCGGTACAGCTAAAACCAAGTTTTTAGAGTTGGAGCGAGCACAACGCGCACTCATAAAGTGCATGTACTTTAAGAGAAAACGACATTCAACTGAAAATTTGTATGAAATTAGCAACTTGTTCTCAGTGAGAAAACTTTACATCCTACAAATTGTTTAAAAAAAACATAAGTCAGTTGTTTTTGATGCCAGCATTGTATCTAAAAGAAGAAAAGACTCTATAGTAAAAGTCCCTCAAACTAGGATCGTGTCTGCAAGTACACAATTCAGGAAACGATCTGCTCAATTGTATAACAGAATCCATAAACACGTGTATATTTACTCAAGAACCTATTATGATTCTAAAAAAATTATAAGTCCCGTTAAAAACCCTCACTTATAGTGATACTGAGGCACTTCTGCAACACGTACATTGACGCACACACACACACCCTCTCACACGCACATATACACCCTCACACACACCGAAACACACCACACAACACACACTCTAAATGTTGTAATTATTGTTCTTTGTTTACTTAGCACCTAGTTTTGTTTACTATTTTAATTGTTGTTACTATTTTTATTGCATGTCCTAGATTAAGTTTATTTACACTAGTTACCGGATTATTAATTCAACTTATTGTGGAAGAGCGGAGTCTCCTAACACAGGCATATCTTGCCTAAAAGGAGGCTTCAATCACATATTGTAACTACCAAAACCTGTAAGCAAATAAACGATTTTTTTTTTTTTTAATACTGGAGAAAGTACATAAACATTCATCATCATTTCAGCCGAAAGACGTCCACTGCTGGACATAGGCCTCCCCCAAGCTCCGCCACTTCGACCGGTTTTGTGCTTCCCGCATCCAGCGGGTTCCTGCGGCCTTCACAAGGTCATCGGTCCACCTTGTTGGAGGCCTTCCAACTCTACGTCTTCCGGTGCGCGGTCGCCACTCCAGAACCTTTCGGCCCCATCGGCCATCTGTTCTGCGAGCAATGTGCCCTGCCCACTGCCACTTCAGTTTAGCAATTCTTCGGGCTATGTCGGTTACCTTGGTTCTCCTACGGATCTCTTCATTTCTGATTCGATCACGTAGGGAAACTCCAAGCATAGCCCTCTCCATCGCCCTTTGGGTGACTTTCAGCCTTCTAATAAGGCCCATTGTGAGCGACCACGTTTCGGTTCCATATGTCATCACTGGCAACACACACTGGTCAAAGACTTTCGTCTTGAGACACTGCGGTATGTGATACGAGAAGATATTGCGTAGCTTCCCAAACGCTGCCCAGCCGAGTCGGATTCGACGATTGACCTCTTTCTCGAAGTTGGACCTACCTAACTGGACAGTCTGTCCTAGGTACACATATTCGTCCACAACTTCGAGTGTAGCGCCTCCGATCTTCACTGGAGTGGGTATCACACGAGCATTGGACATGACCTTTGTCTTGTCCATGTTCATCCTGAGACCCACTCTTTCGGAAGCTCTACTGAGGTCATCGAGCATTGTACTGAGGCCCTCCATAGTCTCAGCCATGACAACTATATCATCGGCAAACCGAAGGTGAGTGATGTACTCACCATTGATGTTGATGCCAGCCCCTTTCCAGTCCAGAACCTTGAAGACATCCTCCAGTGCAGCGGTGAACAGTTTCGGAGAAATAACGTCTCCCTGTCTCACCCCTCGCTGCAGAAGGATAGGTTTCGAGGTCTGGTCCTGAAGTCGGACTGACATAGTGGCGTTTTCGTACAGACACTTCAGCACCTCGATGTACCGATAGTCGATCTGGCACCGTTGAAGAGACTGCAGTACAGCCCAGGTTTCGACCGAATCGAAGGCTTTTTCGTAGTCCACAAACGCTAAACAAAGAGGCAGGTTATACTCTTCGGTCTTCTGTATAACCTGCCGCAGCGTATGTATGTGGTCCACGGTGCTAAAGCCTTTACGGAATCCGGCTTGTTCGGGAGGCTGGAAGTCGTCAAACCTGCGCGCTAGACGGTTCGTGATGACTCTTGAAAACAGCTTGTAGACATGGCTCAGAAGTGAGATGGGCCTATAATTCTTAAGTAGGGCATTGTCACCTTTCTTAAAGAAAAGTACCACCACACCTCTGTTCCATGCCTGTGGCGTTTTGCCCTCGAGTATGACGGAATCAAACAGCTTCTGAAGGGCCTTGAGAACGGGTTTCCCGCCAGCCTTCAGGAGTTCAGCCGTAATTCCGTCATCACCCGGCGCCTTGTTGTTTTTAAGCTGCTTCAGAGCCATCCGAATCTCGTACAAGCTGACGTCCGGGATGTCTTCGGTGTAATGTCGGGTCAACCTAGCTCTTGGGTCATTTGCCAGATATTTAACGGGGTTACTTGTTGACATGTATAACTGTCCATAGAACCTCTCAATCTCCTTAAACAGCTCAGGTTTGGCGGATACGACTCTGCCATCATCGGTCTTCAGTTTTGTAAGCTGGCTCTGCCCAATAGACAGATCCCTAGTAAATACCTTGGAGCCCTTATTCCGCTCTATCGCGTCCTTGATCCGCTCTGTGATATAGCGGCGAAGGTCGCTTTTCAAGGACTTAGAGATCTGTCTATTGAGCTGCCGGTACTCGAACGCAGCTTCTGAAGACTGCAGGATCATTCCGCGCCTTTGTTCCATGAGCTGTAATGTAGGATCTGAGAGTTTCTTTTTCCTATTAGTACGGCGGGTCTTGAAGAACTTAGACCCGACCGTATGGACAGTTTCCACGAACCCATCGTTAAAATCGTCCACGGAGCTCCCTAGGCACTCAAAACGATTCTGGAGTTCGAGCTGAAAGCTCTCGGGGTTTTGAAGTTGGATCGGTGCTGGACGGAGCGTTGACTTCACCAGCCGACATCTTTCCAGCTTGATATTGATATTCAATGTGCCTCTTACCATGCGGTGATCGCTCCCGGTTTTCACCGCGTTGATCACAGAGACATCATTGAATATTTGCCTCTTCGTCGACATAATGAAGTCAATCTCGTTTTTTGTTGCACCATCAGGACTCTGCCAGGTCCACTTCCTGTGCTCACGTTTTCTGAAGAAGGAATTCATCATAAAGAGGCCTTCCTTCTCCATAAAACTAGCCAGTAGGTGACCCCGGTGGTTGCGACGTCCAACTCCAAATTGCCCCACTCTCAACTCATCATCGCCTCGCTTGCCCAGTTTCGCGTTGAAGTCCCCCATGACAACGGTGAAGTGAGTTTTGTAACCATGCATGGCTCTGGAAATATCCTCATACATGGTCTCCACCTCATCGTCGGGGTGTGACGAGGTCGGAGCGTAAACCTGTATGACCTTCAACGAATACCTTGCGGATATTCTGAGTATAAGGTACGCTACCCTGGTCGACACACTCTCGATCTTCACCACGTTGCTCACAAGGGACTTATGGACGATAAACCCGACGCCACCTTGGGACTGCTGGTCGCCCTCCCGGAAATAGAGCAGGTTTCCGGATTTGAGGATTATCGAGTCCTCCCCCTCTCTTCGGACTTCAGATAACCCTACTATATTCCATCGTAACCTGCCCAATTCTTCCTCCAGTTCGGCGATCTTCTCGTCGGCCCGAAGTGTACGCGTGTTATATGTTGCCAGGTCCAATTGTCGGTGTTTGTGGTAGCCGGATCTCCTCCGGGGATTCTTTGCACCCCTTGCCTCACCGTGGCCTTGACCGCTACCGTAGCCAAGGTTAGGTGGGCCGCCGGGCACTAGGGGCCATTTATTTGTGGTGCTTGTCATTTTAGGGGGGGGGGTTGCCATAATCGCCACGCTTGGCAGGCGGGTTGGCGATCGCAGTATGATAGTCTGCAATGCTTAGAGAACGCTGCTGCCCATTCTCTAGTATATCCCTTAGTCGCCTCTTACGACACCCACGGGAAGAAATGGGGTGATGCTATTCTTTACGTCCGGCACCTACACGGCACACATAAACATTATCTTGAGTTTATCACAGCGACCCAGTGGCGTAGCAAAAGGGGGGCGGCGGGGGCGGGCCGCACCGGGTGTCACCATTTTTGGGGTGACACCCCCCCCGGTCTCTCAACTTTATGAACAATGTACAAACAAAAAATAAATAAACCGCTAGCACAAAAATGTCTTTTTCGGGGATTCCTCCACTAGCACTAGCTCAGCTCTATGTATAATTCGGGGATTCCCACAAAAGAGCCTGACGCTGTCGTGGGGGATTCCCCGTCCCATACTCGCGATCTTTGACGTCTCAGTTCAGTTGCAACATTTCTTATTTGTTTCGTGAAGGAAGTGTGTAATGTTTGCTTGGCGTGAATTGTTAAACGTGTATTATTCTATAGTGATAGATAATAACAATTTTTGGCTTCAAGACAATGATACGAATGTAATATTACGGGAAGAGGATAATTGTAGGTTTTAGTAATGATTATAGTAATACAAAATTTGATAATTATTTTACATTTTATTATTCGTATATACATCGAACAATATTCTGCATTCGTTTTCGGCATATTTGAAGAATTTTACTATAAAACTAGCTTCCGCCAGCGGCTTCGCCCGCGTGAAAATTCAACCCCTCTCGCCTTAACCCTCTTAGGGATGGAATTTCAAAAAACCCTTTCTTAGTGGATACCTACTCTTCACAAAGAATACACCCTCCAAATTTCATGTCTCTAGGACCAGCGGTTTAGGCTATGCGTTGATATATCAGTCAGTCAGTCACTCAGGATTTTGAATTTTATATATAGACTAGCTTTTGCCCGCGGCTTCGCCCGCGTGGATGTCGGAAATTAATGCAAGAGGACGTATAACCGCGATAAGAATGTGTTATTCCAGGTTATATAGGTAATATAGACTCTGTGTGCTATTTTCGATCCAGATCCATTCAGCCATTTTTGTGTGATTGAGAAACAACAACCCAATCATACATATTTTCACATTTATAATATTATTTGCCCGCGGCTTCGCCCGCGTGGATGTTGGAAATTAATGCAAGAGGACGTACTACCGCGATAAGAATGTGTTATTCCAGGTTATATAGGTAATATAGACTCTGTGTGCTATTTTCGATCCAGATCCATTCAGCCATTTTTGCGTGATTGAGAAACAAACACCCAATCATACATATTTTCACATATATAATATTATTAGTAGTAGGATTATAACTCATATTACTTAGGATTCATATTTTATGAGAACATCATGTGTGTTGGTGTTTTTAAAATAAAAGTAATAGTATTCAGAGTAAGAAGACTGTGACATAGGGCTTGGTTTAGTTGAACATAAGTCTTCCTGGTTTTTCTTAACGCTCCTATTTTACCTATACAGACACTCAATCATTTACCAGACACCGAACATAATTATAGGAATAGTACTTTTGCCAGTGGCTTGGCCCGTATAGCTGTCGGAAAATATCACCCGGGAACCTACTACCGGGATAAAGTAGGTATCCTATCTGTTACGTATCCATGATATAATATATCTTTGTGCCAAATTCGATCTAAATCCGTTTGGCCGTCTTTGCATCATTGAGAAACAAACATCCAAAAATCTAAACATCTAAGCAATTTCGCGGTCTCTTACTTGAAATAATACTATTAGGTTTATTTTGAGTATAATGAACACACATGATATTCGCAATTACTTTGAAGCCAAAGTAATATGAATTACAATCCTACTTATCCTGTACTACCCGGCCCCTGCCAACGCGCTCTGCGCCCACTTTTTAAATCTCTAATATCTTCTAAGATATTCATTTAAATTACATGCTGTAAAGGGCCATATTGATCTATATTAAATGCACAATGTATTTAAGGTACTTAATTGGATAAGGATTAATGCTGTATTGCTTAAAATCGCTTCGTAAATAAGCCCTTATTTCTCGTAAAAAGTAAAAGATAAAAAATGGTTATTGTGGGTTATCCCTAAGAGATAGACATATACCATTGAGGACATTTTTGTAGGCCTTTTTAAGGTGTACAATACTGTAGTACATTATTTTGATCTATTTCGTAGGATTCAGCCAGGGTTTTTCGAATTTTGAGACGTATGTCAGCGTAGTTTTAGAAGATAGTTATTTTTTTCTAAAATAAAAGAATCTTTCTAAAATAAAAATAGCCTAAGTTACTCCTTGTTACATCAGCTATCTGCCAGTGAAAGTCCCGTCAAAATCGGTCCAGCCAATTCCGAGATTAGCGGGAACGAACAGACAGACAGACAGACAGACAGACAGACAGACAGACAAAAATTGTAAAAAATGTTGTTTTGGTATATGTATCGTGTATACATCCATATACACTTAGTAAAAAGTGGTTATCTTAATATTAAAAACAGACACTCCAATTTTATTTATTTGTATAGATAAAAGATGATAAAAAAACTACAAACTTATATGACGTACACGTATACAAAACACCACGGTTGTTGTGATATGCTCAGAAACCGAATTACTTTTGGAGATACAAAGATTGCGAAGACACTTAAAAGCCGCTAATGTTTATTTATTTATTTAATACTTCACGCACACAAATGTACAGAGGCGGACTTAATGCCATAGGCATTTTCTACCAGTCAACCTTTGGGTGGTGCAGAGACAAACAGTGGTAGGTGCAATAAATTTGGTGAAAAAATATTTAAAATATAAACGCATAAACCTATTTAAACCATAAATACAATATACATACCTAACTATATATAAATATATACATACATAAATATATATAAATAAATGAACTTAAATCAAGTATGACAATTAAGAAACATTACCGTTGTAATGAAACTGCCAACTTTTTGCGAATGTTACGGTTACTGATTGGGTGTCTCTAGATTTTTTAAAGTTTATTGTAGAATGGGATTTTACAGAATCTCTTACAAATCTTATGATTGCACTGAAATTGTTCATGACGGTTTGCGTGTCCGTAGCTTCATGTGAGAGGAGTTTCAGTAAATTAAAATTAATAAAAAACTATTTGCGGGCAACAATGACCCAATCGCGGCTTAGCAATCCTGGTATATTAGCCATCGAACACGAAGCAATACAAAATATAAATTTCGATGAAGGTATTGCTGAGTTTGCAGCTGTCAAAGCTAGAAAGAAGAAATTTTAATTGTATAACAATTCCTTTTCTATCTTAGTTATTATTGTGTTTTGTTATTTCTTCAATATTATAAATAATAAATGATCCATGTCCTTTATCATATAAAATTTATTGCTTTTTACTTTCGATGGGGTGACACCACCCACTTCCGCACCGGGTGCCACCCAAGGTAGCTACGCCACTGCAGCGACCAACTATTCTTGTCATTTAAATAATCGTTGATGGAATAATAGTATGCCTTTAAACAAAGGTTGAATTTTCTTGAGCTTTATTTATTTATTCACTCAAGACATAGGATTATGGTACACGTTAAAAATACAGTTAAACAAAATAAGTACTATTTCTAGAAATGTGTGGGTGAGCACTGCTCTCCTAGTCTGGCTATGAAAACCTGTGATAAGGAAAAGCAGTCCGGTCCCCTAAGGTAAAATGTCGTAATATTTATTTAGTTCTTCTGATGTTACTGGTACAATTTCGAAAAATTAATTTCAGGTTAAAAGTTTAAGTTTACATAAGTTTTACTAACGTTTTATGAATTAATAAAAAAAAAATGGACAAATATAATAATTTAAGACAAATATGTATGTGTGTGTGTTTGTGTGTGAGGGTGTGTGTGTGTGTTTTTAAACGCATTAAACGGCAATTCTAGTAAAGAAGGTGGTAGCTTGTTGTAAAATGTTATACTGAGCCCAACAAATGAGTTGTGCACCTTATGAAGCCGGTGAAAGGGAACACGTAGTTTGTCCTTATTTCTAGTGTTAACAGTGTGAATCACTGTTTTTAGCGTATAAGTGTATATTTTGCCTAATATATAAGATGTTGGCGAAAATAAATAGTGATGCTACCGTAAGAATACCAATATCTTTAAAAAAGTCCCTTAAGGAAACTCTGGCACCTAGCTGGTAAATTGCTCGAACCACTTGTTTCTGAAGGACAAAAATGTTTTGAATATCAGCGGCTTTGCCCCCACAGTAGAATACGGTAAGACATAACGCTGTGGAAATAACTAAAATAGACTAACCGAGCTGTATCACCGTCAGTATATTGTCTTACTTTTCTGACGGCGTAGGCAGCTGAACTGAGCCTCCCCGCTAGGGAATCGTGAAGCAGGGACTCAAGGATTCTAATATAGCTTACTAAATTCTAGGCATCAATACAAACATTTTATGTTATGTAACATTTTTTGATATTTCTAGTAATTTTAAAGATAGAGACTCCCGACCTATATATGAAAAAAAATTGTTTGATTCATTAAATAAACTTTTTGTGATAAAATCAGGAGCTAACATAAAATTGCAGTCACTTTTAGACGTGAAGACTAAAATAATACTTAAAACTGCTAGAATAGGTACCATTACCAAGTTTAAAGAATTGACCCTAATAAGCAAATGTGGATTTGATGTTTCTTCACAACAGGCAAACTATAAACAAAGAATGCCTGCAGAGGGAAGTCATGATGATTCCAGTATATTTCTGGGAAGTTTAGTACCAATTAAAATAGTTTCCGGAGACCGACTCGTCTGGGAGAATGATTCACCAAATTCAACATGTTGGGTTCATCCTATGTTTTTCAAATTCCAAAATGAAGATAAAACCACTACCCTAAATTTAAAAAAAATGAGGTCGAAACAGAAATAAATAATTTAAAAAGAAACTGAAATTGATGAAATAAAAATTTCACATTCAGTGTTACTGACTATGTGAGACGGTAAAGCAATATCGGTCTTATGTGAAACGTCATCACAACGTTGTGATATATGCAAAGCAACTCCAACAGATGGGGCCAGTTATATATAACAAAATACCTCATGCCTACAAAGAAGAACCGTTTAGTATATTTAAAAAGAGGCTAACATCATTACTAATAGACAAATGCTACTATTCTAGACAAGAATTTCTAAATGATAAAAGTTTGTAATTTTATATTAATTTATTATATTTTATTATGCATACCTTGTTAATGTAGGCAAAATAAATAATTTATTTAATCAATCCTAATGTGTAAAATACAGAATGAATATTGTTGTTTTTGATGTTTAGTTTGTGTAAAGGCTGTAGTGTCACATAACTTAGGACCTTTCTTGGTACCTTTTATGTTTTGTTTCTTTTTTTTTTTGTTTTGATTATTTGTACAATTGAGTAGATTTAAATATGTTTTTACTTTTGCATGCCGTAAGGTAGAGTGTGTTGGAACTGTTTTTTTTACAATGTTTACATCTTATTTTGTACCCACATTCATGGCAAATAAATTATTTCTTTCTTTCTTTGTTTCAGAAATGAACAACGAGCCCTTAGTTCTGGCGAAAAAATTGATATTGATTTATTTAAATACGGTATATCCTTGTTACATATGTGGATACGTTTTATGGAATGCATACTTTATGGGTTGTCAATGGGTTGCAAAAGGCGAAAACAAGTCTGCAATGGAAAACAGAAAGAAAGCAATTCAAGAGGCTTTTAAAACGCAAATGATTATTTTAATAGATGTAGTGAAACAGGGACACGGAACCACCAATTATGGTGATACTGCTCGAAGGTTTTTCACAAATACATATATTACTGCTTCAATTATTGGTGCCGACAAAAAATTAATAAAAAGATTCGCAACTAATTTGCAAACCATATCTCCAGGCCAGACAATTCACACTGCTAAGTTCAAGAATACACAGAGGACACAATGAAGCTATACATAGATTTGTATAAGTGGTATTACATGCCATCAGCGTGCATAAAGTTCTTGAACACGGAGCAGATATAATTAAGCACTTCGGGTTAATTGTTATTGGAAAATTGTCAGAAGCTGCTGAATCTAGAAAGAAAGACTTTAGGGGGTACCGTGAACACCATTCGCGTAAATTTAGCAGGACGGCTAGTAATCAAGACATTCTAAATAACTTGTTAATTAGTTCTGATCCTTACACTTAAACCAAGAGACACAAAATGGTTCGTAAACACAAAGCACTTTCGGAAGATGCAAAAGCTTTTTTGATATTACCTGTTAATTTTAACGACGGCGATAAGCGTGAAAATATTGAATTTCTAAATGTAAAAAGCACAGGAACAATATCAGAGTCTGTTGATAATGATGATTAGTCTGAAATGTATTTTATTTACCAAATAATGTGTTAATGTAAGAGGGTCTGAGTGGTCACCACTTATAATTACACTCTGCTCTGTCCTCGAGATCAAGAAAACTATGTAGTAACGCGCAGGTACTGCTATCCAACCACTAAATTTGAAATCAACAAGATGAGCAAAAAAAAATAAAATGATACAACTAGTGCTGCCCTCTCTCGGTAAATCATTCGCGTTTTAGTGCTTGCGCTATCCGCCACGCTTTTTCGTTCCTCTCAAAAATTAAAAAAAATAAAATAGTTTCAAGTGTTTTTTGGATATAGTAAACAACGTGTAGTATAATTTTAATCATTATGCCGAGAAAACGTTACAGTGATGAAGATATTGAGGCCTATGTGAATCGAAAAATGAGGAAGATCGAGAAAAAGTTGAAGAAAAGACGTCGACAGAGATCATCTTCGCAGGATTCGTTAAAAACGTTAGGTAAGTCCAAATTAAATAACAAATTACAGTGAAATTATATGCCTACTATTTCTACATACAGGGAGAAAAAATTCCTTTTTCTTTTGTGAGAGGTTACTACCCACATTGTAAAATATAAATCTATGTTGGTCGTGAACATTTTAAATATGGAATGTGTCCCCCAATTGATGACAACAAAGCTGTTTACAGTTTGTTTGGTTGTTATTACATAATGATTGTGAGCATTGCAATGGAATGACTCCGTCATGATTCCCTTTAAATGTTCCCTTTGTTCCCGTTGGCCGTGAACATTTTTATGGAATGTGTCCGCAAACTATAACAATAAGGCAGTGTACAGTTCATAGGGATTGATACCTGTGCTATATTAACTGATTGTGAGCATTACAAAGGAATGTCTCCGTCATGAATATTTAGATCTACTTTTGGTCGTAGTATTATTATTACTACGACCAAATGCGTTTCGCGATTTATTAATAAATATGCGTTAAGTCGTGGATTTGGATTATGGATATACAAGCATATCTATAATGTTGCTCGTTTACGTCCATTACAGACGAACCACCTAGAAGCAATATTTTCGAAGCATGCTTATCTTCCTCCGAGCTACCCCGACAGTCCATTGAAACCACACGGAACACAGACCTTCCTAGTGAGGTCGTAGTAGTGGCTCCGCACAACGACATTGGGAACGTATCGTCGGAACCTCTAGATAATCCCTCCTTAAATGCGTCGTCAGAACCCGTTGCTACTGCCGTCACGGGTCAGGATGTACAAATCATAGGAAACAGCGAAGCTGAAGACATTCTTCCAGATGATATATTGGAAATATTAGGTGATGCTCCTATAAGAGACAAAAGGTTTGGCCCAGCTCTTAATTTAAGTTTAGCTATCAGATGGGAGCATACAGTGACAAATGGCCTTTCTAAGGATATAAAAAAAGATATTTTTGAAAGACATGACATTCCAGAAAATTGTAAACACATTGAGGCTCCTATACTTAATCAAGAAGTGAAAGCAGCGTTATCAGAAGTTCTAAATAAAAAAGATAAGGCGATTGAAAACAAACAGAAACAAATTGCCTTGATCATTACTTGTTTAGGAGATGCTCTTTCACATGTTTTATCTACCGATAATACCAATTTAAAACTTGTTAAGTCGTTAACCGACGCTGGAAAATTGGCCTGTGACTTGCAGCATACGGAATCGATGATTCGCAGAAGTTTTGTTTGTTCATCAATTAAAAAGGAGATAAAAGATCACCTGTACACAACTCAAATAGATAGCCATCTCTTTGGCAGCCAGTTGGGGGATATATTAAAAGCTGCAAAAGCAATACACAAAACTGGCGCGGAAATGAAAACAGGAGCCTCTGTTCCTGGCCCTTCAAGACGATTTGTAAACAAAACGCAAAATTTAAACACGAGACGCCCACTTCCGCTCCACGGCAGGCAGACGGGAGCTGCGGCGAGACGTCCAGCAGTGCCTGCTCCGAACACTCGATCCGAGTACCAGCGCCAGCAGCGCCGCGCTCCGCTGCCGCAGCAGCAGCCGCGCGGACCCTACAGGCGCTCACAGACCCAAGCACCGCACCGCCGATAGAACTGGTGAGTCATGCGGGACGTTTGTCGCAATTTTACGATAGATGGCGTCTTATCACTAGTGATGCAGTACTTTTATCTTGGGTTAAAGGTTATAAATTACCTTTCAATGCATGTGTCGTACAAAATCACACGCCATCACTACCAATCCTAAATAGATGTGATTTGTTAGCCTATGCGGAGATCATTAATGATTTATTAAACATGGGAGCTATATCACCCTGTCAATCATGTTACGGTCAATATGTATCGAGTACCTTTCTTGTACCCAAACCAGATGGAAGACAACGATTTATCTTAAATCTCAAGTCCTTAAACAGATTTATAAATACAAGCCATTTCAAATTAGAAGATCTTCGGACTACGATAAAATTAATTTCTAAGAATTACTATCTAGCTACACTCGATTTAAAGGACGCATATTTTTTGATTCCAATTGATACGGAGTTTCGGAAATTTTTGCGTTTCCAAATACCGTCTATCCAAGGTTTGGAAAACAATCTTTATGAATTTAACGTGCTTCCATTTGGCTTGTGCACAGCCCCATACGTTTTTACTAAGCTACTTAAGCCTGTGATGGCATTATTAAGAAGTTTAGGTTATTTATCAACTATTTATTTAGATGATGTATGCTGTATTGGAAAAACATACAAGGAATGTCTAGAAAATGTTAAAAAGACCAAATTAGTTTTAGAATCTTTGGGATTTGTTATTAATAACGAAAAAAGTTCATTGATCCCGAAAACCAGTTGTAAATATCTAGGCTTTATTATAGACACTGAGTTATTTCACATTAGACTAACAGACACAAAAAAGACACATATCACGAATGAAATTAATAACTTTATGAAACTTAAACATTGCAAGATTAGATGTCTTGCTCACCTGGTGGGTTTACTTGTATCCTCTTGCCCAGCTATTCAATACGGCTGGCTATACACGAAAGAGTTAGAGAGGTATAAATACCTAGCGTTATTAAAATCCGATAATAACTATGAAAGTTATATGAATATATCTTTACATATTCACAAGGATTTATTTTGGTGGCTCAACGCTGTGAAAAATAACGTTAACCCTATTCGTGATGAGAAATATTTGCTTGAAATATTTTCTGATGCAAGCAAAACAGGGTGGGGGGTGGCTTGCGGCGAAGATACTGCAAATGGGCAGTGGAATACTGCAGAAAAAGACCTGCATATTAACTTATTAGAATTAATGGCAGCCTTTTTTGGCCTTAAGATATTTACCAAACAGCTTAAGAATTGCCAGATCCTTTTGCGCATTGATAATACAACAGCCGTATCTTATATAAATCGAATGGGTGGCATTCGATTTCCGCACTTGAATAGAATTACCAAAGAACTCTGGCAGTGGTGCGAGAAAAGAAATATATACGTCTTCGCCTCTTATATTAGTTCTGAAAATAATGTAATAGCCGACGCGGAATCTAGGGCCACACATCCAGACATAGAATGGGAACTAAGCAACAATGCCTTCAGCAAAATCGTCCACACGTTCGGTACACCAACTGTTGATCTATTTGCATCAAGAATTAACAGAAAATGTAACATATACGTGTCATGGAAAAGAGACCCTGACGCTTATGCGATAAACGCCTTTACATTGAATTGGAAAAATCTAAAATTTTACGCATTTCCACCATTTTCTGTCATATTAAAGACTTTCCGGAAAATAGTTACAGATGAAGCTGAAGGCATCGTTGTTGTACCATACTGGCCTACGCAACCGTGGTTCCCGTTATTTGAAAGTCTGTTAGTGTCTGAGATTATCCTGTTCAAACCAACTGACCAAGCTCTGTTGTCTTGTTCCAACAGACCACCACCACCTCGGCTTACCCTGGCTGTAGGCAGATTGTCAGGACGTCACTACTGAAAAGAGGCGTCCCTCCTTCTTCTTTTGATATTATGTATGCTTCACTTTCCAACAATACTATAAAACAGTATGATACGGGATTAAAAAAGTGGTTCATTTTTTGTCAGTCACATAGTGTTGATTTTTATGTAGCTTCTATTCCCAATGTTATGTACTTTCTTACAATGCTTTTTAATGACGGAGCCCAGTATGGGACTTTGAATAGTCATCGATCAGCTTTATCTCTAATAATGGGATCAAAAATTGGATCTGATGACAGAATTATTCGTTTATTTAAAGGTTTCTATAAACTAAGACCACCATTACCTAAATACAATGAAACCTGGGATCCGTCTATTGTACTTAATTACTTATTTAATTTATATCCCAACGATGAGTTGGACTTGGATTGTCTTACCAAAAAGACCGTAACCCTAATCGCATTAGTCACGGCCCACAGGGTTCAAACAATTTCGAAAATAAATATTAAAAATATTTGTATTCATTCAAACCATATCGCTATTAAGATTCCAGATTTGATTAAAACTTCACGTATTGGTTCAACACAGCCTTGTCTACATCTACCATTTTTTACTGAGCAACCAGAAATTTGCCCAGCTAACGCACTTCGGTCGTATTTATTAAAGACTGAGTCAATTAGAGGTGGGGAAGAATATCTTTTCATTAGCTTTAAAAGCCCTTATAAGGCTGTAGGTTCACAAACCTTAAGCCGCTGGATAAAAAATGTTTTATGTGACAGTGGTGTTGATACAAGTAAATTCAAGGCTCATTCCACCAGACATGCGTCTACTTCAGCAGCCATTAAATCAGGCGTCTCAATAGACCTAATTCGAAAAACTGCTGGCTGGAGTGGGTCTTCATCTGTATTTGCCAGGTTTTATCAAAGACCAGTGTTAACAGACAACGCCAATGAATTCGCTTTATCTGTTTTAAATTCATAAAATAATCATTTACAAATCAGTGATTGTACCTTAAAATACAGTTATCATGCAGAATATTTATGTTTGTTTACTAAGTTAATAATTCGATATGCAAAACAATTGTCATATATTATTAATTATTATAATCTTTATCTTAACTAAGTTTCTTTTTTTTTTAATACCAGATTAATTAGATCCTTACAATAATATGTCATTCTATACACACATACAACGCATTTTAAGGCTTTCAAATTCTACATAGTTTTCTTGATCTCGAGGACAGAGCAGAGTGTAATTGATGATTAAACGAACTTACCTGAAGTGAAGTTCAATCCCAATTACACGAAGGCTCTGTCCGAAGAGATCAACTCCCGCCCAGTCCCGTACACTCATGATCACTAGATCTATGAGACCCGTTATGCGTTATATGTATGTCAGTGTTATTACCATGGATCCAGTTCCCTTTACTTTAAACTAAATGATTTACCGAGAGAGGGCAGCACTAGTTGTATCATTTTTTTTTTTTTTTGCTTATCTTGTTGATTTCAAATTTAGTGGCTGGATAGCAGTACCTGCGCGTTACTACATAGTTTTCTTGATCTCTTCGGACAGAGCCTTCGTGTAATTGGGATTGAACTTCACTTCAGGTAAGTTCGTTTAATCATCAAAAATAACGCGCTTCGTTCTCTACCTCTGAGGGGGTGTGTAAAATAGAATAAAAAAACAGTATCTCCGAAATCGAGGAAAATCGAAGCACAACATAAAGCTGATAACTAATCAAAAAATCACATAATTCAATTCTGCGAACCGTATTTTGAGAGCTCTTGAGAATCAGAAGTTGATTTACAGAAATATAGATTTTTCATACAAAAAATAAATAAATGCTGTATATCTTCGAAAATATTAGATAATTACGTTACCATACTTTATATTCAATTCAGGCTTATTAGTTCTTTGATTAAATGTCATTATTTTAGTTTTGTCAAGTTTTATTTTCAGATTGTTATTAACTAACCAATTTATTAAAGATGCATTTATTACATTTTTGAGATCGTCATTTAAGTATGTCATTTTCAAGAATATTAATGTCATTACTAGAGAATAAAATAGTGCAGTCATCAGCAAATAAAACCATCTGGTTCTTAGTGAAGAAGGACCACTATGCTCAACTTGTATCAAAAATGTTTTGTATTTAATAGTAGAACTCAAATATGTAATCGTTTAATAGGTTGTTGATTTTTATTATTCCCTATGTCCACTGCGGCCCGAAATCAGTCTACGATGCGCCGCCGCCGGCGCAGCCGCGCCGCCGCCGCGCCGCCGCGCCGCCGGTGATCGCGCGTCACACAGCGCCGCTGATTGCTAATGCGAAGTGTCAACGAGGCAAATCTCACTCGCCCGCCCGCGCCCGCCGGCGCCGCCTCGTCTGAATAATAATATGTCAACAGAGCACACGCGAGGCGCGAAGCGTCGTGTCGCCGCCGATACATTCCTATACACAGTTATATTTGAGCATAATACAGTGCTCATTATGTAAAAATATATATAACACATATGTCATCAAGATAATACAAGATAAGAATAGAATTAATAAGTTAAGATAAAACGAAAATGAATGGTTCAGGCTGAGTCTGATGTGGTATTTTACCCGCCTGACTTCGAAATCGAACCGTGCTATTGTGTGTGCTTCTGTGTCGTAATTTGAAATCGGGTGGCGGTACAACGTGTAACATAATTAACGCAAGGGCGTACACGCATACACCCTAATTAGAGTTTTGAGTGAATTAGAGTATTGAGGAAAAAAATTGTGTGCGTGCACTAGCATTGTTTGATGCATTTGAATTTGAGCCCTACTGCCTTGAGATGGGATTGAATTCTTTCTGGCTCAATGGGTAGACTTGCGTTCATTCAGCTACGTTACATCTTGTATAAAACAAGCAAGCAAAAGTGTCATTGGTGCGCTACAGACTGCAGTAGAGCCTGCTTGCCAGAAGAAGAGTGACCCCTGATGAATCCGGTGAGCCCGTTCCTAATATTTCAGGGATTTTTGTTTACTAAACTGCGTAAGACCTAAGACCGGCTTTGTTTTGCCGCGCGCGGGAACCCAACATCGTCATCACACGAGCAAGCGTTGTGTGAATAATTGCGTTCACACTCACTACAAAAGGGCTGAATAGGCCTATTCTCGCTACCATTCTGGAACAGAATATGATACTTATTATGACGCCACAACTAAAGATGCTATTATTTTACCACAATAACGAATTTTTAAATTGCTAAAAGCTTGCTAAGTGGCCCACAACCACTCCAATTTGAATCGGTTACACGTGAGGTGAAAAGTTAAAAAAAAAAAATAGTTTAAAAAAACTAAAAAACACGCTTCCATTGAAAACTAAACTAAAAAGTACAAAATATTGGAAAAAAGCATGGGGTGCTTTTTAAGGTATTTTTTTATTGATATCAGACACCCCACGCTTTTTTTCCATTAAAATATTTTGTACATATTTGTTACTTTTTGGTTTGGTTTTCTATGGAAGCGTGTTTTTTAGTTTTTTTAAACTATTATTTATTTTCTATTTTTTAGGGTGTTTCGAATTTTGAGACGTATGTCAGCGTAGTTTGTGACGTACGTCAGCGTAGTTTGTGACGTATGTCAGCGTAGTTTGTGACGTATGTCAGCGTAGTTTATGTCGTATGTCAGCGTTTTTTGTGACGTATGTCAGCGTAGTTTTCGAAGACAGTTTTTCTGCTGTCCTGGTAACCCTGGCAAGGATAATGGCACAAAGGAGAAACCCGTTTCTGGGTCAAACCGTTACACGGATCAAATATGTACCAAAAGAGACGTCTATTTTTCTTAAGACGAAATGGTATCGTGGTCACGTATGTTTCGAGGGGGTGAAGCAGACGCGGGCGGGTAAGTGGTACGCGGGGCCCCGCTCTCTGCCGCACTCGGCCAGCAAGCTATAGTCCGACCGCTGCGCTTAAGCGTGACCCTCTCTCGTGAACCAAAATATTTCTGCAGAGGATCGCGCATACGGCAATCGGACTGTCGTGGCAAGTTGTAGATTTACGTGATACTAGTTGCGCAGTTTATAGAAATATATTTATTTTCTCAAAGTATGTAATGAGTACATAATATGGTGCAGTAAATAAATGTAAAATAATATTTTAATTAGGCGCATACACTAGTGTTTATATTATTATATCTATTTACATACGAATACTGGCCTACTTATGAGTTCCTATAATAATTCCAATTAGTTTGTTGTTTGAATGGGTACTCGTATTAAAGATGAATCCTAACTGGTTTTTCCAAAAATCGGTTCTTTACACAGGATATTTTTTTTTGTAGAAATGAAAACTACTGATAATGAGTTATTACGCACATATATTTTTCTCTGTTAGAAACTCAGTTACACTGTAGTAAGTTTTGTCTACCAAAAATTTACGTAGTCTACTCTTAAACAGTACTGTATTTAAATCTTTCCAACCACTTGGTAATTTATTGTAAATAATTGGGGCCATGCAATAAATACTGTTGCGCATCAGAGTTGTTTGACATGAGACTTGACATAGTTTGCTATTGTCACGCCTATTCCTTGGGAATACATCAGCTAGGCGTTCAAAACGACGTGGATTTTGTTTTACAAACAGAGCCACTTCGAAAATATAAATACAGGGGAGTGTCAAGATATTGTATTGTTTAAAATACGGTTTGCAACTGTCTGTAGTTTTAAGTTTTTTGGGCCTTAAATGCAGTGTTTTTATCAGTTGAGTTTCCCCAGAAAATGATACCGTAGCGTACGTGAGATTCAACAATGCCGTAGTAGGCCGTAAGAAGGGTTTTGGTATCTACTATGGAGGATAATCTATATAAAACATACGCAGAAGAACTCAGTTTTCTACACATAATACTTATATGCGCTTTCCAATTTAAGTTGTAATCAATCTGTAATCCTAAAAATTTGGTATCTACTACTTCATTAATATTGTCACTTTTGTAATGTATGTGAAGATTAGTTCCGCCAGGAGTACGCTGTCTAAATTGCATTATTTTAGTCTTACTGATATTTATATTTAAATTATTCATGTCCAGCCATTTAATTAGTGAGTCAAGAGAATTATTAATGTCATTTTCATAAGTAATTGCGTTCTTACAAGGGATCGTTATCGTGCTGTCGTCTGCAAACATAGTTAAAGGTTGTTCAAGGGACATGGGCATGTCATTGACATATACCTAATATGAAAAAAAACGGGCCCACAACAGTTCCTTGTGGAACACCGTATGAGATTTTACGTTCTCGTGATCTTGTTATCTCTTCATGTTTATTAACTACATTAATACGGCTAACTTCGGTTATTTGTGTTCTATTTTCTAAATAAGATTTTATAAGCTCGAGCACGTTACCTCTAATGCCGTACGCTTCTAATTTATTAAGTAATCTAAATATATAAAATTCAAAGTCCTGAGTGACTGACTGACTGACTGACTGATATATCAACGCACAGCCTAAACCGCTGGTCCTAGAGACGTGAAATTTGGAGGGTGTGTTCTTTGTAGAGAGTAGGTATCCACTAAGAAAGGGTTTTTTGAAAAACCACCCCTAAGAGGGTGAAATGGGGGGTTGAATTTTCTGTGAAACATTTTATTATGTGGGTCAATTGACACAAAAATTGGTACACATACTCTTCGGTTATAGTTATGAGATACGTGTATCACAGTTTTTCCAAAATCATCTCCTTACAGAGTCAAATAGGGCTTCGAAGATGTGGATAATAAACTAATTCTCCCTACAGCTAATAGTTAAAATCTACCCAGATATTAGTAATATTCACGACTAGCTTCTGCCCGCGACTTTGTCCGTATACAATTTCTTGCTCCCCGACCCTCCCCGTCGCATCAAATCGCCTGCCTGGGCGACGTCTTCGTATTCGTGACTTTTTCTTTTTGCTCGGCTCCGTAGGGTCTCGTATCCTATCTTGATGTTATATAGTATATAGCCTTCTTCGATAAATAGGCTATTCAACACTAAACGTAGTTTCTGAGATTAGAACATTCAACCAAACAAACTCTTCAGCGTTATAATATTTAGATTTGATTACAATTAAAAACGTTATAGTCAGCCAACCTTAAAAGATAGACATATACTATCACGGATTTTTTTAGAACTTTTAAGAGAAACAATTTTGTCATACATGTTTTTTTTTTTTTTTTTTGGATGGGAAATCATTAAATGACTTCTCCCGCTCTGGGCGGAGTGGGAGGGCGTGTCAGACTTTTACTGACTAAAACCCACCCGTGTTCCTTCAGTTGCCCATGTGCCAGAGTCACGGTATCTCTTTCGAACAATCTCGCGACCCTGGCAGGCATCGGTCCTAGCAGACCCCTACATTGCTGCTGACATCTCTTTGAGGCGCGCGTGGAACACTACGCGCCGTCGACCCGAGCCTGATCCTTACCGGGCGGCGAGCTACCCATTGCTCGCCACCCGCAAGCTCGCGCCTACGGTGGCCGGGAGTCCGCTATCGACTCCCGACGCCCGGGGCGTCTCCTCCTGCGGCAGCTAGGGACGTGAGGGTGCAGAGACTGCCACTCCCTCACGCGCCCCGCCTCCTCCTTCGCGAGCATTACTGCTTCGCAGAAGGAGGTGTCGGCTTCCCATGCCCTCTCGCTCCGTACCATGGCTCGGGACCGGACGCGAGAGGTCGCCGCCGCCGATCGCCTCCACGAGGACACGGCGGTGCTCCGCCCAGGCAGGGCACACCTCCACCGTATGCTCCACCGTGTCCTCCAGACGATCCTCACAATGGAAACACCCGGACGTTTCCTCCCGCTTTATCCTGAACAAGAACCCACTGAAGCACCCATGCCCGGTGAGAACCTGCGTCAGGCGGAAGGTGAGGACGCCGTGGCGCCTCTCAATCCACTCCTCAAAGAGGGGACTTACCGCCGCAATTGTGGCGTGCCCAGTCATACATGATTCTTGTGTTACTTTAACCGTTTACGCAGCGCATGCAACTGTAGCTTTCAAAAGGATAAGTATTCCCCGTTTTCCAACATTTTCATTGATGCTCCGCTCCTATTAGTCGTAGCATGATGTTATATAGCGTATAGCCTTCCTCGATGAATAGGCTACCAAACACTTAAAGAAATTTTCAATTCAAGTAGTTTTAGATATTAGCGCGTTCAACCAAACAAACTCTTCAGCTTTGCCATCGTGACATCATAAAACGACTAGGTCACAATCATGAATTAAATTATTTTGAGATCGTTCGAAGAAGTTTAAAATCATTATAAATAAGTGGACTCAGTGATAAACAACGATGACGCCATACTTTCATAATCAGCCGATAATGATTCCATTGCTGGGACACAGGAGTGCCATACTTTACCCGGTTGAATTTCTTAACACTTTGAAGCCTCCGGGTCACCCAACTCACATATTAAAATTGAGAATTGGTGCCCAGTTATGTTGCTGCGTAATTTAAAACCGCCAAAATTTTGCAACGTTATCGAGGCAACTAAACTGACAGGTTGTTCCCGAGAGGAGTCTGTATTTATTCCGAGGATTCCTCGAACACCAGCGAACTACCCTTTCGAGTTCAGAAGCGTGCAGTTTCCCTTCAAAGTCTGTTTGCCATGACCATAGAACTATATATTTAAGGGGGAACTGTTTTCACATGGTAAGTTATACGTGGCCTGCTCCAGAGTAAGCACATGGAGCAGCCGGGTGATTCTATCACCTGAAGGAAAAACAATAAAAAATGCTTACAAAGAAAACTGCGGTAGGTATATTATTTCGTTGTAAACAACATTAATTGTTTATATTACATGCATATATTCCGGCCAAGTGGTGCAATGGGACCAGGTTGCGTGAAAACAGCGGGATATGATCTTAGAGGGGACTACTATTCGTACGGCCAGTTTTCCGTGGCATGCTCGAGAGTAAGCTCATCTAGCAGCCTGGTTGTATCAACACCTGAGGGCAGAACTTCTTGAGTAGGTAGTATATAAAGAGGTACTTTAAGAATAAACTCAAAAATATATAGTAACCTGTACCCTGCCTGTGAACAACTATGTAGGGAATAAAGAGGATTTATATTTTCGCTTTAAAGTTGCCTTCAAATTTGGCATGCAAGTAGGTAATTTTCCGTTCCGTTGTATATTCCGTTACTATTGTTACGTTTTAGGATTTATTTATTCTACAACAATCATTTATCAATCCGAGCGCCGCTCCTCGGATAACACAAAGCAAGCAGTGCGATATTAAGACATTGGTGCCGATTCCCTTATTCACAAACTAAACTAAATTTAAGTTCAGTGCATCTTTTTCTTTCTATTTCATTAAGGAAAGGACAGAAGATAAATTTTAGTTTAGTCCTGTCAAATTAATCAGCGCTTGACGTAAATTGACGTAATTTTAGTAGGCAAGTTTTTAATCACGTCTAAACTTATATGGAGTAGTGACAGGCGCTGATTAATTTGACAAGACTAAACTAAAAAATTTCTTTTGTCCTCTTCTTAATGAAATACAAAGAAAAAGATGCACTGAACTTAAATTTAGTTTAGTTTGTGAACAAGGGAATCGGTACCATTGTTTACTTGGATTAACACATAGGGTACTTTTAGTCCCGGTAATACGATCCTGTGGGATATTTTTCGACATTCACGCGGGCGAAGCCGCGGGCAGAAGCTAGTGTATTATAATGGACATAATCAAACGCTTGTGTCATATCGCAGAATATTGCACATATGGGGGAACGTTTATCCATATTTCTAATAATAGTGTACAAAAAGTCATAAATAGCCATATTAATGGTTCTGTGCTTCTGTGAATCCTTTTTGTTCATCACAAAGAATATTATTTTTGTCCACGTAATTATATAATTCTTTGTAGATGTATTTCTCAAATATTTTCGAAATAACCGGTATGAGTGAAATTGGTCTATCTCCTTATCTTCTTTCTTAAATAAAGGTTTAATTATGGATGTTTTCAAAGCGTCTGGATATAATATATGCCCGCACAAATAATGAGGTTGAGTATGTGACTTAGATGCTCACATATTTCCGTTGACACTGCCTTCAGTACCTTAGTGGCGATTCCATCAAAACCTACACTGGCAGTATTTTTTAGAGACATTATTATTTTATACAAATCGTGTGGTATGCTAGGTGGCATAAACATTGAATTATGTTTCATGGATGCCATGCATGTTTTCGGCTTACATTCAGCGTTAATTTTTGGATGTATTTTGTCAACGAAAAAATCATTAAAAGCACCAGCGATATCCAATGGTTTGTATAGAATTCGATTGCCAACTTTAAGTTTCTCAAGTCTTTGTTTAGAGATATTGTATTTTGTTTGATTAATTACTTGCCATGTAGTCTTAGATTTATTTTTTGATTGCTGTATTTCGTAATTATTTTGAACTCTTTGTGTTAAATTCATAATTTTATTGTATAGTTTAGAATAAGTAGTGAATTTCTTTTTGTTCTCGTGACTAGGCTTCAACTTGGATTGCCACAATAGTTCCCTTTTTTTTTACTGCTTAATTTAACGCCACGTGATAGCCATTTTGGTTTATTTATTATATTGATTTTTATTTCTTTATGTGGAAAGCATAATTCGTAAAATAATTTAAATGTGTTGATAAATTCGTCGTAAGCTACGTTGGGATCATCAGTAAGATAAATCTCCGACAATTTGAGACTGTTTATACTATTTTTAAATTTTACTATGTTCTCGTTACTGTAATCCCGTCTAGTAATATACCAGGATTTTATACTGCATACATTGGGAACTAGGCATTGAAGCAGCTGTGCTGTATGATCTGATAATGCAAACTCTAATACATCCGTTTTACAAGTCTTCTTAAAATTATGCGCAAAATTATCGATGCATGTCTTGCTGGCCATCCGAGTTGGTTGTTTAATAGCAAGTTTTAAGTTGAAACTTAGTAGCAGACATTCTAGTGTAGTTGAATTATTATTCTGTTTTAAAATATCTATGTTAAAATCACCCGCAATTACAACATTCTTGAAACGCCTGTTAGATATATCTTTGAGTAAATTTTAAGGTATTTTTTTTTATTGATATCAGGCACCCCACGCTTTTTACATGCTTTATATTAGCTTCACTTGTATGTTTGTACATTTGTATGTTTGTATGTTTGTTTGTAACCGACTCCTTATAGCGTGATTTTGACCCACTTTAAACGACCCGATTTCATTCAAACTTTGCACACCTGTCAAGGACCGATGACAATGCAATAATTTCATAAATTTGTGCCATTATCCTTGCCAGGGTTACCAGGACAGCAAAAAAAAATGTCTTCGAAAACTATGCTGACATACGGCCTATACACAGCGAGCGTGAGAGAAAATTAGGTATTGACGCGCTACTCACACAGCGGTAGACGCGCGCGCCCCGCTCACGCACACATAGATGTTTACATAGTGGTTTGCGCGGCAGGAACCTTGAAGATAATATTAAAAATAGAAGTGGATACTATATTGTTCTTTTTATTACATTTATACTTAGTGAGGAAGGATGGGAGAGGTGGTGGTTTATTGCAGTTTTGTATGTAGGCATCAATCAGCTGTTTTATTATGATTTTCAAAAACAAAGTCAATTAATACGTCTACATCATGATTTTTTTTCAGAGTGCAAGTGCCCATTTTTTGTGCTTGAGACTGCGCATGCAATCTAACGAGCCCAAACTAGAGTTGCAAAGGACTGGGAGTCTTCGAGTCCTAGTTTTAAAGATTATTTGTTTGTATGTGGTTGTTTTTTTTTGTTGTGAGTAGAGAGAGAGAGGCAGAGAGAGAGGTAGAGAGAGAGGGAGAGAGAGAGGGAGAGAGAGAGAGAGAGAGAGAGAGAGAATATATTTGTTAAGTGTATACAGGTTCTTTGTACATAATAAATAATAACAGTCATGAATCCTGGAAAGGAACTTCGTTCCATCCGGGTGTCCCTTGACAACTCTCAAGTTTTTTTTTGTTTCTCAAATCGTTGGTTTCGCAATTCTATCGTATAAAACATACAATAAAAACTTTTTACAAAAATAGTTTAAAAAACTTAAAAAACACGCTTCCATTGAAAACCAAACTAAAAAGTACAAAATAATGGAAAAAAAGCGTGGGGTGCCTGATATCAATAAAAAATACCTTAAAAGGCACCCCACGCTTTTTTCCCATTATTTTGTACTTTTTAGTTTGGTTTTCAATGGAAGTTGTTTTGAAATGTTTTGTTTTGTTTTTTAAACTATTATTTATTTTATATTTTTTAGGGTGTTTCGAATTTTGAGACGTATGTCAGCGTAGTTTGTGACGTATGTCAGCGTAGTTTGTGTCGTATATCAGCGTTTTTAAAAGCTTATATTTAACTTGCAATGTATGTATGTATGTTTGTTCGGGTGGATTCTTGCTACTCAATTTTGAAGCAGATATCTTCAACCGATTGAGCTGAAATTTTGTGTACACGTTTAGTTTGGATGACAATACTCGATAAACTGTGTGACGTCATTCTAAATCCAATATGGCGGACCATCCAAGATGACGGAATAGTTATTTTTTATATACTTCTGCAATATGGGTATCAATCGAAAGGGCTTGTTGAGAGTAACTCGAAAATAATGTGACGCCATTCTAAATCCAATATGGCTGATCATCCAAGATAGCGGAATAGTTATTTGTTATGTTCTTCTGCAATATGGATATCAAATGAAAGGGCTTGCTGAGAATAATTAGAAAAATATTCTGACATCACTCTTAATCCAATATGGCAGACTTATGAAGTTTTTTATGCTTTCCTATAGTATGGGTATTACATGAAAGGGCTCGCTGAGAATAAAAATGCAGGTTAAATAAATATGGTGATTATAAGCTCCGTTGCTCTAATCCACCTAACACGCCGTTGTTTACTTAGGCTCGAAGCTCTTTGCTGCTGGTCAAGCATACGTGGCCCTAAGTAGGGTAAAATCATTAGAAGGTCTCCTTATTGAAGAGCTAGACTGTTCGAAATTAACCGGCAAACGACCTTGCAACAATGATGCGTTGAATGAGATGAACAGACTCAGAAACCTAGCCATCGATGACTAAAAAGAAAAAATAAATTAAAGCAAAAAAACCTTTTTTTTAAAAAGCTTTTATTTAAATGCTCTGAAAAGAAGAAAATAAAATTTTGCTTTAAAATTTTAACAGTCAACTTATAGCCTCATTATACACAATTTATATGATCATAAAAGCTTGTCGCGCGATTTACCGACATGTGTAAATAAACTACTACCTATTTCATTGAGTAACTTAATCTGCTAAGTTATTTTTTTTAAAATTTAGTTTAATTAAATACTTATAGGTACTTACGTAAATCTCGCGACAAGCTGTGCCGCCATATTGGATTTAGAATGACGTCACGTTATTTTTCGAGTTATTCTCAACAAGCCCTTTTGATTGATACCCATATTGCAGAAATGCATAAAAAATCTTGGGTGTTCCGCCATATTGAATTTAGAATGGCGTCACATTATTTTCGAGTTACTCTCAACAAGCCCTTTCGATTGATACCCATATTGCAGAAGTGCATTAAAAAATCTTGGATGTTCCGCCATATTGGATTTGGAATGACGTCACGTTATTTTTCGAGTTACTCTCAACAAGCCCTTTCATTTGATACCCATATTGTAGAAATGCATAAAAAATAACTATTCCGCCATCTTGGATGGTCCGCCATATTGGATTTAGAATGACGTCACACAGTTTATCGAGTATTGTCATTCAAACTAAACGTGTACACAAAATTTCAGCTCAATCGGTTGAAGATATCTGCTTCAAAATTGAGTAGCAAGAATCCACCCGAACAAACATACATACATACATTGCAAGTTAAATAAAAGCTTTTAACAAATAAGAAATGACAATAATATACAAAATACGTGCAGAAAGAATCGAGCGTAAAAATCTTAAATTTTAGTACCTACTTGTAAAAAACTTTTTTACAAAAAAAAAAAACAGCCGACCGAAGTCGGTTGTTTTTTTTTGTAAAAAAGTTTATATTTTTAAATTTTTAGTTGTGGTATCCACCCCGCACTAATTCCAAACAAACAATGCATATTTATGCGATAGCAGAAATCGCGGTTGATTTGCTGTCATTTTTTAAAGAGTTCCGGTGTCTATCTCCGAAACTCATCATCAGTGAAATTTATATGGGACCATTTCGGAATAAACCCCTTTCAAACAAAAAAAAAATTTTGCAAATCCGTCTATACAGGGTGTAAGGGGAACGCTTCCGAAGACAGAACATAGGTTATACAACACTAATACATATACAACCTAAATGCAAACGGATACCAATAACCTTTGGCCTTAAATTGATTATTTACAAGCCTTCATTTTTAATTACTCAGCAATGAACACCATACAAAATGTAAGGTCACTGGCACGCAGCGCACCGGCGGCGCCCGTCACAACGGCGCGACGCGTACTCCGCCGCGACGGCGCGACGCGTGTGGCGCCTCTACGACGCGACGCATGCGCTGCCGCGCCGGCGCCGCCGAACCACGGTCTCCGTACGACAACTTCCCGGATTTTATAGGAAATTTACAAGGGTGGCATTACACTTTACAAAATTAATCATCTGCCTAGCCTTTTTCCAACTATGTCGCCGACCCCAGGCTTCCAATCTAACCGGATGCAGCTGAGTACCAGTATTTCACATGGAGCGACTGCCTATCTGATCTCCACAACCCAGATACTGGGTAATACGATACCCTTTGGTAAGACTGGTTGTCAGACTTTCGGGCTTCTGACGACCCGTGACGACTGTCTAAGATCTACGAAAGACAACCGGGATCAACGGCTAAACGTGCTTTCCGAGGCACAGAAGGGTCTTGGTATGTAAAGATGGTCACCCATACACGGAACAACCGCAGCAAACGTAGCTTAACCTGAACGATCGACCCGTGCGGCTGTTGTAACTTTGCCTCAAGCGCTTTACAAAATTATGAATTTTTATCGTATTAGTAGCCGTTAAACATTGAAACTGACTGAGGCATTTTACGTACCTTTCTAAATCTTTTGCGATCTTATGAGGTTTGGCTTAACTTGTCGAACTGTGCTCCATGCCTTTCATGCGAGATTCAGAAGAATGTCAGAGGTTTGAAAATCTGTCTTGGTAAATCCCCAAAACGAAAGGAATAGCTTTGCCACGGGCTTCTAAACACAACAACATGTTACCGTTTTCACGATCACTGTACACGTATTTAGGCATTGTTTATCACAACAAAAACAATAAAAAAATCACTAAAAACGTAACAATAATAACAAGACACAATTTTAAACTAAAGTGTTAAATACGACTCAATATCTATCGATCAGTTACACGTACCACTTTCGCTCACGAACCGAGTCGGGAAGGAACTAACTAGACTACTAGAGAACTAACACAAGATCAAACATGCCGCAGGCTTGCACGTGGTGCCGACAAAAGCCCCGCCGGCGGCGTCGCGCTGTCGGCGGCGCCGACGCACGGTGGGCTACAATTTACAAATCGCCTTCCATAGACATTGAGACTCGAATTTTGAAGGGTCCTTTTTTGGCTAAAAATTCTTCAGATTCTGCTGATCATTACTATTCTAAAAATTTCGTATGGGGCAATTGCGTGTACAAATGAAGGAGTTATAATTTTTTAAAGAAAGAAATGAATGGCGCTGACATGAAAAATGAGTCTGTCTCTGGATTCATAAGGTTCACCATTAAATCCGTACACACAGATAGTACCATTTATTTGTAATTTTTTGACATACTTCATCTTTCTTTTTAATCCTCTTTTAAAAATAAAATAATGTTGATGATTAATTTTATGGTTAAATGCTTTAAATTATGAGTATGCTTATTCAAGTTCACAATATTTTTTTATACTAAGGGTCAAGACAGTTTAAAAATACACAAAAGTTCGATTCACTAAATTGAAATCACATGGTAATTATGAATTAGCTTTCTAATCTCGCGATTGCGATCGCCCACTGTGCGGCGCCGCGCTGTCTTGTCATGTGAATGATCAAAAAGATACAAAGACGAAACAGAAAACCAAATCATTTCAAATGTTAGGAAATTGGACCTATGCTTTAAATCGTACTGTTTTTTTTTTTAATTTTCAATAAGATTTAACGGGTTTCTTAGATTAAATTAATCAAATTATCCACTTTAAATTAATTGAGTTTACTTACTAAATGAAGGATACAATCATTGCAATAAACAAGCTTGCGTCGTGTGACTCTAATCACATTGGTATAAAGTTCAAATTCAATTGATTCACGTGCGCTAGTTGTTTGAAACTGTACTCGTAATGAAAATGTTTTAGTCAATCACAGCTAATGTTGGCGATCGTTCACTTTATTTCATTCACTATCCATTATCAACTAACATACAAAACTGTTATTAAATCTAAGACACAGTCCATCAATTTAAAACTTGTGATACTTCTGCAATTTACTTATTTTATTTTGACGGCTTTATACAAAGAATAGGTAAAAATCATCGAGTGTACTTGGGGGTCGTTGTCCACGCGTCTGTCGGCGTGCGCGGTGAACCCGAGATCAGCTGATTTTTACATTTGAATTTACATCGCTTGCTAAAGCTGTAATTTTTTTTTTTTTCAAGTGTATGTGTTTTATCTCAAATAATGGTTCATTTAACTGTTCTCACAGCATAGTCCACAAAAAATGCAAAAAAAAAAATGGTAAAAATTGTTAAAAAAAAAATACATTTTTTTTATGCATAAGTATCGAGAATAACTAGCCCTATCACCTGTTTTCGTTTTCGGAAGCGTTCCCCTTACTCCCTGTATATGACGGAGTTATGGCCGAAAATACATAAAAAAAAAAACATGAACATCCGAATTGAGAACCTCCTCCTTTTTGAAGTCGGTTAAAAATTATTATTGTTCTGACTGCGGGAGTTCCGACTACTGTGCGGGGGATCTCGTGCGCACAGGCCACTATTTACTGCGTATTTTTTTTACCAAGAGCGACGTGGAGCGACGTGCTCTCACGTTGTAGACGTTTAGTCGACTGAGCTTTGCGGTTCGAACTTCGAACACTGCCATATATAAAGTAATACTCGTCGCCATAGTAAATTGTATGGAAATTTCGGGCGTGAAACTTGAGAAAGTTTGCGAATTTTTTACGCAAAACACAAGTAACATTATGGAAAACTAAAACATGCACTGAGTTTACTGTTCTTTATGGTTTTTATTTATGTATAAATTAAATAGGTGCCTTCTTGTTTTAAGCCTTAAGTTATCAAATTACGGCAGTGCTTTTTACACGTTTTTAGTGATTTACAACATTTTTTTAACAATCATCTGCAAGGTTTATCCCCATCCTGATTATTGCATGGTCTAGTAAAACTCTTGAGCTAGCCAGATGTATTTTTTCGTGGCAATTACTTTAAGTTTACTATATAAACTTATCGAAATCCCATAACACGATTTCCTATTGCTGAGCCTTAAAAAACGGGAATTCAAGATCTCGCCGCTTACGTCTTGGAACATCGCCATGATGATAGAATTCACCTAGCACTTCTAAATAATATACAGGAATTTCTCCCCAGCAGCATTCTTTCTCAGGAACAAAGGATTACAAAATACATAACTGCGCAATTTAAAAAACATTCTGGGGTAGCAACCTCATACATGAACAGTTGTTCCGGGAAAGCAACCAGATCATTCACAGGCTTATTAAACTTGATAAGACAAAAACCAAGGAAATGTACTCTCATAATACTCGGCGACTTCAACGCCCATTAAGGTCAACAAGATACATTAACCTTCCAACGCAAAGGGTTGATACAACAAAACCTTCACCGTGAATTTTCCAACTACAACGGCGAACTATTAATGGATATAGCCAACAGGGAAAATTTCAAAAAGAAACAACAAAAGCTAGAACATCATGTAGAATAACATGGTCGAAGGGTACTCAAAAATCGCAATTGCACCACATCATCACGCCACTGGCAGTAGAAAAAGTTTTTCACTTTATTAAAGGTGAATGGGTCAACGGTCGCATCTCCGACCATAAAATAATCTGGGGACTACTAAAATCAAACTTAATTGTAAATAAAAACAAAAATAAAACACTAAAGCAAAACAACAACAAAGGAGGCCAATTATTTCAACTACAAACAATGCAACTATGCCGCTCTCAACAGAGCAGCCATTAAAACAAAATATCAAGATTGCATCACAAAAAAACTAGAAATATGGGTATCTCCCCAACAAATGAAAACACCGAAATACCCTGGAATATCATAACGGATGCACTAAAAGCCGCTGCTCAGGAAACTTTGAGGTTTCAGCCAATTTAGTCAAGGGACCATCGAATAGCCTTCGCTAACATACAAAAGGCCAAATTCCTACAAAGCAGGCAACCGAATAACCCCAATAGGCATAATCGCGTCAAAGAATGTCAGGCAACACATCAAAAGGTTACATATCTGGAGGAATAAAAAACATGCAGAGCCTGCTTCTCCGGACTGGGTAAAACGCACCCCGCAAAACGCATGCAAATGCTCTTTCATGCTACAGGAAAAACTGTTGCGTATGTTGTAGGAGATAGTGAAACTACGGCTGCTGTTAGCACACTGATTTATTGCATGTATGAGAGCGGTCGGCCAGCTGCGCGTGATAGATTAAATAGTATATAACTCTAAGCATTATATGTATGTATATACATATATATACCAAATATCAAGCTTTGAATGTCAGAATGGTTAGGTATGGCTTATTTACTGTGTATGAAGGTTCTTATTAATATGGTTTCTTGGGAAAGGGTTTCATTAAGTAAAGCACAGAAAGACAAGACTAGACATTTATTTCAATTAGGCTTGTCAGCAATTAATCAGAAAGCTAGTCGTCCGTTCCAAAACTAGGTCTTCATGGAGATGAAGGACAAGAAACTCCATGGAAACAGTATTGAAGTACTATATCAATATATTTCTTACATTGCCATAAATTATCATTATCTTAAATTCATTAATTCTATCTCGGACCATTGTCCAAGAGAACTCAGAATAAAATCAACATATTCTCAATAATAACAATATCTGTGAAAAGAATATGAGTATTCCATTTAAATGATTTAAAACATTAACGATATTGCCAACAATATAAACGGTACAACAACATTGTCATAATAAGCAATAATAGGGATATAATATCAAATTACTTAACTTACGTGACCTCTGGTCGATCTTATCCACATAACAACAGCACTAGAACTAACTGAACTTCTACCGAGCAACTTCTCGCTACGACGGTCCGACACCGAATGATCCACATCGTTTTTTTTTTTTTTAGAAGTGAAAACTTCTTTAGCGCCGTTGTTGAAAAGCGACAGTAAAAAGAGACAGACATAACTTCATAAGATTTAACATGGGAGAAAATGAGATAGGAAATACATACATGCCGTCACGACCATGGACGAAAGAAATATGGATAGGGAAAATATTGTCACATCTGAACTTCAAAAAATTTAAACACATTAAAAACGTTTTATGTACCTGCACATATTAGAATTTAATCAAAAATGTTTTATGTACTTGTACATATTATTATTATTTCAAGTCTATTATCGTACCTATATATTATTTATGTAAATACGGAAAACAAAATTAAAACTAAAAAAGAAAAGAAAATTATAATTGCGATATCACGACGAACAGTGATGCTGGTGACGGAGGCACCGGTAATGCCGGCCCAGGCAATGGCCAGTCACTGCCCATAAACCTGAAACAAAAGCAGTGTTGTAGTACCTGAATATTTAGAGATAAATGAAAATTAGAAAAGTCCGTAAGTTACTAACATTGCCGGTGGCTGCTAAATCATGTCAAGTGGTGGTGGTGGAGCCCTTCCACCACCCCGCGTCCTCTGGCATTCGAGCTGGAAAAATACAAAATTTCAGTTGCATTAACAGTATCATCACATACCTACATACGTGTGGACACGATAACCTCTATTTAGGGCTCCGTTGCCAAATGGCAAAAAACGGAACCCTTATAGATTCCTCATGTCTGTCTGTCTGTCTGTCCGAGTATGTCACAGCCATTTTTTCCGAAACTATAAGACCTATGCTGTTGAAACTTGGTAAGTAGATGTATTCTGTAAACCGCATTAAGATTTTCACACAAAAATAGAAAAAAAATAATAATATTTGGAGTTCCCCATACATAAAACTGAAACTCAAAAAAAAAAAATCATCAAACCCATACGTGTGGGGTATTTATGGATAGGTCTTTAAAAATGATATTGAGGTTTCTAATATCATTTTTTTCTAAACTGAATGGTTTGCGCGAGAAACACTTCCAAAGTGGTAAAATGTGTGTGTGTCCCCCGTAACTTCTAAAATAAGGGAATGATAAAACTAAAAAAAATATAAGATGTACATTACCATGTAAACTTCCACCGAAAATTGGTTTTAACGAGATCTAGTGAGTAGTTTTTTTTTTTAATACGTCATAAATCGTAAACCACAATTTACCTTTCATTCAGTCAACACAAATATAAAAATTAATAAAAAAAACATTTTATTTCATAAACATAAACCTTGTACATAAACCGTGAATACCTGCAGGTTTGTACGGAACCCTCGGTGCGCGAGTCCGACTCGCACTTGGCCGGTTTTTTTTAAGTCGCTTTAAAACAAATCACCCAAAAATGTTACCAATAAAATGTACGGAAGTCATATGATCCACACATTTCATCATCCGTACAAAACACATCGCGATTTTAGTGTCACGTGACCTAAAATTCCCGGTTCAACAATCAAGTTCATTCATCTTTTTAGGTTGCGTATTTTTCATTACAATGTTACGCAAATATCTTATAAATGCATAATAACAATAATACAATACATAGTAACCGAAGTAACGTCAATAGTTTGCTATCAATAGTAGAATTATTACTCGTAATACTGCGATGACGATGTTTGTTGAACTATTTACGTGCAAATCTTTGTCAAGAACACAATCCTGGCAATAAAAACTGTATTTTACTTACCTGTCCATCTTACGGTTCAACAAAAACACTTCCCACACACAACTTTGCACTTAAAACTTAATTATAATCGTACTGATCACCACGCTCATCCAAATGTTTATGTCAAACTGTCAACCTTCGTTGGCGCGTTCCGCGGCTGAGATAAGCGATTATATTGCATTGTCCGTCTATTGTGTACTCACTCGTCCATGCATAACCATCATAAATGCAGATTATTGCTAAGTTCTGTAAACATTTTGAAGGTTTCAATTCTACCACGTGTGAATTGCACACATCCCAACAAACAAACTAAGCTTATAAAATTAAGTCTATAAGGTCTAAACTCTTATACTTGTTATAAAAGAGCATTTATTATGTCAATGTTCCTTATAGTAGCACATTATTAGAAGATTTGGCTAATATTACCTTTATTCTTATAATTTGGCTGGGTAAACGTTAATAAATACAATTAATATGGCTACAATAAGGGTTCAAAATGTGTTCTTCTTATAGAGGCTAGTTACATTGCTTTTTAGCCATATAATATTCAAAGTCATATAAAGGCTTTTAATATGGTCAATTATTCTTAGAAAAGTAATGCACAAGGTAATTATGATGCTTTTTAACTTATAGGAGCATTTGATAAGAGGTCTATCCAACAAACAAATTTTAACATTTTATGTGATATTTACAAGGGTGAAAGCAATCCGTATTCCCTTATACAGTGATTATAAAGATATTATTCTCTATATGGTCACATTAAAATGTTTTACATAACTAGATTCGCCATTTTGAAGTACAGCAGATTGTGTGAATTTATTACGGAGGGGAATTTACATTTAAAAAATGGATTCAAAAGACTGGAAGAAGTTAAAAAGGAGCGGTGGTTACAGAAGAAAAGTAAAAAAAAAGTCTACAAAAACATGGTTTTGAACATTACAACCACCACCTCTACTCCTATGATACTACAAAAAGACCAAGCAGATACTAACGAATCAGCCAGTTGTTCCGCAGAGGATTTTTTTATAGAAAATAAGAATGAAAAGGAAACCAGTGAAGAAGAATATAATTGTAGCGATATTGATATAGACAATAATAATAATAGGTTGGGGAAAAAGTTTCTTCGCAATTTTAAGAAAATTCAAAACATTTTTTAATAAAGTTTATTTACATTTAACTAAAGTATGTAGGTAGGTACCATTTTGTTCGATAACTTTTTGCCATCTTGTAGGTAGGGACATGATCCCATTGCTATAGAAATTTTGGGACTTCTGGTCAAAATACCGCGACAAGTGGTTTTGGCAGTCCTCTCGTGATGTTAACTTGATACTGCCTAAAGAATTCTGAAGAGACCGAAACAGGTGGAAATCTGAAGGTGCAAGGTCAGGACTATACGGCGGATGCACCTCCCACCTCCCAGCCAAACTCTCTTAATTTTTGTTGGGTGGCTAAAGATGTGTGAGGTCTAGCGTTACCATGATGAAAAACCACACCCCTTCTGTTGATTAATTCCGGCCGCTTTCTCTCAACTTCTTGCTTTAATCTCATCAGTTGTTCGCAGTAGAGTTCAGAATCGATGGTCCTGCCTGGTGGTAACAGCTCATAATGAATAATGCCCTTCCAATCCCACCAGACACACAGCATCACCTTGTTGCGAGTTAACCCGGGTTTCGCCACAGTCTGTGAAGCCTGACCGGCCTTTGACTACGACCTTTTTCGCACGTTCTTGTCATACGTGATCCACTTTTCATCACCAGTTATCAGCTTCTTCAAAAATGGTTCGGTTTCATTACGTCGTAATAAAGAATCACAAATGTGTACACGGTTCATTAGGTTTCTTTCAGTGAGCTCGTGAGGTACCCAAATGTCGAGCTTTTTTGTGTACCCAGTTTTTTTCAAATGCGCCAAAACTGTATTGTGGTCAATTTCCAGTTCTTCAAATACGTCGTAACTACTGGTATGCCGATTTTGCTCCACTTTTTCAAAAATGGCATCCATTTTATCCGTAATAGGGCGACCAGAGCGACGTGCATCTTTGACATCAAAAATTCCGGATTGAAAACGCTTAAACCAAATTTGTGCTACTCTCACAGACACTACACTAGGTCCATAAACATTGCAAATGTTTTTCGCGGCTTGCGTTGCATTTTTACCTTTTTTGTAGTAAAATTTTAAAATGTATCGAATTTCTTCATTAGATTCACTCATCTTGACGGTACGAAAAACAAATGAAAATCACACATTTTCCTAATTTGAATTTGGAATTATGTTCTTTAAAATTTAAACTTTCAATGATACCAAAACCAGCCAGATACAAATAGTATAGCCAAAGAGATTTTATTACAAGTTCATAACTATAATGCAAAAAGACTTTTTCCCCAACCTAATATAATGACAATGATAATATTTTTAAATGAAGAGTTGAAGAATATTGATATTCGTAGTGATATCAGAGAATGGGCAGTGAAATTCAACATTTCCCATATCGCTTTAAGTGACCTATTAAAAATATTACATCATGTAATGCCAAACAAAATGCCATTGGATGCGCGTACATTGCTCAAAACAAATAAAGTAGTAATATGCATTACTGAAACCAATGCAATATCTGCGGACAAACATATTATATTTATAATTATATTCTTTATTGTGTACTTACAATTATAATTAAATTTCAAACTTAAAACTAGTGCACAAAAGCAAGCTTATCCCTATAAGGAGATCTCTTCCAGCCAACCCAACCATAGTGAAACATAAATTTTATACATATGGGAACAAGACTAGCTAGGTACAGGATTTTGTTCGTGAGAAAGGAACCCTAACGATATGTAAAATGGCGATAGCATAAACAGGAAATGATGCCATTATAAAGTCTTCACTCTCATAGACTCCTTGTAGACGATGTGCGAATCGTTTTGCTCTCATAATAGCACTATTTATAACATGACTAAATAATTAATAACGTTTGTAGCACAAAAACAGCTAAAATTCAAGGGCGGGTTGATACTATAAGACACTGCGTACCACATTTTATCATGCATTTGAATTCCCATACACTTTTCACTATAAACGAGCACATAAATCAGGTAAATAAACTACATGAAATAATAACTTACCATTCAGTTTTTAATAAAATGGTTGACGTTTCTCTTTATTCGCGAAACTTTTACAAAAATGTAAATCACTAAGAAAAAGACTTATTGCAGAATCATAAACAGACGGCTATAAGGGCCTATGGCTTTTTAAGAGCCTTTGATTTGCCGCAATGAATTTAACTCCCTTGTATCGAACCATAGTAAAACACGTATAAGGAAAGAAAGCGGACAATAAAGCAACTAAAAGGGAGGTATAAGGTTATTGTCTTTATAATTTGTGCCCAAACGCACCCTTATTAGCGATAATACGGCTCCTATAAGAATATTATTTTTGGCAATATAAGCCACTACAAGAGCAATTTTTGTTTGTTGGGATGCCATTTTTTTTTTGTTTTTTTTGAAGGACATCTCGTTGTTAATCTGAAAAAGATTCTGACTACTTAAACGGATTTTCTGCCCGGCGATTTCTAAAAAGTTAAACTTTTTAGACCTCCAGCCGGGCCATAGGTAAAATTAAAACTAAAGCGAAAGTCCTAAGGGTAACCCCGAGGGGGGTTCGCACCTCGGCTTAGGCGATCACTGAGGGAGGGCAGCAAGGGACAAGCTGGATCTGGGTTAAATTATTTAGGGGCTAATTTAAAGCTACAGGCGCAGCATCGCGGGCTGGCTCATGCAAGGGTCGGGAGGGACTATTAAGTCGGGGTCGCGACGACGGACCTCGGCGGCGAGGTCGGTACGGTTTGTGTCTGTGTGTCTTTCGAACTGTACTTGATCCACATCGTTCGAATACCTCCTCTTTTATACTTTGTAACAAACAACTCTAAAAGAACACGTGTTTATAATCTAATGGTTTTATGGTATACGATTCATTACCAAGGTTATCAAAAATTCTAGAAAGATTTATTTACTACATAGCTATATGATTCTTGCCATAATTAAAAAAAACTAAAAAATACGCTTTATATAGAAAACCAAACTAAAAAATAAAAATGTAAGGCTTTTGTTAAATGAAACCACTCGTAAGACCGTGAGAGATATAATTATATTTAAAAACGTCCTTTTCGTTACACAAACACAACTCAAAAGTACAATAATAACACTGACACTAATTACAAAATACTAAGTTAGACGCGACCGCCCGATGTCGGTTCCGAGATGGAAGCCGACCGTGCAAGCCGGAGTGCGCTCAGCTGCCCGTAACTCGTTTCGCGGTGGAAGCGTGTCCGTGCAAACCGAACTGCGGTCATTTAGCCAATCCTGATAGTCGCGACGTCCCCGTAAGGGGGAGTGGCGGGCGGCGTCGGAGCTGTGCTCCCCGACCGCAGAGGGTAGTACGGTGGCCCGCTAAAACGGGCCCCTCGACGTGTTGCCCCTTGGGCTAACAATATGTGGGACGCGTTAAACTAACGCGTCCCTGTCTGTGGTTGCTATTTGTGTCTCTGTAAGCGCGCCGCGGCATTGAATTATGTATCAACACCGCTTTCTTCACGACGCCTTGCCGGTCAGTCCCCGCCAGGTGAGACCACCGGTTACCCGTGGGAGGCCCGGCGAGAGACGACCAGCCACAAGACGCCGACTCGACGCTCCCACAGAGTAGGGTGCGCGCCCCCGCTTATCCCGTTTTCCAGAGCGAACCGGTAGCGGTCTAAGCTAAGGAAAATGTTTGCGGTCATTTTTTTTTTTTTTGAGGGACATCTCGTAGTTAATCTGAAAAGATTCTGACTACTTAAACGGATTTTCGCCCGGCGATTTCTAAAAAGTTAAACTTTTTAGACCTCCAGCCGGGCCATAGTAAAAATTAAAACTAAAGCGAAAGTCCTAAGGGTAACCCCGAGGGGGGTTCGCACCTCGGCTTAGGCGATCACTGGGGGAGGGCAGCAAGGGACATACTGGATGGGTTAAATTATTTAGGGGCTAATTTAAAGCTACAGGCGCAGCATCGCGGGCTGGCTCATGCAAGGGTCGGGAGGGACTATTAAGTCGGGGTCGCGACGACGGACGTCGGCGGCGAGGTCGGTACGATTTGTGTTTGTGTGTTGTTCTCACTGTACTGGTCTCTTTTCGACTCTCCTGGAGGAGAGTAGTGGGATCATCGGGTTCGCTGAGAATGTGCCGCGGACGGCGGACTTTACTGATACGGGAGGGGGTATAGCTAGCTGCCGCGACAACCAGAGGGTTGCGGTGGGTCACTGCTTTATCGAAGAAACGCTTCGAAGCGCGTTTCATGAACTGCTGGATCGTAGGGATCCTGAGATCTAAATGGAGATTGATATTCCTGACATACCAAGGCGCACCTGTGGCTTGTCGGAGAAAACGGTTTTGGAGGGTCTGCATCCTATGGATAAATCGGGGTTTAGTATGTGCAAACACGGTGCTTGCATACGTCATGATGGGACAAGCGAGGTAAATGCGCTTCTTACACTGAAGCGACAGTTTACTACGCTTGTTTAGGACGCAATGGAGCCTACCGAGAGCGAAAGCGGCCCGCAAGCGGACCTGCTTTATGTGCTCGAAAAAGGTGAGGTGTTCGTCAAGGATGACGCCTAGATATTTGGCTTGCTTTCCCCAAGGGATTTGCTTGCCGAACATAGAGATGGGTCGGGGAGGGGGGTGATTTTTCCGCGGTCGGGTGTAGAAGACAGCCTGACTTTTATCGGGATTGACTTCGATTCGCCACTTCCTGAACCACTCGCCGAGCTCGTCGACAGCGGTTTGGAGGTAGCGAATCAGCGCTTTATCACTGAATCTGTTGCGTCTTTCGACTGGGTTTGTTTCCGGGTGATATACAGGGGTAAAGCCATGATCAATGCCCAAACAGAATGTCAGGTGTTCCATTACGTTACTGACAAATTGGGAACCGTTATCGCTGATGAACCGTCGTGGTGCACCATAACGGAGGATGATTTCATCCAATAACACCCTTGTACATTTTTCGGCGGTGGCTTGTTTTAATGCAAACAATTCGACCCACCTACTTGCCAAGTCTTCTATGATGAAAATCCATGTCTCATCTTTAGTTGTTTTAGGTAGGGGTCCGAACAAGTCGAAGAATATGACTTCAAACCTTTGATTGAGAACCGTAGTCTGGAGCAGACCGGCTGGTCTGAGGTTGCTTGGTTTGTACCTCTGACATTCGATACAGTTCCGGATATAATTTTCTATTTGGGTTCTCCTTCCTTTCCAGAAGTATCGCTTAGTAATTCGTTCGACAGTTTTCTCAACTCCATAATGACCAGCGGACGCTTCATTATGGTACACGGCGATAACTTTCACCTGCTCATGCTTAAGAACGACTAGTTGAGCGTTTTCGTTGTCATTATCTGATTTATATCTGTTGAGTAGTCCTTGATTCATGAGGTATCCTTTTGTACTCCAATATTTTCCGTTTTCATGTTGATTCCCTTCTAAATCGTTAATTATTTTTACTATTTCTTGATCTTTTAATTGTTCCTCTCTTATTCCTTTTGACTTTTTTCGCGGCATATCAATTACTATACTGCATACTCCACAGCCTTGTTTCATTGTTGGATCGCAGTTGGGACGTGATAGTGTGTCGGCGACAACATTTGTTCTTCCCTTGATGTATTTAATCGTCAGATTGTAAGGTTGTAGCTGCAGGGCCCATCGTGCTAGTCGACCTGTTGGGGACTTTAGTGTCATAAGCCACTTCAGAGCTTGATGGTCGGTGAGTACAGTAACATCTGTACCCTCGATGAAACCACGAAATTTGTTCACTGCCCAGATTACAGCTAGAGCTTCTCGTTCTGTGGTGGAATAATTTCTTTCAGCTGGAGTGAGGAGGTGACTAGCATACTCAACGGGATGCTCGTTTTCGCCCTCCCCCTGCACCAAAACTGCACCTATGGCATAATTACTTGCGTCTGATTTGATTATGAAGGGTTTGGTGTGGTCTGCCTGCATTAACACTGGTGCTGTGATTAACAGTTTTCGAAGCTCTGCAAACGCTTTCTGCTGTTCATCTTTCCAAGTCCATTTAGCATTCTTTTTTGTCAAACGAGTAAGTGGTTCGGTAATCTTTGCAAAATTAGGAATGAAGCGTCGATACCACGAACACATCTGTAGAAACGACATCAAGTGTTTTACGTTTACTGGTGCGGCCATTTCCACTATTGAGGCTACCTTGTCGGGGTCAAGTTGAAGTCCATCAGGCGTTATGTAATGTCCTAGATATTTGACCTTAGAACAGAAAAACACGCACTTGTCCTTGTTTGCCGTAAGGTTGTACTCCTTTAAGCGACCGAAAACATCGTTCAGGTCTCTATAATGTCCATCTAGATTTTCTAACATCACTATTAGGTCATCCAAATAAACAAGCAGCTTGATATGGCTTCAGGAGATGCTAAATCTGTCCATGAGACGCTGAAAAGTTGCTGGTGCATTTCGCAAACCAAAAGGCATTCTCAAAAATTTATACATACCGAAAGGTGTGATGAAGGCTGTCTTCAACTGATCTTCATCCTTAACCTTAATCTGCCAATATCCGGCTCGGTGATCTATGGTGCTCATGTAACGAGTAGGTTTAGCACTATGGAGGAGGTCGTCAATGCACGGTAGCGGGTACATGTCGGCAGTTGTTATGGCATTCAACTGCCGGTAGTGGACACAGACTCGTGTACTGCCGTCCTTCTTGGGAAAAAGACTACTGGCGCTGACCACGGTGAGGAACATGGCACAATGACTTTTTGTTCTAGCATCTTCTCTACCTCTAACTTCAGGACTTGGAGCTTTATAGGTGACAATCGATATGGTGGTACGGAGATCGGCCTGTGTGATCCCGTGTCGATATCGTGTTCTGTCTCCGTCGTTGGTTCGCCATTGGATACGAATACGGCTTCGTTTTCTTCAAGGAATTGCTGCAACCGTACCTTTTCTTCTGCTGTCAGCAAACACTCGTGACTGCACATGGCAACCGAAGAGATCTCGGTGCTCGAGAATAAACTAGCAGAGTCAGGTGACAACTCTACGTCGGTCGCATCGATATGCCTACGTGCATCCTCGTATAAGGCATCAATGATCGGGGAATATCCATCAAATAAGACTGTCCGTGGTCTTTTTGGTGGAGTCGAGAATCCTATGGGTATTAACGGCCCATAAGGTCGTTCCAGTACTTCCTCTGTTACGCCAAGCATAACAGTGTCACTTCTGCCAGGGGAATGTGGAGGCGTCATCAGCTGAGAGACCTGTTCTGGCATTTTAACTGGCGTAATCACGGGACTGGGTGTGTTCATAATCGGCGATTCCATTGTTGGCAAGCACACACTGGATAAAACACCCGAAATGTCCATCGAGTTATCCACGCTTTCTGGATTCTACTCGTAATTCTTCTGTGGCTCGTCGATGAAATTACAGGTTCGCTGGGGTAGGTTTAGGGCTAACATGGCATCTTCTATAAATCCTACTCCGAGGAGCGTTCTGTTATCCCTTGCGTCAGGGAATAAGACAAACGATGTGGTTATATCACGTCCATATATTTTAACAGTCGTCTTCACTGTCAGAACGTCCTGCTTCCTTGCTATTCCATCAGCGAGGGTAATATACATGACCTCCCTCTCAAAGTTTAAACCGTTCTGTTCCAAACGTTTATATAACTGGTAAGAGGCAACACTTGATTTAGCACACGTATCAATGTACGCTATTCCCTTCAAACCTTATATGGTAATGGGCACTGTGGGGCGTGGTCGAACATCAGCAGTCATGTTAGCGGAGCAGAAACAAAAGTCAACTGATGTTTTATACTGGTTGTCTTTGCACTTCGGACAACGACTGCGTATCACTCCTGGTTCACCACATCCATAACAAGAAAACTTTGGTTTGCCATCATCTTCCGCACTTGTTGTGGGTTCACTCTTCACAACATTCTGTTTTTCAACGTCGTCCTTTGCCTTCCTTCTGCAGACCTCAGCCGTGTGTCCGGGAAGACGACAGTACCCACAACGTACCTTATTTTGTTTTTTACTATTTTTATATTTTGTTGTATTGTCATTGTTTTGTATTTTGTCGTTATTACTTTGTTCTCTTTTTTCTTGTAGTGTTCTTTCTATGTTCCTTGCCTTCGTCAAAAGATCATCAAAGGTTTTTATCGAGTCTCTGTACAATTTCTCCCTCACAGCAAGTTTAAGCTGGCCAAAAACTAGGCAAATTTCTTGTTGGTCGGTGTGTGGTTCCGACATCTCGGCAAGCAGCGCCCGTTTTTTAGCAATGAAGACCTCCGTAGGGGTCTGATCGTCTTGTTTTACACAGACTATTTCTTGGTACAGCTCGTAGTCAAGCCTTTTCGGAGAGAAAGTATCACGCAGCCGTTCTTTGAAATTCTCCCACGTATTCACGTGACCCTTGACGCCTTGCCACCAAATAGCTGCATTGCGGACCATCACCAACGGCAGACCCTCCAGCGCATTGGTGTCCGATATCCTCTCAATATCCTTAAACACCGTCATTGCTGCTAAGATGGTTCCACCTCCGTCTTCAAACCTCCAAACTTAGCTGGACACTGAGCAAAGGTACATCTTTCCCTTGTGGTGCTAGTGATTGCAGAGATCAGTTCTTTGAATTGGCTGTCCGTCATATTGATCGCCATCTTCTCAGGAGTACTGCTTCTATATCTGTCTGGCTTACGAGTGGGTCGGGGCCTTAATAATTTGCTATCGAGCCCCACGTTGGGCGCCAGTGTAAGGCTTTTGTTAAATGAAACCACTCATAAGACCGTGAGAGATATAATTATATTTAAAAACGTTCTTTTCGTTACACAAATACAACTCAAAAGTACAATAATAATACTGACACTAATTACAAAATACTAAGTTAGACGCGACCGCCCGATGTCTATTCCGAGATGGAAGCCGACCGTGCAAGCCGGAGTGCGCTCAGCTGCCCGTAACTCGTTCCGAGGTGGAAGCGTGTCCGTGCAAACCGTACTGCCGTCATTTGCGGCGCGTGAGGGCTTAATAGCGTTCTGCTTTTATGTAGCGAGTGGGGCTCAGTGGGCGGAGCGCGGCCGGGCGCGCACTCATGCTATGACGTCGTGTTACAAAAAATAAATTTTAATAAATTTGAAGTAAGAATAGTGTAAAAAAATCTAATAAATGTAAATGAATAATAGTGTAAGTAAGAAAAATGTTTTATTTAAAAAAAAGCGTGGGGTGCTTTTTAAGATATTATCGAAAAGATAAGCCTTCAGATCATATCTGTCAATGAAATATTAATAACTATTGACACCATGCACCACACGCTTTTTTTTAAATAAAACATTTTTTTCTTACTTAAAAAATCTAATAAATGTAAACGAATAATATATTCATTTACATTTATTAGATTTTTTTACATTATTCTTACTTCAAATTTATTAAAATTTATTTTTTATTTTTCAGTTTGGTTTTCTATATGAAGCGTGTTTTTTAGTTTTTTTTAAACTATTATTTATTTTCTACTTTTTAGTTTGGTTTATTTATAAAACCGTGTTTTTTTAACTTTTATTTGATCTAATCTACTTTCAATTCCATGATAACTATAAGCAACTGTAAATATTTTCCAAATTATTAATTTGTACAGCTGTATTGATGGTCAAAAAATTCTGTAAACATTTTGAAGGCTTCACTTCTACCATATGTGAATTGCACACTTGCCATTATTTTTTTTGTCTTAGAATTGTGTTTATGTCGGATCAAGGGAAATGCTACCTACTTACTTCTCCATTTATTTCGCACGTACAGTCTGTGCCCTAAATTATCTGACCCCCAGTATGAACGACGCTCGCATCGAACTGCTAAGTTTCACCCCATTTAAATAAATCATCTTGGTAAGCCATTTTAATCATTATCGTGTTAGCTTTAAGTGTGGATTGCGAATTAACAAGTAATATGTTTAGTGTTTACACGACTACTATTTAATCGTTAATTTCGCTTATTCTCAACAAGTTACTGTGGCTTCGCGGTTCGATGCTGGATCGACGATGAACGGTGTGTGAGTTCGAAATCACACTCCGCCTGTTAACAATTTCTTTTTTAAATTGTTACCTGTTAACAATTTCTTTTTTAAATTGTTTTCATTTATGTTGGTTTTGATTTCTACAATAGTTCTTGAATTATTAGAAATCAAAATCAAAAGTCATTTATTCAAATTAGGCTGAGGATCAGCACTTTTCGAACGTCAAAATTACAAAAGACAGTCCCCCCAAAACGCCCACCCCCCTAGAGAACTGCTGATATGATTTTCGCCGAACGAACATATCTTGTAAACATGTGGGTAAATAAAAAAATCTTTTTGTCCACAGAACTTATAATTACCAAGGAAGTAAAATATATTTACTTTGTGCAGTAGATGGAACTAAGTTGTTCTAAGTGACACAGGTCAGTCTATACCTAATAGCAGTGACAACGCAAAATATTTGTAAAACATTTGACGTAAATCGTGAAAGGTAACATTTGACATATGTTTTTATTGATTTTATTGTAAGTAACCAATGCGTCATGTCACAATTTAGTGATTATTTTAGACATAAAACAATAATTATTATATTTACATGAGCAGAATGTTGGAATCAAAGCGATTGGTAGTAGTTAATATATCGGTAAGTGTTTTAATTTTTAATTTTACTCTTTAAAATTGACCTTAATATTTTCTTATAACCTAGTAATCGTGTATTTGACTATTATACCATTACACCAACTCCCTACAAGTTAGCTGCACGTTAACTAAAATGTTAATAAGTTTTTTTTTTTGTTTTAGAGAAATACTGTCAGGTTATGGTTATGGTTAAGACTTTATGGAAACACTGAAAATATTCAGCGAAATCGTGCAGGAGCAAATCCCGTGATGTATATAGTATAGTCACGAATCCGACCGCCACGAGACTACTTACTGTTGCAAGCCATGTTCAATGTCCATTGATGCCTATTCGCTTAACTGCAATTAAACGTAATAGGTATCTCTTACTACCTTGTCGAACCATAGGTAGAATGACCCTGGGCTACTGCAGCACATGAGAGGAAAAGATTTATGCTGGAACATGGTGTGCGGTATACGTAGCCACTTAAAGCAAGTTATTGGAGATGATGTGTCACGCCGCTACTAACTTATTTACATAAGTATTTTTAAACACATTAAGTAAGTAAACCATTACAATGTTACAATTTCTGTGGTGATGTTATTGATACAAATGGAAATACATTTTTCTGTTTAAATAACATGTTGATTCACCACATACTTATACCTATAGAACAGTAAAACATTTCACAAATTACTTAATCACAGTTAATTAACTGTTTGTTGAACAATAACTAGCTTACCGATGAGTCCTCATCACAACATACCTCGTTGTTAATAATAATATGTAAGTGAAAAAAGTGTTGTGGGTATTTCATTGATATTGTTAGTTGTGTTGTTGTTCATTGTTGTTGTTAGTTGTTTTGTTATATGTAATGTAATATCGTTTTCATTCGAAATATAATAAAATAAAATCCATCTTCTTGTTAAAATTAAATAACAAACTTCTGAGCATTAAAATGCTTTAAAATTGTTTATTAAGTAAATAGTTAGGTTTGAATGTGATACTATAAAATATATATTAATTTTGAACTATGAGCATTTACTTACTTTATTTACTATATTTCAATGAAATAATAAATATTTTCTTCAATAATGATGTTGTTTTATTCCTAAACAAACTGCCTATCTTAAAAAAAAAAACATTTGATGATTTCGTTCTTTAAAGAAAAGTAAAAAAAAAAACAGTAAAGACAAAACATTGTGAACAAAAAGTAGGCTTTAGGTTATGCTGGTTTCGAATCCAGACAATGAAGCTTATCTATCTGCCTTAATGACCATGAGACCATTCACTTCTTATTTGGTGTCTTCAAATTAGATTTTACTTGTGATGCTAGACGCAATATTCTATAGAATTTAATCCATATAATATAGACCCTTAAGTTCATTATTGCAAAACCACAAGCAGCTATTAAAATGTATCACGGAATTAAATATTAAGCGTTAACAGCTAACTGTGGTGTTGTTGTTGTAATTTTATGTTAATCCACCCTCGACTGAGTTATTTCTGGTAGTCGTCTTGCATATTCTTCAGCTTTTCAACCTTAATGACATCAAGATAATAATTAAAATCGCTTATCAACATGATTTATCGAAATACCCGAAGAAGCATTCCAATTGACAATAAGGTTCAAATTCGGTATTATTTCCGGGGGTCAGATAATGTACGGCACAGACTGTACGTGTAGTCTCCAATCAGGTTTATTATATGGCCGTGGTACAGCTGTGGTGAGTTAGAGGCACACAAATAAAACAACAGTAATATGTTCTTAGATTTGAACTATGTGTTTATTTAGCATTCATAACTTAACTGAAACGAGGGACGGGACAGTTCGTCAATAGATATCAACAGTACAACCAAACGTAACTGAACGTATTAAACAATAGATACACAACGTAACAAACATTACTTTAGTAGCAGACGGAGTGCCGCGCACTGTACCCAACACTCATTTAATAAAACTGTTCTATCACACATAAGAACAATACGCATCATTCTGTATTCTCATTTGCCGCGAGTGCGACGCTAGCAGGAGCGTCGCAGGTCAGTTATGAAATACGTGGGCAGTAATGTCAACTCACAACCGACAGTCAAATTTATTTGCAGTTTGAACACATTAAAGACACACCAGGCTGTGGAACCTTCAACAGAAACAGTCGGGCGAAGCTCTCGCGACGCAAACCGAACTCAGAACTATCCGCACCGACCGCGCGGAGAGCAACGCAACGAACCGAACCGAGACACAACGAATCAGGAGAACAAGTGCACACCGTACTTATCACATAGCGAGGAGCCGCGCCGCCCGCGCTATGTACAGGAGAGGAGCGGGCGGCGCGCGCAGGGGGAGGGAAGCGCTCCGTCACACCGTGGTCTCGCGGTCCACGTGGATGTACTCGACGGAGCGCTCGCGACGTCAGGAGGACGCCGCCGACGACGCGCGCGACGCGTCGAACAGCAGCTCCTCCGTGAGGCGCCGCCCCGCCGCTAGTGCACCCAGCAGCTGCTTGTCGGCGCCAGCGCGCCGCCGCCGCCGCAACAGCGCCGCCACCAGCAGCGCCAGCGCCGCCGCGCCGCACGCCGCGCCCGCCGCCGCGCCCGCCGTGGCCGGCGCCGCCAGCGCCGCCAGCAGGCGCGCGCCCGCGCCGCACGCGCCCGCCTCGTCGCCGCCGCCCGGGCAGTCCGCCTCGCCGTCACACCACAGCGCGCCCGCCATGCACGCGCCCAGCGCGGCGCACGGGTGCGTGCACGCCGCGGTCGCGTTGGGCCACGCCTCGCCCACGGCCAGCGGGCGCGGCGCGGGCCCGGCGCGCCACACCTCCATCCAGTGGAAGCGCGCCTGGCCCGCCTCGCGCGCGGCCCACACCACCAGCAGCGCGCCGGGCCGCGCGCCGCGCCCCCACCACTCGTCCGTGAACATGTGCACGACGGGCCCCGCGCCGCCCGCGCCCGGGCACACGGCGCGCAGCAGGCGCGACGAGTGCGCCTCGTACACCAGCACGCGGTTGGCGGTGGCGCAGGGCGGCGCCTCCCCCGCCTGCGCGCCCGCCGCCCCCCCCCGCGCCGGCCATGGGCAGCTCCTCACCCCACACGCGCAGGAACACTGACCGGTTGCCTCGCGCCTCCAGGAGAAACGGTGTCTCACCGCACTCCGACATTCTATTGCCACTGAATTTCAGACCATTGAATTATGGATGAACGAGGAAATTGAAGCTGAACTTTTTAACTCGTACTTTTCATATCTCGTAAGACGCAAGACTAGACGTAGAATTTAACAACTAAAAACTTAGGATAGGTACTTCAAAATATATTTATGTATGTATTATAATTTTAGTTGAGCGTAAAATGTAACCTGTAAGGGTAGACCAGATGGACGCGTGTGCCGGGCGGCGTGAGGCGGCGCCGGGAGGCGCAGGGGGGCGCGGGGGCGGCGGCGCGCGCCCACGTGCCGTGGAACTGCACGTGGCGATGGTCCTCGGCGGCCGACAGCGCGCGCGCCACCAGCTCCAGCTCCAGCGCCGGCCCGCCCGACTGCAGACGCAGCGGCGCGCTGGCGTTGTCGCAGATGCACGCCACCGGCACCTGCACACCACAATCACTGTACAGATTGCTTCTAACGTTACTACCAAAATTCTTCCCTTCGAGCATTTCTTAACATCTTACTCTATATCCGGGCCACGGAGACTCATATATTCGTAGATGTGGCACCCGCAGCGGAGCGTCGTCATCACCGTCGAAGTCGACGAGCGTCACGTCGGCACCGTCAGCGTCGTCGGGTCTCGGGTCGTGCGGGTCGGGCGGGTCGGGCGCGCAGGCCGGCCGCCCGGTGAGCGGGTCCGCGCGCGTCGTACAACGTGGCTCCTTGCCGAACGTGGCCGCCAGCAAGTCCAGCGCCACGCGCGCGCCGTCCGCCTGCAGTCGGTACACGCAGCGCAGCCGCCGCGCACCGCCGCGCCCGAACCAGAGCGCGTTCCGCGGCGACGCGAACGAGCCCGGCGTCGTGATCCACCGAGCGCACTCGTTCGGTAAAGCGCGCGGACGTCGACCGTCATCTGGCAGAGGTGTGCCTTCCAGCCGCGCGTCCACGAACTCATAGTGGAGCGCGAACTCGAGCGGGTGAGTGGCGGTGCCGGGCAGGGACGTGGCCGCCAGTGACAGAAGCGGCGCGGCCGACACATAACCGTCGGGGGGCGCGCACGGGCGCGGCGAGCGCGTCGCGTTGGCGAGCGCGGCGCGCGCGCACAGCGCCGGCGCCGCGTCACAGAAGCGGCCCAGCGCGCGTGCGCCTGCCTCGCGCGCGCCGCCGCCGTCCCAGATGCGCAGCTCCACGGCGCAGGCGCCGGGCGCCGGCCGCGCGCGCGCCTCGCCCGCGTCGCGCTGGCTCGGGTGCGCCACGCCGTTCTCCTCGTCGCGTTCTCCGCTCTCGATGCGACGCGGCTCGACTAGCGAGTATTGCGTGAAGCTCGAGAAGTAAATCCATACGAGATCTCCTGCAGAGAGTACCGACGTGAGCAGTTCGTATCGCCACCTGCAGCTCTCCCCGGTCGCATGCTCACCTGGGCGTCCATGGAAGGTCCAGGTGCACGTGGTGTTGGGCGGCAGCGTGTGCGCGGGCGCCCGCAGCCGGCCACGCCGCCCGCGCGCACTGCCCGACGTCGTCGAGTTCGTCTCCTCTTCGGACGACGACGCCTTCACATGAAACTCGCAACGCCGCGCCTCTCTGTTGTCAACGGAACAATATAACACCATTCATAAATGATCAAGGTGTCATTGTAGTAGTTAAATAGTTGTAAAATATTCATGAACATGACTAATGATGGAGTACTAAGGACCCCACCACATTTTGTAACGTTATTATTTTTTGTAGGATCCGCCAATCAGCTTCAGTAGGTTTATTTATTACCGCGCATAGTCGAGCGAGTCGGAGTCAGCGAACACGACGTCGACATCGAGCTCGAAGCCGCGGAGGGGCGCGGCGGGCGCTGGGGGGCGCAGGGGAGCGCTGAAGGGCGACGAGTGGAAGGCGACCAGCATCTCGGGCCCGCGCGACGTGACGCGCGGCAGCCAGTCGCCGCCGCAGTACTCCACCAGCACGGGGTCGTCGGTGGACGCGCCGTCGTAGAAGATGAGCCGGTCGCGCTCGCCCGTACACTCGCGCCACGCGCGCACCACGCGCCCCGTCTTGTTCAGGCTGCGGACGAACAAGCAACCGGTTCACTGGGCTCGGTTGGCCACCTTACGGACGCGCGATTGTTCTCGAAGCGAGTACTCACCTTGCCATCGATATTGAACGCTTAATTTGCATCTTGTGTGAATATTCTTGTCGCACGGAAATCATCGCATGTTTACACGTTGGAATATCTTTCTGACGGAGACTCCAGTAGCAGGTGACGTTTCTGTCAAGAACTATGAAATGTAAGAGCGTCACAACGAATATGGAACACAACTATACCAACGGACGGACGCTGGCGATACCTGGGGTACATGCCGGGGTAGTTGGGGCTCTGCAGGCGGCACGGCTTGCGGTGGCACTCCTCGTAGGTGCGCGTGCAGTACGTGCCCGGCGACACCGCGCCGCGCTCCAGCGGCGCCTCCATCGCGCCGAACCTGACATACGCCACACCATACATACTAGGAAAACTGTTCATTGACCTACCTGGACACAATAATTGAATCGAAATATCGTGAGGTAAATCAGGCGGTACTTTGCGGAAATCATCATTCTAAAACGTATTTCATACCTTTACTGATTTTGGAAAAAAATTAAGTGAGAAAATCACTGATTAAGCAAGAAAATCAGCAATATACTCAAAATCTTTTTTGATGCCAATCGATAAGTAAGCCCATGTTCAGAAATAATACGGAATATGTGTGTAATTCAGAACTCTTTCATTAATTAAATACACATTCTATAGAAGTCAAGTGACTTGCTCTATGTGTTAAATTTTAAGAAGGCGTTACTTATAATAATACAATTTCTTATTTTATGCAACGTTTTTCAGGTGGGACGTGGGACGGAACGCCAGCTCAAAACGCGTCGTATTCAAAAATGCCGGAACTGAGGTTAGTTCCGGCATTTTTGAAAATGACGCGTTTTTCGTTTTTTGCGAAAAGGCATGTGAATAAATATATTTTCTTAGCAAGCTGCTTGAACTCTCACCAAGGTAAGTTAGTAAGTGCGATTTCTGCTTGAATTAAGCAGACATGCGAGCAATTTCGTGGGAAGTAACGTCACATAGGGGCCGTGACAATAACGCACGTTTGAACTGTAGTAGAAATTTGTTAATTTTACTAAATTTTTTTTGCAACAAACCAAAGTAAAATATAAAGGACCGGGACCGGAGCAACTATAAATTTACCCAGTGATTCACGACGAGCCAACTGCATTGGTGAAAAGGATGATGACGGGGCTATGTCCATGAGTTCCCAATGCAGTGCACCATTGAGGAGGATGCTTTCCGGGAGTATCGTTCTACTCCGCCTGAACTTAGATCACGTTTACCTCGTTTGCCCAACCATGCAGAAGAAAAATAAGGCATATGTAGGTATGTGCTCTAGATTCACAGACGTCAACATGTTTTGACAGCATCAAAGAGCTCGCCGATACCCTCGATCTTGTACTGTACAGCAGTAGCGGCTTGTCATGTAGCTCGTGTTAAGTTTCCCTACAGCGACAGGGCTACACGATCTAAGCAAGCGAAAGTGAAAATAATACTAACCATAGTTTACCAATAAAAGAACTCCGACAATTTTGGTCAAGAATTTGTGAGAGGCCAATATGTCATAAACTCATAACCCAGGAGCTGAGTGCATTAAGATGCAGACAGAAAACCATATACGTACTGTACAAGTGGAGTTCGAGCATGTTCAAATCTATACATATAATAAATCTGTAGAAAAGTCATTTTTGTACATTGAAGAAATTGAAACAAAAAATAGCCAGCGTGTGAAAAGATAAGTAACAGAACCCATTTCCATCATTTTTGAAATTTTTGTCTGTTTGTCTGTTTGTTTGTGCGCACATCACGTAAAATCTACGAATTAAATGCTGACAATGTATATATACAAAAATTACACGCAACTTGAGGTTTAACTTAGTTTTTGTTTCATCGAAATCGGTTCACTCTATCAAAAGATATGATTAATTTAGTGAGTTCAAGAAGTAAAATATTACGTTACGCAATTCAGTATAGTACTTGCAACGACATCTTAAGACTAAAAATAGAACTAATGTTGATAGTTATGTAATTGTAGTTGTGTAATTTATCTATAATATGTATGTATTTAGAAATATATAAGTATGTTTATCAGTTGTCTAGTACCCATAACACAAGCTCTGCTTAGCTTGGGACTAGATGGCGTTGTGTGATAGTTGTGGAATATTATTATTATTATTATAGTTGAAATCCAAATCCGATAGATGGCGTTGTGCAAATGACGTCATTTTCTGAATCGCGGTGTTAATCTATACTAATATTATAAAGCTGAAGAGTTTGTTTGTTTGATTGAACGCGCTAATCTCAGGAACTACTGGTCCGAATTGAAAAATTCTTTTTGTGTTGGGTAGCCTATTTATCTAAAAAAGCTATAGGCTATATAACATCACGCTACAACCAAGAGGAGCGGAGCAGTAATGAAAAATGTTACAAAAACGGGGAAAATAGCACGGGTAGGCGATTCGACTCGACGGGAATAGTCGGGGAAATAAGGAATTTAACGCGGACGAAGTCGCGGGCAGAAGCTAGTATAATATAAACTTTTATGACGTCCTTCAGAAACTACACAACTAGAAAGCACCAAGTTCAGACTACATTCACAGTTTTTGGTATAAAAAATTACCCAAATTCACCCTCCTCTATCCCATACCGCTATTTTATTTTGACTGGCCTGTTAGTCTAGTGGTTAGTGACCCTGACTACAGAGACTGAGGTCGTGGGTTCGATTCCCACCCAGAACAAATCTTTGTGCGATGAGCACAATCATTTGTTCTGTGTCTGGGTGTAATTTATCTATAATATGTATGTATTTAGAAATATACTGGGTGACTTTTTTTAGCGTCTTGAAAAAAAATGGGGGTAATAGGTGAACGGAGTAGAAGCTTTTGGCATAGAAATTTTTATTATTTTTATTTTTGAATAACATGTAATTAAATTGATCTAGCAATAAATACTACACATTTAAAGTAACATTTTCATACTAGAACAACAAAAACAGAAATTTGAAAAAAAAAAACAAAATAAAAAAAATTAAATCTATCGAAACTCAAATCATACGCACCCTTCTCAATGCACGGCATGTATCATTGATTTCGGAGCGCGGTCCTACCCTTTGAAGCCAGCTGATAGGCGGCCTCATTGATCTTTCGCAGGCGCACGAGCCGCACACGCATCCCTGTCCACCCGCGTCCCGCGCTCCTTTAGTCACCTACGATGAATCTGAAGGCCTTCCTGCCTTCTATTCTAGTTACACAACACACCATATGAAGGTCGAGACGGTAAAAAATGTCATCCGGTATATTATATTATCAGTTGTCTAGTTGCCATAGTACAGGCTCTGCCTAGTTTGGGATCAGATAACGGTGTGGTGGTTGTCCTAAGATATAGATAAGATATTATTTTTATGTTATTTTCGTCCCACCGAATCGCCTGCGAGATTAGGTGATTTTTAGGGTTCCGTAGCCAAATGGCAAAAAACGGAACCCTTATGGATTCGTCATGTCTGTCTGTTTGTCTGTCCGTCTGTCCGTCCGCATGTCACAGCCACTTTATTCCGAAACTATAAGAACTATGCTGTTGAAACTTGGTAAATAGATGTATTCTGTGAACCGCATTAAGATTTTCACACAAAAATAGAAAAAAAACAGTAAATTTTGGGGGTTCCTCATACTTAGAACTGAAACTCATTTTTTTTTTTATCATCAAACCCATACTTGTGGGGTACCTATGGGGTACCTATGGATAGGTCTTCAAAAATGATATTGAGGTTTCTATTATATTTTTTTAGGGTTCCGTTGCCAAATGGCAATAAACGTTACCCTTATAGATTCGTCATGTCTTTCTCTTTGTCTGTCCGTCTGTCCGTCCCCATATCACAGCCACTTTTTTCCGAAACTATAAGAGCTATATGCTGTTGAAACTTGGTAAGTAGATGTATTATGTGAACCGCATTAAGATTTTTAGAGAAAAATTAAAAAAAAAACAATACATTTTGGGGTTCCCCATACTTAGAACTGAAACTCAAAAAAATTTTTTTTCATCATACCTTTACGTGTGGGGTATCTATGGATAGGTCTTCAAAAATGATACACGCCAGATCGCGGTTCGTGAGCAAGGTGAATCGTTTACGTTACGATTCCGACTAGTGTGCTTTTCAGTAGGGAGTTTCATACAAATCACATTAAACGGCTCGAGTTGATACGGTTACGATCCGTTCCCGAGTTGATATGTGTGCTGTGACTAGTTTTGGGATTTTATCCGGATAAATACTCAAAATGGATAAATACTCGATAAATATCCGTTTTTACTGAGTATTTACCCAAAACAGCGGATAAATACTATTTTAAGTTTTCGTATCGTAAATTTTGTCATTTTACTAACAAAAGGATAAAAATTAATGAAAAACAGACTATGCAGATTGGTATCGTACCTTATTAATCATTTTAACAATTACAAAATGCCGATATTGACAATAATTTCACTCAATCATACCTAACTATCTCTAAAATTCCTTATTTTTGGCTATGAGAATTTTAACGCTATTCTGCAAGAAAAAATCTCAATATTTAAAAATTATTTTGACACGACTAAAAACGAATTTGACAATCAACGTGGTTTTTAGGGTTCCGTTGCCAAATGGCAAAAAACGGAACCCTTATAGATTCGTCATGTCTGTCTGTCTGTCGGTCCGAGTATGTCACAGCCACTTTTTTCTGAAACTATAAGAGCAATGATGTTGAAACTTGGTAAGTAGATGTATTCTGTGAACTGCATTAAGATTTTCACACAAAAATAGAAAAAATAACAATAATATTTGGGGTTCCCCATACATAGAACTGAAACTCAAAATTTTTTTTTTCTTCAAACCCATGCGTTTGGGTTATCTGTGGAAAGGCCTTCAAAAATGATATTGATGTTTCTAATATCATTTTTTTCTAAACTGAACAGTTTGCGCGAGAGACACTTCCAAAGTGGTAAAATGTGTCCCCCCCCCCCCCCCACCGTAACTTCTAAAATAAGGGAATGATAAAACTAAAAAAAATATATGATGTACATTAAAATATGTAAACTTCCACCGAAAATTGGTTTGAACGAGATTTAGTAAGTAGTTTTTTTTTTTAATACGTCATAAATCGTAAACCGCAATTTACCTTTCATTCAATCAACTCAAATATAAAAAAAAAACATTTGATTTCATAAACATAAACTTTACGCATAAACCGTGAATACCTGCAGGTTTGTACGGAACCCTCGGTGCGCGAGTCCGACTCGCACTTGGCCAGTTTTTTTTCTTTTGGTTTGTGTGTGGTACTTGTGTGCGCTACGCAATTAATTTTTTAGACACGAAGGCGCGCGCACGGGGCAGCCTGGACGTGTTTTATATGGAATTTTTCACTTATAGTTTCAAAAAAAAAAAAATTACCCACATGTTGAGATTTAAATGTTCCGGTGATTCATAAAGGGGGTCGAAAATTTCATTATTTTTGCGATAGGACACGCCATTTTCGAGATATAAGCAAAAGAAAAAAAAAACTGGCCAAGTGCGAGTCGGACTCGCGCACCGAGGGTTCCGTACAAACCTGCAGGAATTCACGGTTTATGCATAAGGTTTATGTTTATGAAATTAAATGTTTTTTTTTTAAATTTTATATTTGAGTTGACTGAATGAAACGTAAATTGTGGTTTACGATTTATGACGTATTAAAAAAAAACTACTTACTAGATCTCGTTCAAACCAATTTTCGGTGGAAGTTTACATGGTAATGTACATCATATATTTTTTTTAGTTTTATCATTCCCTTATTTTAGAAGTTACGGGGGGGGGGGGGACACATTTTACCACTTTGGAAGTGTCTCTCGCGCAAACTATTCAGTTTAGAAAAAAAATGATATTAGAAACCTCAATATCATTTTTGAAGACCTATCCATAAATACCCCACACGTAAGGGCTTGATGAAAAAAAAATTTTTGAGTTTCAGTTCTATGTTTTAAAATAAAATGATATTAGAAACCTCAATACCTATCCATAGATACCCCACACGTATGGGTTTGATGAAAAAAAAATTTTTGAGTTTCAGTTCTATGTATGGGGAACCCCAAATATTATTGTTTTTTTTTTCTATTTTTGTGTGAAAATCTTAATGCGGTTTACAGAATACATCTACTTACCACGTTTCAACAGCATAGCTCTTATACAGGATGTTAGGGTAAACACCGTTATCCTTGAAACCAGTGATTTGGTTTCGTTAATAGAACATAAAACCAATGAAAAAAAACAACATTTTTTTTGAAGGAAAATCTGTATTTTTCCACAAGAATATTTCACCCTAGGCGCGAGGGCAACAAACTTAGCCGCCCGCGTTCCCCGACGCTGACGCACGGGTCGCGGTTCGCGACCCCGTCAGCTGTCAGTCTCGATAGCGAGCGCACGTAACGCCCGCGCCGCGTCTCGTAAGTCGCTCATTTCGCGCGCGTAAATTGTTTTACAATGCTTGCAAAAAACAAAAACTTACACAAATGAACAGTGGACCGAAATGGTTCGGCTTTACGCCATTGCGGGTAATAATCTGAACGGGGCGCGTAGGATGTACGCAGAATTGTTCCGTGGACAACCTGTGCCAAACCGTGAAACGAAGTTGGCGGCGACACAAAGGCTACTTACCTACGGAACGTAGTGGCTACGTGCCCACACAAGAACTAAATGATAACGATCGCATACCATGATACCACGGATGGTATTTTCGCAGTGACTTAAACCTCGATAACATTTCCATTTTGTCTACGGACGAAGATAATAAAAAAATGTATTCAAATCATTTAAAATCCAAAGCCATTTCGAATCAAATTTACATTTAGACTCGTCACGCAAAACCTAAGGTAGGTATTTGTGCCTGTCCTAAGCCAGGAAAAGTATGAAGGGAAAGTTACATCACAGGTAATGTGTATTTATGTGTTGTGTGGGTGAGAGGACGGCCGGTGATCGTTGTAGTGATTACGTCACTCATGCGCATATCCATGAATTTGCGGGCGGTGTGGGATAAAGTCCGTTCTAAACCTTTATAGGAATTTATATTTTTAAGTTTTTTGTAACTTGTTCTATTATTATTTTTATATTTAAGTCAAACTACCCATGGGTTAAGTGACAACGGTGTTTACCCTTACATCCTGTAGTTTAGGAAAAAAAATGGCTGTGACACACTCGGACAGACAGACAGACATGACGAATCTATAAGCGTTCCGTTTTTTGCCATTTGGCAACGGAACCCTAATAAAAAATACAGCACTGTTTTTGCACGTGAAGGCGAGGCGTTGGTGTGAATTTCTGTTCATGACCACTAGTTTTATTCGAAAAATAGTCAGATTGAGTCAAAATAAATAATTATACTCAAAATTTTTGGTGAAAACCGGCAAACTCAGAATAGCAAAATTGTCATTTTCACTAAACTAATAATTCAATGCAACCTTAGTGTCAAACTAAAATATAGTTAAGTTGTGTCACTTTAGTCTATTTCAGAATAGGAAATCGTCGTTTGCCAGGAATAAACCAACTTTTAGTGATTTTTAGTTTAGTTTTGTACAACAGAATCGGCACCAATATGTGCTGACATCTCTTTGAGGCACACGTGGAATCAGTGAAAAATTGATGAACGCTGGCTGCACGCACGAAAAAGCATGACTCATTGTCACGTTCCACCTGCACCGATAGTGCAAGCGAGAGCGCGAAACAAGCAATAGAGAGGCACGATCGGCCTAAGCGTTCGACTTGTGACGCAGCTATCTCTCTTCCACTCCATCGGCCGATGCGTCGGAGCAGAAGAGACTTAGATGCTATCACGTAAAATTATCCTCCGTAAACCGACTTTACACACAAACAATTATTTTTTATATATTTTATCACATCTGCATAATTTAAGAATTATTGAAACTACCGCATTTCAGGACGCCATGAGCCAGCAAATTAATAGTGTGTGCTGCGCAGTTTAAAGGCTCAACACCTTTTAACTAATTGAAAAGTCCTTTGCATGTTTATAGCGTTGGCAAACAACAACAATAAACTTGTCTTCGCCGCATTTTTCTTGTCTTTTAGAAGTTCTTCACTGAGATGTTCAATTATGTAGCAATTCTCTACACTCTCAACAAAGAAAGATTCTAAAATTGTGTCTAAAGAGCATGCTCTATTACAGACATTTGGCCTCCTGACACAATTACAGCCCTGGCAATTAACATGCAACTAAATAATGTAATAACGTAGTATTTTGAAAAGCCTAAATAACAATAAAACCAATTAACATTTTAAAATAATCATCCGATGCGCAAAAAAGATATTTATCCATCATTTTGAGTATTTATCCGATAAAAATGAGTAAAAACGAGTATTTATCCTCTGAGTATTTATCCACTGCCCATCACTAGCTGTGACCCTTACGTGTACGTAGCTCACGCAACGAAAGCTCCCATATGGAAAAAAAAACCGTTTTTGTTACATTTTTCATTGATGCTCCGCTCCTATTGGTTGTAGCGTGATGTTATATAGCCAACTAACCAATATAGCTAGATAAATGGGCTTCCCAAGTCTAACAGATTTTTTCAATTCGAACCAGTAGTTGAAATAAGCGCGTTCAACCAACCAAACAAACAAACTCTTCAGCTTTAGAATTTTAGTATAGATAAACACCTTAATCTTCAAAACCCAATAGTGATGCCTATATACATAGCAGAAAGACTTATATATATATGATACCAAAAGACAATACCTAACGACAGCAGAAACTCAGCTAAGTACAGGCCCATAACAAAGCCAAGCAATAAATAACATTATTACCTCATGCATCACTCATATCATTTATCAACACCTTGAAACAATCTGTTATCTGTAGTGTAATCAAGTTAACTTACAGACTAACAGACACAACTGTAAAAATAACCACCTCTTTAAAATGACTTACATGAACTCGTAAAAACCACATATACCAATTTTCAAGTGACATTAGGATGGAATTTGGTGTCGATAAGTGCAAGATCAACTCCGTCAAGGTTGGCCAAACTTACGAACATTCATACACCATGCAGACAGGTGAAACCATAGAGTCTTTAATTGAAATATATAATACGGACAGTAATATCACAACACAGATAGATAGTTTTACAATGGCATCTTCTCATCTCTGTGATGTGGCCGCCTGTAACGACATCATGAAAACCTCCAAAGCGTCTCTAAAAATAATAACCCAAAACATACGCAGTATCTACAAAAACTTCGATGGTTTCCAGGCTCAGTTGGCTAGGCTATCGTGTGAATTCGACATCATAATCCTGACAGAGTGTTGGCTAAATGACGACAAACCTATACCAACTCTGGAAAATTATGTGACATTCTCCAGCAAGAAATGTCAGAATCAAAACGATGGCATTACAATTTATGTCAAAAGCAATCTCCAATGCACGGTGGAAGAACCTGACCCAATAGGAGCTAATTTTCTACTGTTAAAAATTGCTTCCGACACTTCTATTCTAGCTTCCTATAGGTCTCCATCAACATATTGTACAGATGGCTTCCTTAACTCCCTGGAAACTATCTTAAGCAAATTAAAAGCGAACAATATAATTCTAATAGGAGATATCAATATTGACATAAAGCCGACTAGTACAGATAGAAATAGATCCTCCTATCTAAACCTTACTGCAGAAATGGGCCTTTTGCCGGGACACACCTATCCTACAAGACTGCATAACTGCCTCGATCACGTAATGATTAGCACCAATACTTGCGCAACGGTCATGGTTATAGATTCCACAGTCAGCGATCACGCCTCTGTAATGCTATGTCTAAATAACGCCGCCTCCCAAAACAAAAATCATATTAAAAAATATACTACAAAAATAAATTATGAGGGCGCTCTAGAACAATTAAAAACCACCGATTTTTCTTTTATTACACACAATTGCGATGCAAATATAGCTGCTACACGGTTTGTCGAATGCCTTATGTCCATTGTATCTCAGCACTCAAAAGTAACGAAAATCTCAAACCGTAAAGTAGTCCTCAAGCCCTGGATCACACCTGGTCTCTTACGATGTATTCGACATAGGGATAACCTCCATCGAAAATTCCTGGCAGACCCAAAAAACAAAATTGTCGAGATTTCATATAAACGATATCGTAATCATTGTAACCTCTTACTCAGGAACTTAAGGATTAATCACGAAAGTTCAGCTTTAAAAACTTCCAGAGACTGTAAAGAAACATGGAATATAATAAAATCCATAACTAACCAAACTAGGAATCAAACATCAGCCGACAAACTTCTACCAGTCTCTGATGATTCACATGCGCATAATACCATAGAGCAAATAAACCATTACTTTTCGAATATCGGAAAGCAATTGGCAGACACAATTAATAAAAATCAAAACCCCTCACTCTCCCGATACAAAATTGAAACACCACCTGCGCGTCAATCAATGGTCCTACTTTCTCCAGACGAGGACGAAGTAGAGACAGTCATTAAGAACTTAAAAACTGATAGTGCCACAGGGTGGGACTCCATTCCGGCGAAACTCCTCAAACTGGGTAAAGAAGTACTAGTTCCACCTCTTACAAAGCTCATAGAACTCTGTTTTGAGCAAGGAGTCTTTCCCCGAATCTTTAAGAAATCGTTGATCACCCCCGTTCACAAGGGTGGGAACCAAAACGATGTTAAAAACTATAGACCTATCTCAGTGTTACCAGCACTATCGAAAATCTTAGAGAAATTGTTAAATCGTAGACTCATGAAATATCTAGAGCACAACAAAATAATATCGGACACACAATTTGGTTTTAGGTCTGGGAAAAGCACGATAGACGCAATTAACCAACTCGCTGATTACGTGACTGAAAAAGTTGACTCAAAGCAAAAATGTCTCGGTGTTTTTCTAGATCTAGCCAAGGCGTTTGACACTGTCAGTATTCCTACCCTTGTGAACAAGCTAGAGCATGCTGGAATCCGGGGAAGGGCTCTTAGTATATTTACAGACTTTCTCAATGGTCGGACACAAAAAGTTAAGATTGGTGAAGTAACTAGCAATGAAGCTAGAGTAGACTACGGTGTGCCTCAGGGTAGCTGCCTGTCCCCGAGCCTCTTCTTGCTCTATGTGAACGACCTATGCCAACAATCTCTTACTAACGGTAGAATTTTTAGCTATGCAGACGACACCGTACTCGTATTTTACGGTGAGAGTTGGGACGTGGCACGGAAAACTGCAGAGATAGGCTTACGAAAAATTATCAACTGGCTAGATGCTAACTTACTTACTCTAAATATCTCGAAAACCGCATTTCTACAATTTACTTTCGCTAAAATTAAACCTGCGGTAATAAACCTCAAAGCGCACTCTTGTGATGACCCCGTAAACAATATTCCATGCTCATGCGTTGCAATTTCACAACAAAAATCAATAAGGTACCTGGGTGTGATTCTGGATGAAGGGCTTACCTGGCGTTCACATATTGAACTGACTGCCTCCCGGGTAAGGAAACTTATATGGGCATTTAAGAGACTCCGACAGGTGTGTGACTTTGAGCTGCTCCGTACTGTTTATATAGCACTAGCACAATCAATTATAGGCTACTGTATCACGGCATGGGGAGGTGCCTGTAAATCTTACATGATACACCTCGAGAGAGCCCAAAGATCTCTGTTAAAAGTCATGACCTTTAAACAGTACCGGTTCCCTACAAAAACACTATATGAAAATTGTCAAGTACTTACAGTACGACAGCTATACATTCTCAATCTCACAATAAAACAACATGAAATTACACCAATAAATCATGCAACAAAACACAAAAGAACCATAGTTAATGTATGTCGTGCAGTCAAATGTAAGACCGCTTCAGCTCGACGGCAACGCCCTTACCTGGCTATCTATATTTATAATAAATTAAATAAAATCCTTAACTTCAACCCGCTTACAAAAAAGAAAACTAAAATAAAACTAACCGCTTGGCTAAAATCTTTGGATTACTCACAGACGGAAAACATAATTAAAGAACAATAACTTTATAGTAATATAGGAAAACACAGTCTCAGATATAACTCAAAGCACAACCATCTATCACAGGCACTCAGACACACACACACACACACACACAAAATATAACACAATCACTCAAACACAACACATACACAAACACACTTCATACCACGCAAGAGCAAGCAGGCATTAAATTCTATTGTGTATTTTTTTTTTCTCTCATTATTATTATTATTATTAATTGTAATTTTGTTTTTTTATTCTTGATTGTATACTTTTACTTAATTGCTCCACAAACGGGTGAAGACACTGACTCCTGTAACACAGGTACCACCTAGCTCAGGAGTCAGGGCTTCAATTGATTCTGTCAAACCTTTTATATCAATAAAGTATTTTATTATTATTATTGAACGAAACATTTAAATATTTAAGTTACATTCAAGCTCAGCAAATTCATCATTATCATCATAAGCCTATAGCAGTCCACTGCCGGACATAGGCCTGCCCTAAGAGCATATTTTTACATTATTGCTACACAAAACAATAGTTCATAATGAGTCATGAATGACCGAAAACTGATACTGTTAAATATTATGTTTGACAAAGTATCGACAAACACACCGACCGACAAACTAAAATATTGGAATGGACTCAAAAGTCACTCCATGGAAGACATCGCCAAGACTTGTGCCGACCCAACGTGCTTCCGAAACGATCCAACATAATAGGTTGGGGAAAAAGTTTCTTCGCATTTTTTAAGAAAATTCAAAACATTTTTTAATAAAGTTTATTTACATTTAACTAAAGTATGTAGGTAGGTACCATTTTGTTCGATAACTTTTTGCCATCTTGTAGGTAGGGACATGATCCCATTGCTATAGAAATTTTGGGACTTCTGGTCAAAATACCGCGACAAGTGGTTTTGGCAGTCCTCTCGTGATGTTTACCTGACACTGCCTAAAGAATTCTGAAGAGACCGAAACAGGTGGAAATCTGAAGGTGCAAGGTCAGGACTATACGGCGGATGCATTAACACCTTCCAGCCAAACTCTCTTAATTTTTGTTGGGTGGCTAAAGATGTGTGAGGTCTAGCGTTATCATGATGAAAAACCACACCCCTTCTGTTGATTAATTCCGGCCGCTTTCTCTCAACTTCTTGCTTTAATCTCATCAGTTGTTCGCAGTAGAGTTCAGAATCGATGGTCCTGCCTGGTGGTAACAGCTCATAATGAATAATGCCCTTCCAATCCCACCACACACACAGCATCACCTTGTTGCGAGTTAACCCGGGTTTCACCACAGTCTGTGAAGCCTGACCGGCCTTTGACCACGACCTTTTTCGCACGTTCTTGTCATACGTGATCCACTTTTCATCACCAGTTATCAGCTTCTTCAAAAATGGTTCGGTTTCATTACGTCGTAATAAAGAATCACAAATGAGTACACGGTTCATTAGGTTTCTTTCAGTGAGCGTGTGAGGTACCCAAATGTCGAGCTTTTTTGTGTACCCAGTTTTTTTCAAATGCGCCAAAACTGTTTTGTGGTCAATTTCCAGTTCTTCAGCTACGTCGTAATTACTGGTATGCCGATCTTGCTCCACTTTTTCAAAAATGGCATCCATTTTATCCGTAATAGGGCGACCAGAGCGACGTGCATCTTTGACATCAAAATTTCCGGATTGAAAACGCTTAAACCAAATTTGTGCTACCCTCACAGACACTACACTAGGTCCATAAACATCGCAAATTTTTTTCGCGGCTTGCGTTGCATTTTTACCTTTTTGTAGTAAAATTTTAAAATGTATCGAATTTCTTCATTAGATTAACTCATCTTGACGGTACGAAAAACAAATGAAAATCACACATTTTCCTAATTTGAATTTGGAATTATGTTCTTTAAAATTTAAACTTTCAATGATACCAAAACCAGCCAGATACAAATAGTATAGCCAAAGAGATTTTATTACAAGTTCATACATACTATAATGCGAAAAGACTTTTCCCCCAACCTAATATTACTGGAGCATGTAGTGCAATTGTTCAGGCAGATTATAAGCACAGGCACGATCAAATAGCCAACATAATCCAACAAAAACTCGCTATCTTAACTAACTACATCACCAGTACAACATATTACAATAGACCAGACATAAATTTATTAGATAAAATTAATAAAACCGCGCAAAATATTGACATAGCAGTACCAAACACACACGACCTTCAAAACACAATAGCAGAAAAGTTGAAAGTCGAAATATACAGACTTAAAAATAGAAATTAGCCGAATGTGGCGATTAGGCAACATAGCTATAATCGAAGTGGTGCTCTCAACGACGGGTATACCCAAACAACTGCACCAGTCATTGAAATCGGTAGACTTGCCTCCTTCCACCTACCAAATTCTACAGAAAGCTGCAATCCTGAATACTTGTAAAATTGTCCAAAAATTCCTATGGAACGACAATGATGCACAAACATCATCAACAACACAAAGTCTAAACATATCATCATACCATAATATGTTATCACTTATTCTATTCTGATGATACGCAAGCCATTTCGATACTCGACTACACAACTGTATTCTGACTGCAAGGTGCTTAGGTTCCGAGTTCCGACAGATCTTTTGTGCTTGAATCCATCTTGAGGAAGCATCAATCAGTCCCCTCTGCCAGACGTAAACAGAAACTAGTTTGTCATTCTTCTTCACATCACACAGCATTTGCGAGAAGCAGTAACCTTTATAAAAAACTTTTTAACAAAAAATTAAAAAGTTTTTATTTTATATTTTTTTGTGGTTTTAATGTACTAATAATACTTGGCAAGGTATACCCTATCCAATGAAAAAAGAATGAACAAAATCGGACTACTCTGTATAAAGTTACGCGTGGTAATACATTACAATCACTGAGTGAACAATCAATCATCCCCTGTTTTCTGACCCTTAGGGTTTGATTTTCTTTTCCAAATTTATATGGGACCACCCTCGGAGTATACCCTTTCCAATAAAAAAAGAATTATCACAATCGGACTACTATGTAAAAAGTTATGCGTGGTCATACATAAAAAAAAACAAACAAAAAAAAAAATATACGCGTCGAATTGATAACCTCCTCCGTTTTTTTTCGTCGGTTAACAAAATTAAGAAAAAACGTAACATATTACATTGAAATCTGATCCCAGTGAAAGGAAGGTTATTACAATTAGACTACCTAAATACTGAATATCTTTTGTCTCCAAAAACATATTAATTAAAAAAACTTTTTTGCAAAAAAAAAACAACCGACTTCCTTAAAAACACTACAAAGTGAACAATAACTTTAATTTCGGTAGTCGGTGTCTTAGAATCTGTATTTATGGTTTTTTTGCCACCGACTTCCGAAATTAAAGTTATTTTTCACTTTGTAGTGTTTTTAAGGAAGTCGGTTGTTTTTTTTTTGCAAAAAAGTTTTTATTTTTAAATTTTTAGTTGTGGTATTCACCCTGCACTAATTCCAAACAAACAATGCATATTTATGCGATAACAGAAATCGCGGTTGATTTCCTGTCATTTTTTAAAGAGTTCCGGTGTCTGTCTCCCGAACTCATCATCACATCTATATGAAAATTATATGGGACCATTTCGGAATAAACCCCTTTCGAACAAAAAAAGAATTTTGCAAATCCGTCTATATATGACGGAGCTATGGCCGAACATACATTAAAAAAAAAAAAAAACATATAAACATCCGAATTGATAACCTCCTCCTTTTTGAAGTCGGTTAAAAACACACTCATGTTACGCCCCCACACACCCTCACGCACACAATATATTAGTATTTTATTGCACATAGTAGTTATTATAGTTTTAGATCCGTGCTATCTCTTGATCGATAGTGGAACTAATCTAATTTTTGTTGATGATTTCTGAAAAAGTGTGCAATTTAGAGACATCGTTTTATTTTTCCTGTTATCTCAACATAAACTTCTTTCACATAGAATAATTTCAAATTTTTCTCTGTGCCAGCTTCGGAGATAAGGGGTTCCCCCCTGTATTTTTTTTATTTTTTCCTCAAATGCCGAAAAGTATGCAAACTAAAAAAAAGTTTGGCAACTTTAAAAACAGATAAAACACAAAACGTCTTTGTCGTATCGCAGTCGCTAGCACTCATTAAGGCTCTTCTCAAACGAGTCATAACCCAAGTAGCACAGAACTGCATTATAAATTGTCACATAAGGCCCACAGCGGTACTCTGAGCATTTACATAGAGTTATTAGTATTCACCCGGGGTGTAACAGCTGTTTAGAAAAAAACGTGGCCAACTATAATGCTATTTGCTGTACTGTAATTCTATTAAGCATCACAAACACGCCACAAAGTCACTGTTATTCAGCGCTTAGTGGTGCAGTACCCTATCAGCTGTAAGTTTTCTGAATAATAGCCCACACGTGTACTATACAACCGTTGCATTTTAAGAGAAAACATGTAACCCACTATAATGTAATCAGTTACTTTGTGAACTTATTTAACAAAAATTTAATGCTTTATGCTGCATACAGGTTCACTTTTCCCCTATTAGTCAGTTGTTACCATACACTCGAATAACAGCATGCATCGAAGTGTCGGCATGCGCGAATGGAACATTGGACGCGACGGGTTCCGTATGTTATATTTATAAAAAAATAAATAAAATGAAATCAATTTATTTCAGACATAACCCATATTACAAAAATTAAGATAAAAGTAACAATGCTGCAGCAGAAAACAATAAAATGTTATTAACAAACTAAAAATATATGTCACTTAGTTGAAATAAAAGCAAATGTCAAATTTACGTCGGATTTAAATTAAAGTAACAATAAATAATAATTGCACATATTGACAAAACAATACAAAAAAGCTTTTATAAATAGAGATCAGTGTGTTTGGTGACATTAGGCTGAGTAGGTACTCTCTGCTACAAAAATCTTCTTATAACCTACACATTTTCGGGACTAATATGGTTGCCACAAAATTAATATTGGTATGTTTCTGGTACTTTCTTAAAAATGAAGAAGATTTATTAAGAGAAATCCAAGATTTTTTAAATTATAATACATAAATTAATTTCGAGAGTTTTTAAGATTCCAGATTTCGCCAATTATTGTCAGAGGTAGTCAGTTAGGAAATACCAGTACAGCTAGCATCTAAAAAAACAACGTAATTTTCTTAGTGTTTATTTAATTTTCCCTTTTTAAAGAACAATTTACGGTGTACCACCCTGGTCCACGCCTTGAATTTTCATCTTTTTATAATTTCAAGGAGTATAAAAGTACTTCTCGGTGGCCACCATAGAATTTCCTTAGTTTTCCACGATGCAGGAACGACTGTTAGATCGACAACATCGCTCTCTATAGTCTGAACTATTTTGAAAAGCTTGTTCTGTAAAAAACAAGAGAAGTATATTTATTATAATAGAAGTATCAGTTCCTTAAAATGACAACACTACCTATACAGTTTTTGAGGAAAAAAAACCACAAGATATAATAACATATTAAATACCTAAACATAACGTAACATAATAATTATATACAAAACATCTACAGACACAAGCACAGAGGACCCACTGTCTTTACTACCTACCAAAATAGCAGGAATTAAGTCGATCGCAACTTATTTACTTTTATTCGCAACCCTAAATTGAAATGATATTGTTCATCTATCGTAGAATGCGAACGACCAACCCAGTTGCGATTTAGCGATAAACTGATGATCTATGTAAACAAATAATGCGACATGACGTCGTCACCGCGCCGCGCGCCGGCGCGGGCGTGTGAACGATAGCGTTGCATGCACCATGCTGCAGATCAAGCGAAATGTTTTATAAAAAATACTTTTCGCGACGCATAAATAGTGCGTATGGCATGTCAATTTCAATTTCATAAGGAAGTAATTAATTATTATTAGGCCAGAAGAATACATTATTTTTAGATAGGTATCTACTAAGTTATAGGTATTTCGTCGCATATTGAATAAATCAATAACTTATGTATTATACATACCCATAACTAAATTATAATATCAGCTACTTAAATTACAATTTTAATTAAATACTTATCGTCGAATAACAACTAAAAAAAGGAACAAAATGGCTTTAAACGAACCACGGCGGAACCCTAAAAGCTTGGATCCATAAAGGTAGTTATCAAGGTAACTGATGCAAATGTGAACCAATATAACTCTCCTAATCGATCCATGTCTGATTTGTATTCCACAAGTGCCAAACTATTTTACTCTTTGCTAAATTAAAGGCCACATGTGAACACCCGTACAGACCTTAGCATTATATTAACATTAAAACTGTTCACTTGCCATCCGCCATATTCACTGCGTTACTGTGTATTATTATAAAATTTTATCTTTAAATTTTTGTTTATTTTATAGGGTATCAATCGTAATTAATTTGGATTACAAATTAATTACACGGAAACAGTTTTTTTTTGTTTTCTTTGTACTAAAACAAACAAATTTATTTTATATTCATTCAATTTTTGTTACTTTTCTTTTAGTATTTAGTGGTATTCCGAAGGCGCGTGAAAATTTTGAACTAAATATGTATGGTATTTGACAGTAAAGTTACCTTCCCAATAAGATTTGAAATATAATAGCAAAAAATCGAAGTTTAACTTACCTTAAATTTTATGTTTATTTTCACAATGGCTCCTGAGATCTTGCACACAACGATACACTTCATGTTTTACAATTTGACAGTTCATATTAAAGAAAAATAAATAATATTGAGTTATTGCGTTCCACAATTTTGCTCAGTGTGTCATTTCAGCTGTTTAAAAGGACACACAATGTACACATTCGTCTTCCTTGCTGTATAGTAAGTCACACGTGTCTTGTTAATCAGGCAATATTCAGCTCTTGAGGTGACTGTTACACACATAAATGCTACTATAATGTTATTATAATGCAATTATTTATCAATTGGAACTCTTACTCAGCTATGTGCTGAATAATTTGTGCCCAAATTAGAGTTATATCATCTGAGGATGCGCTGTCTACGCTATTATTTAGCAACTAATGCATTCACTGTGCACTGTTAAAATGCTGTTAACCAGCACTTTTGTGCTACTTGGGAAGCGTAGTCGTATCGTAATACGCGCGTAGGCGGTGAGTAATACTGCCATGCTAAGGGTAAGAGCAGTAAGTCGGAAATTTCAAAGTTGAGAAAATGGCGATCAAAGTTATCGATTAAATTTTTACTTACTTCTACTTTAACTTACAAGTTTTAGTAGGTCTGATTTTTTCAATATGTAGCTTGAATGGAGTTCTTTCATGATACCAAGTTAATAATTGCTATTTATTTATTATAATATATTTTATTGACGAAAACTCCTATTATGTCAAGTACGAGTTAACTCTATTTATACTGATTGCTTAGAATAACCGCAGTAAGTACCCTAGTTGCTGCTTTAAGGCGAGGTTGCAGTACTTTTTAACTTTTTTAAACCTCTGTAAATCTAGCAAAATGGCTAGTTTCTGCAAAAAAAAAATATTTAGGCAAATTGAACATACTGTTAAGCGCTGTGTGAAGATACAAACGTGAATTAAAACAATTGGCTCGATAAAAAATAATCATAAAGTTGACACTAAATCGCCATTTAAAACGTGTACCTTGAAGAGATTCCATCATTAAACCATGTAAAACTCATACCAAAAGATAGGTTTTATTGTTTTTTAGGGCATGGTGAGAAAATATTTTATAATTTCCTTATCATTTTGTGTCTACGAAACGATTATACACAAAATCTAGCAGCTCAAGCGCTCGCAACAACCGGCCAGTGTTCGCCGAAACGTCTTCAACTACAAGAGGGCCTTAATGCTAAGTATTCCATACATACGATATCTATATTTTGTATGAAATTACGTGTCACTTTGGGGTCAAAAAAAGATAAGATATCTGCTAAATAGTATGATTGATTATATATCATTTAAAAGATCATTTATTGAGAAATCTATGCATACCTTGAAATGTAGTGAATTACGTACAGGTTTTTTCGTACAAGGCTCTGAAAGTATGTAATTAAAGTTAATACCGTTTAATTTCTAAAGCATTTTTGTTTTGTTTTTTGTAAGTAACTTACTATATTTTATACCTAAATCTATTTATTTATTATTTTTGTTTAATATGAAGCGAAACGGACTGAGTTAATGAGTGTTTGTACTTTTTGAAATGGTAGCAATGAGTAGTAAACAAAAGAATATGTTTAATTACAACAATCAAAACTTGAATTGTTCAAAACTGCTTATCAAAATTACAGACACAATAAACTTAGACTATTTTAAACAATACTTAGAGCCAATAGGTACCTACTCCTGTACCTATTCCTGAAATATTATAATCAGTCTTGTAATAAAATCTGCAACTATAAATCGTCGTTGCAAATTTAAAATCTCCTATGTAACAATTTTCACAAATACGAGCTATGCATATATTTTAAAAGCGATTTGGTATATCTACTTATTGCAAAAACTCATATGTGAATATCTTAATATCGTTAAAGTATTCGATAATTTAAAAAAATCTCATGTCTATTGCTCATCGAAAACTCCTATGTTCCTGATGTAATAAACTTGAACTTGAATTTGATAAAAAGTTGAAACTTAAATCTCCTATGTGCAAATAATTAAATTTAATAAATAAACGCTGAACGACACATTGATTAAAGACAAATTCTATCTCAATACATTATAATTCCTTTACACTTTACATCTAAAAAAAAAAAGAATGTTTCCTCGGTTTCTTTTTCAGGAAACTGTTTTTTTTTTCGTTTTTCTCGAAAAGTTATTTTTTATACATAGGCGATTTTAAATTTGCAACGACGAAATACTCCTATGGAGTTTTATGTTAATAATTCAAGAAAAAAGTACCAAAACTAGCTAATATATTAGCATTATTTTAAATGCAGAGAGTTAGCATTAATTATTTATTAAAAAATACTTTAAAACGAAATCATGTGAACACAATTTGAGATCAAAGACACATTATTATAAAATCACAAAAGTGTTATACTTATTCTAAGATTTTTGAACAGTTGTACTTACAGTAAGTGTAACTGCTGATATTCTAAGTATTCAATACTAAAAAGTTTTTGATTACGCTCATTTACACAACAGTATGTTCACTTACTGTTTTTATTATTAGCAAAATAGAATAAAAATGTCGGAGGTACACTAATTACCGTGAAGTAAGTATATTTCCTGCTTTTATGCTAAGTAAAGAAAATCATTTCATTGACTTACTGCTGTTATGCTTAATGATATTTTAAGGTTCCAGTGAATATAGAAAAACGGGAGTAAGACCAGTTTATAGAGCATTACGTGGCGATCCAGGATACGTACTTAACTAATTTTTGAAAAAAATCGACTTGCTGCCCTTACTGTTAGCGCGGCAGAATACGAGCGTGTAAATGTTCAAACAAGTCCACACACTATCGGAGCTGCAGCGAATCGTAGGAGATGTTTAATACTTCCAGTCACTGCAAGTAGTGGCATACGAATTGTGAGGGGTAGCTCATCATCATCATCATCATTTCAGCCGAAAGACGTCCACTGCTGGACATAGGCCTCCCCCAAGCACCGCCATTACGACCGGTTCTGTGCTTCTCGCATCCAACGGATTCCTGCGGCCTTCACCAGATCATCGGTCCATCTTGTGGGAGGCCTTCCCACGCTACATCTTCCAGTACGCGGTCGCCACTCCAGAACCCCTGCCCACTGCCACTAAAGTTTGGCAATTCTTCTGAGGGGTAGGTACCATTACTAAAAAGTGACCAAAAAAAATGGCATGTGTGCAATTCACACGTGGTAGAAGTGAAACCTTCAAAATTTTTGGCTTCAAGAATAATCTGCATTTATGATGGTTATGCCCAAGCATAACCATCATAAATGCAGATTATTGCATTGTCCGTCTATTGTGTACTCACTCGTCCATACGAGTGAGTACACAATAGACGGACAATGCAATATAATCGCTTATCTCAGCCGCGGAACGCGCCAACGAAGGTTGACTTGACAGTTTGACATAAACATTTGGATGAGCGTGGTGATCCGTACGATTATAATTAAGTTTTAAGTGCAAAGTTGTGTGTGTGAAGTGTTTTTGTTGAAACGTAAGATGGATAGGTAAGTAAAATACAGTTTTTATTGCCAGGATTGTGTTTTTGACAAAGATTTGCAGTAAATAGTTAGTTCAACAAACATCGTCATCCATTTTGCCGCCATTTTTCCGCGGCCGGCGTCGGATTTCGCAGTATTACGAGTTACTGTTGATAGCAAACTATTGACGTTACTTAGGTTTCTATGTATTGTATTATTGTTATTATGCATTTATAAGATATTTGCGTAACATTGTAATTAAAAATACGCAACCTAAAAAGATGAAGTAACTCGATTGTTGAACCGGGAATTTTAGGTCACGTGACACTAAAATCATCAATCAGCCATTGTGTTTTGTACGGATGATGAAATGTGTGGATATGACTTCCGTTCATTTTAATGGTAAAATTTTTGGGTGATTTGTTTTTAACCGACTTAAAAAAAGAGGTTATTGGACACGTATGTAGGTATGTAATGTTACTGTTAATGCAACTGAAATTTTGTATTTTTCCAGCTCGCATGCCAGAGAACGCGGGGTGGTGGAAGGGCACCACCACCACCACTTCACATGATTTTGCAGCCACCGGCAATGTTAGTAACTTACGGACTTTTCTAATTTTCATTTATCTCTAAATATTCAGGTACTACAACACTGCTTTTGTTCCAGGTTTATGGACAATGACTGGCCATTGCCTGGGCTGGCATTACCGGCGCTTCCGTCACCAGCATCACTGTTCGTCGTGCTATCGGAATTATAATTTTGTTTTCTTTTATAGTTTTCATTTTTTTTTTTCGTATTTACATAAATAATATATAGGAACGATAATAGACTTGAAATAATAATAATATGCACAAGTACATAAAACAAATTCTAATATGTACAGGTACATAAAACGTTTTTAATGTATTTAAATTTTTTGAAGTTCAGATGTGACAATATTTGCCGTAACCATATTTCTTTCTTCCATGGTCATGACGTCATCTATTTCCTATCTCATTTTCCCCCACGTAAAATCTTATGAAGTTATCAGGGCTGTAGCTAGACTCGAATTTGAGGTAGGGCAGCATTGGCTACAGATAGGGCGGAAGTATAAAATACACTAGTCACAAAAATTAAGGGATATTTAAAAAAATCCAAATTTTTGGGTGATTTTCAACAACCTGTAACTCCGAGGAAAACGATCGTACAGCAAAAAATAAAAAAAGCACGTTGTAGTTCAATGTATCTAGTTTTCAGATACGGCCACAATTATATTACAGATTTTTTATCATGTTTGGGTCTGGAGAAATAACAAGGAAACAATAAAAAAAATCTCGTCTAAAAATTGGTATACGGGCTTCAAAAAAAATTTTTCCAGTGTTTTACTCATAAGTTCTTTTAGAAAATTTAATGCCCTTTAATTTGAGGTATACAGAATGCCTAAACGATAATTTGCCGCGGAGTTATCGTCAGTCGAAGCAAAAAGTACTTTTTAACTTTGACAATTAATAACTCTAGAAATAATGATTGTATAGAAAATCGAAGGAGGGTTTTGGAAACTGCACAACATTTTCTTTAAGATACCTTGAATGGCTTTTGTTGAAAGTTTTTTTTTACTTGAAAGCTTTGACTGAAAAAAAAGACAAAAATTCGCATAATTAAGTATATTTGGATAACTTGGTATAACTTTGGATAAAATGGATGAACGAAAGATATCGTGAGTAATTTTTCAACCTCAAAGTGTCCCCTAAAATCCCTGAAAAATTCAAAGCGCTACGATTCTTTTTTCATAGTGCCCCGAAGCTTCAAATTCTTTGTTTTTGCAAAAATCACCATTATGAACAATTTTTATTCGTTTTTCGATGCTAATTTTTTTTTTTTTTTAAATCTTTTTTTCTCAAAGATTTTTGAGAGAAAAAACTAATCAAAATCGAATTTTTTATTGCAAAAACAAAGAATTTGAAGCTTCAGGGCACTATGAAAAAAAAATCGCAGCGCTTTGAATTTTTCAGAGATTTTTTAGGGGACATTTTGAGGTTGAAAAATTACCGAGTATATTCTTCGTTCATCCATTTTATCCAAAGTTATACATGTTATCCAAATATCCCTAATTATGCGAATTTTTGTCTTTTTTTCAGTCAAAGCTTTCAATTTTTTTAAAAACATTTTCGATAAAAGCCATTCACGGTATCTTATAGAAAATTTTGTGTTGTTTCCAAAACCCTCCTTCGATTTCCTATACAATCATTATTTCCAGAGTTATTGATTGTCAAAGTTAAAAAGTACTTTTTTGCTTTGACTCACGAGAGGCATTCTGGATACGTTAAATTAAAGGGCATTAAATTTCCTAAAAGAAGTTTTGATTGAAACAATGGAAAAAAAAATTTGAAACCCGTAGATCTTTTTTAAGACGAGAAAAAATGTGGAATTTTTTTTTTTGGTTTTTACCTTTTTATTTCTCCAGACCCAAACATGATTAAAAAAAATATGGCCGTATCTGAAAACTAGATACATGGTGCTACAATGTGCTTTTTTATTTTTTGCTGTACGATCATTTTCCTCAGAGTTACAGCTTGTTGAAAATCACCCAAAAATATGTTTTTTTTTATATCCCTTCATTTTTGTGACTAAGTATATATATTGATCTGCTCTGAAGCACGGGCTACTAAATCAGTCAACATCACCTCTAGGTCAGTGATGTACATTCAATAGCTATTAAATCCTCAAAGATGAAGAACAAGCGAACAAGACGGTTGAAATTTTTCTCTGCATCGGCATATTATAATTAAATAGACCCATTGCTTCATGTGTTGGCGCTTCAAATGCCATCTATACACAGAGAAAATAATTATTATAATAAGAAATGAATGTCCCAAACGATGGTATGTTCGGAAAAGTTTAGATACCTATTGCTACATTTTTTTATCTAAAACTATAAACATACAATCCAATTCTAATAGGTTCTCTTCGTTTTTGGTATTTTTAAAGTAGGGCATTTTGATTTTAAGGTAGGGCATTGCCCCACAATGCCCCCCCCCCTAGCTACGGCCCTGGAAGTTATGTCTGTCTCTTTTTACTGTCGCTTTTTCGTTTCATTGAGTTTCAAATCACAACCAATGGCGCTAAACACGGATATCGATATCTATGGCGCTAAAGAAGTTTTCACTTCAAAAAACAAACATCTTCTGAAAAAAACAGTACCAAGTGAAAACAGCTCCACAGACTTCCGCAATTAAAGTTATTTTTCATATTGTAGTTTTTTTTTTCGGAAGTCGTTTTTTAACATTACATGTCACTGAACATCCTGGAAAACTGATTTATATAATAATTTCCAATGTCCTCTTACCTGACAACGGCGTCGCGTTGCGCCAAAAACTTGTAACGTAGCCGAAAGCCAAACGGCTCCCCGAGCCTCACGCGGAACAGCTTTACGGACACGGTGACCGTGGCGGTCTCGCTGTAGTAGAGCGCGGCGCCGTCCGCCTCGCCGCACCACGAGCCGCCCGTGAACGGCCTGCCCAGCTCTGACAGCTGCATGTAGCCGTCCGGGCAGCCGTCGAGCGCGCCCGGCTCGTAGCGGCCCACGCGGAACTCGTCGAAGGCCAGCTGCACCAGGTCACCATGCGCCAGGCCGCCCGCCGTGAACGTCAGGTGGCACAGGAAGGGCGCCCGCGGCGCCGAGCGCACGCCCACGGCGTACGCCACGCCCACGCGCCCGTAGTACGTGCGGTTGCACACGGTGCAGTGCGCCGGCTCGTCGCTGCCGTCCGCGCACTGCGCCTCGCCGTCGCAGTAGGCGTCCAAGCGCACGCAGGCGCCGCTGCGGCACGCGAACTCCGCCACGCCGCAGCCCCCCGCCGCGCCGCGCGCGCCCAGCGCCACCAGCGCCAGCGCCAGCGCCGCGCCACGCCACATGGCGAGCGCGCCCTCACCGTGTCGCGCCGCACGAGCACAGCGCGCGCCCTGCACACACTGCGCACGAAGCACGAATTAAGCTAGAGAAGCGTTCCTAGCAATTGGGCTATTATGATTATGACAGTTTTTTTTTTGCTGTCCTGGTAACCCTGGCAAGGATAATGGCACAAATTAGTTTGTGACGTATGTCAGCGTAGTTTTCGAAGATAGTTTTTTTGCTGTCCTGGTAACCCTGGCAAGGATAATGGCACTCGGTCCTTGGCAGGTGTGCAAAGTATGAATGAAATCTGGTCGTTTAAAGTGGGTCAAAATCGCGCTATAAGGAGTCGGTTACAAACAAACATACTAACATACAAGCGAAGCTAATATAAAACGTGTAAAAACTATTTTTCGCAATACTTTCTGAGTGGCCTGGTATTTGTCATCAATAAAATCTTTATCGGTATAAAAGGCTTTCTGACACAACTTACGTTTAATTATTGACATTTTTATGGATACATACACAACAGATTACTCAAATATGTAGGTACTGAGAAGGCAGGGTCATCACGTTAATCTCTTTAAATTTCTCTTTGAAAGAATAAACATGGTGTTACCAAGAAAGTGATATACAACTAATACATGAATGTAAAACATCATATTGTTTACCCATTTTTGCAAATAAATTATTTTGAATTTGGGTTCGGTCTCTGGCTTAATTTATTTATAAATTGATCGAACAGCTATTTTCTGCAAGTCAAATTTAGTCTGAATTTCGGCGGCATTTCTGCACAACAGAATACCGTACGACATGACACCATGTAAATAGCTAAAGTACACTAAACGGACTGTCTCTATGTCATTTCAGTTACGGATTTTTCTAACAGCGTATGCTGCGGTGCTTAATAAATGAATATTGTTGCTGTCTATAGTGCAACTAAAATTTTTGGAATAATCTGTTATCATTTTGGCTATCCAAAACTTTAGGTGATTTTAACGGTCATCACGTGAGTTACTCTTATAAGACTGATCACGGAGGCAGTCTTATTCACGACTCGCTTAAAGACAGCGATATTTTATTTTTATTTTTATCTATTATCATTTGGTACAGAACGATTCAACCGCTGGGCTTTCGTGTATGCTTTGGTTCAAATCATCAAATCAAATCAAATATTTATTTGCGTAAAACATGGTATACAGTGGTGTTAAATACAAAATAAGGCACAAACATGTTTAGCTAGGATATAACATAGCATGCAAAATTTTAAATTAGATGAAGAAGGCAACAACCATCAACATTTTTTATCAAAAAATTCTCTTAAACTATAAAAACTGCATTCAAGTAACCATTTATAAAACTTAATTTTAAATGTTCTTGTATTTAATATTTTTAAATACAAGAACATTTAAAATTAAGTTTCAGTCAAGTCATGCAAAACTAGTTTATGAGGATCTCGTCTGTTCCTAGGATTAACATCATTTGTAGTCTTGAACAATTGTTTATTTTTAATTACGAACACACACATTTCGTAAATATACAGTGACGGCAATGGTAACAAACCAAGTTTCTTAAATATTGGTCGACATGAGTCGTCAGGTTTAAGACCACCAATTGACCTCATACACTTTTTTTGAGCGATGAATGCTCTACAGAAGTCGGTACTATTACCCCACATTATAAGACCATATCTTAGTAACGATTCGACGTACGCGTGGTATGACATTACAGCAGTTTTTATGTCAGTTACATTTTTAACTTGTTTTAGCGCGTATACAAAGGAGATGTTTCATTTTTATATGGGGCTCCGGCCATAACGTGTACCGTTTAGCGAAGCTGGGTAAATTACTCATGAATAGAATAAAGTTACATTTTTTTCATAAAATCAAATGGTTTTTATGTACAAAATAAATATTAAAAATGTTTGACGTTTGTCCTAAGAGTTAGCAAGTGGTTATTTTGAATTCGTTTAGAAACACACTTCAAGAATGGAGACTAAAGATTTTTGTAACGATGAAATGGTCACACTAAATTATGTTTACTCAAAAATATTTACAAGAGAATAATAGTAATTGATTTTTAACACTACAAGAATACACACATTTTTTAATTATTTTCTACTTGACATTGATTTGATGAGACATGATTTCAGAACGAATGACGTCTGCAAGCAAACGAGACGCCATGTTGAATAAAACATGGTAATAATTGAAAAACTATAATTTTTTGTACACAACAAATCAGGCGCAAATTAACCAGGGAATATTTTTCCCTAATTTGTAGTATTTTTTCCTCTTTTTTGATATATGTACATCTGATGGCCGAAAATGTAACATCTCCTTTATTAATTTTAGTGCTAACATTGCCTACGTGTTCTTTCCAATTAATGTCTTTATCTATTATTACGCCCAAAAATTTTGTTTTCTTTACTTCTTTTACTTTATTAATATTGAGTTTAATGTCATTTTTATAATTATTAGATTGATTAAATTGAATATAAACGGATTTATCAAAATTTATCTTTAAATGGTTAGTGTCAAGCCAATGCAGTAATTTGTCAATTGTATTATTAATGTCAAGCTCATGAGCTTGACATTAATAATACAATTGACAAATTACTGCATTGACTTCTCTAGACCATGGTCTAGAACAGTATTATATTTTTTATTAGAAGTCACTATGATAGAAATATCGTCGGCATATAGTATGCATTTATGATTAGTTATTTTTATAATGTCATTTATATAAATAAGGAATAGTATTGGGCCTAGTATGCTACCCTGCGGAACACCATATTTATTATGTACATATTCCGATGAGTAAGATATAAACTCATTATTTTCGTTTTTTTTTACTGATAATGACACGTTGTTTTCTATTACTTAAATAGGACACTAACCACTGAAGTACTGGTCCTCTAATGCCAATAGCTTCTAACTTTTCAAGCAATATGCTGTGTGACACCAGATCGAACGCTTTCGATAGATCAAAAAAAAGGCCAGTAGTTAGATAATTATTATTAATATTTGAAAATACAGCTTGCATAAGCGAGAAAATAGCCAACGATGTGGATTTGTTCTTTTGAAATCCAAACTGTTCTTTACTTATAATTTGAAATTTGTTGCAGAAATCAGTTAATCTTTTATACATACATTTTTCAGTCACAGATCTAAAAGACCCAAAAGCAAATTTGAGGAGTTTTTCGAAATAATTCATGCATCCCAAACTGCCTTCTGTAAATTGTGCCAACATAAAAAGATTGAAATAAAAATGAAAAACAGAAACACTTCAGGCTTAAGGAAACATCTAATATCTTTCCACAAAAAGGAATCAGAAATATTTCTTCCTGTTAAACCAAAATTAAGTGGAGATATCACAAGCTTTTTAGTAACCGCTGGAAGAAGTGGACAGGTAAGAATATTTTTTTAACAGTTAAAAGAATTTTAACTCCGCGTAGCTATTCATGCGATACTTTCAAAAACGCCATTAACTTACGTAAGTATTTTTGAGTTAGTGGTGTTTTCATCTAGGGGTGCGACATATTAAATATGTAATTATCGTCTTAAATATTTTTTATAAACACCCATATTTTCATTTAATCGGCCAGTAACAACTAAGTACTTTATTTTGGTAAATTACAGTACAGTGCAACCTTAATATAACAAATATCAATTTAACGATTTTCTCGATTTAACAACAACAAACCTCCTCCTCTTATACGCTCAAACCTAGTATGTTTTAAATAATAACACAAGATTTATTGTTTTGTTTCAGTCGGAAAACAGCAGTGACAACATCACGACAGCTACAGTTGATTGGGTGGTGAAAAAATATCTTCCCTTCTCATTTTTCGATGACGAAGCTACACAAGTATATTTTCGACGTATTTGCCCTAATATGGTGTTTCCTAAAAGGTCTACACTTAGAAGGAAAGTCAAAGAGCGATTTGAAGAGCTCCAATTGAATCTCAAGGAACGACTTCAACAATTATCATCTAAAATGTCTTTTACCATTGATGGGTGGACGTCAATTGCTGGTAGGAGTTACTACGGGGTTACTATTCATTATATAGACAACGAATGGAAGTATCAATCTGTAGTTCTTGATTTTATACCATCACGCGGTCGACATACTGGAGAAGATATTGCAACGATTTTCCATGAATGTTTATTGGAATATGGCATAATTGATAAAATACAAGGTATCACGGTCGACAACGCAACTGCAAATACCAAATTTATGTATGAACTGGGCAAACAGCTGCCGCCACACTTTGATTCAGACAATCAACATTTCCGGTGCTTTGCTCACATTTTAAACCTTGGTGTACAAGATTTATTAAAGACCTTAGCATTACACTGTGAGTCTGACACTAACGCGCAAGATCAGCAGTACGAAGACTATGCAGACGAAACTGAGGATGAGGAAGATGAAGAATCTGCACCAAATATTGCTGACTCGCGTACATCTGTAACAAAGTTACGCAGTATTTCCAGTAAAATAAAAAGAAGTGAGATAGTGAAGAAGAAGTTTCAGTCTGCTTGTGAAGCAGCTGGCGTGCCATCAAATCTAAATGCCATTCTTGACTGTCCAACGAGATGGAATTCCACACATGATATGATTGGATTTGGTTTAAAAGTGAGAGCGGGCATTGACATATTGTGCAGTTCTGTCACCGAATTAAATGATTTTCAAATCACAGCTAATGAATGGCAGGTACTCGAAAAATTACATAAATTTCTAATAAACTTTAAACTTTTAAGTACAAAACTTGGTGGAGACAAATATGTTACATTACCGCTAGTCATTGTATCATTCAATCTCTTGCTAGATCAAATTGAATCCATGGTAAAACAGTTAGATGAGAAACCTAATCGATCTGAAGTGGATGAAAGGCTCATTCTAGCTTTCCAAGCAGCTCGAGACAAAATGCTTAAACATTACAAGAAGAGCAACTGGATTTATTGTACTTCTTTAATTTTAGACCCAAGGCATAAGGCTCAGACTTTTGACCTGACAATGTGGGGGAAGCAACTTAAAACAGAAAATCTGCGCAAGTTCAATGAACTTTATGAAGAATATAAAAGTCTACACTCACTGAACAAATCTCTGGAATTACCAGAAAAAGAAAATAAAGTATGTGATGAAGATGAAGACGTAATAGAATTTGATAAACTCTATGAATGTCCCTCGACGTCATCTGGATCTTGTCTTCAAGGCTTAGTGATAGACGAGTTGGAGGAGTACCTGAGAAAACCAAGAACTGCCAGCTCGGAAGACATTTTAGATTGGTGGAGGACGCATGAGACAGAGTATCCGATTTTATCGAAAATGGCCCGTGATTTTCTCTCAATACCTGCAACTTCAGTACCTGCTGAGAGGTTATTTTCTAAAGCATCATTAGTAATTAGAAAACATAGAAATAGGTTAAGTGATGAGTCAGCCAGATGGTTACTTTGTATTAATTCTTGGTCAAAAAAATTGATATAAAGTATCATAACCTAATGATAAAGCTGTTGATTTGTGTTGTATTTTATTTTTTATTCAAATAAATGATAAATCGTAAAACTCTTTTATTAAATTTCTTATAAGTTGAGGGTTCAATTCAATCTCTTTCTAGACAGATAAGTATTGTTCTTTAAAATACAGTCAAGTTATTGTAATTAATTTGTTCTTTTACATGTTTTAGCAAATGTAAGCTTATAAATCATAAATGTTTATTAAGAAACAGTTACTTCCATGGAAAACGACATATAGGTCAGTTGATTTTTCGAATTTCTTATCAAATCTTCAGTTATTTATTAATCTGCTTGATCTTTACTATGGCTATGTTAATTCAAGCTCACAATGTTCCAATTCTAATACGTTTTTCTAAGATTTAAAGTAAACTTTAATAAATAGTAATAGACTAATAGGTAATTGCAAGACTTGCAAGACTCTTGCTGCAAGACCAAGACCAAGACCAAGACTGGGAGCGCAAGACCAAGACCAAGACCAAGACCAAGACCAGGTGTATTGGCGCAAGACCAAGACCAAGACTGGCTAAGTCTCGTCTTGTTCTTGCATTTGGGCAACACTACTGGTCAGTCAGACGCGGGTAACAACACAAGGCGGTCGTACGCCTATCGCTATAATAATAATTTACGTTCTTCGCATTGTAAATAGAGCTTCGTCCAGAAATAATTTGATCACATTCCTACTAATTCACAAGGTACCGTAGTAAGCAAATTATAGCAAATACTTGATTTTTTTATCTCTCAAATTGTTTTTGTTCGTATTTTATCATTGAGTTTCTAATGTTTTTAATTTTGTAATAAAATTGTTAAACAAAACGTTAGATTTTTTCATTCATCTCCACTTCATTACCATGAAAAATATGATTTGAGGTGTACTGGAAGGGCACTGTGGACGAAAGCACGTGTCGTCGTTGGTATCGAAAATTCAGCAAAGAAGATAAAAGCTGCGAAGATAAACCGCGATCAGGACGACCTTCAAAGCTTTCTAAAAAAGACTTAGACGACGCTATATTGAATGATAAACAAATAACTATTATATTATAGAATTATCAGAGAGGTTTTCTGTATAATTAGGACAACGGTGGAAAGACTGCTGCATGAATTTGGTTTCATTAAAAAAATGGAGAAGTGTGTGCCACATGAACTCTCGGAAAAGAATCGAATGGAGAGATTGAATATTTTTTGTTCTTTATTACCACGTCATACAAATTAGTGATTTTTTTGGACAGAAAAGTAACTTGTGATGAAAAATGGGTTGGATAAATTATGAAAATATAAAACGCCGAAAAATTGTATGTCGATCTGGAAAGCCGAGTTTATCAGTCGTAAAACCAGATACGCAAGTGAAAAATAATTTATTAAGTGTTTGGTGGGATTTCATAGGAATTATACATTGGGAGTTACTTCCCCCTAATCAAACGATCAATGCTACTTTGTACACCTCACAGTTAGAAAGAGTAAATTAAAAATTAAACGTCCAGTTTTATGCAATCGCAAAGGTGTCATTTACCACCATGGTAATGCTAGACCACATTCAGCTTTACCAACTTAAAAAAAAGATAATGGACTTCGCATGGGAAATCTTACCTCACCCTCCATATTCACTCGATCTCGCACCTACAGACTACCATCTTTTCCGTTCATTACAAAACAGTTTAACGCAGAAAAAATCGATAAAGTTGAACAAGTACAAACGGCTATAAAACAGTTTTTTGATTCTAAATCCTAATAATTTTATAGAACGGGATTTATTTTATTACCAGCATAGTGGCAAAATGTTATAGATAACAATGGCTATTAATTGATTAATAAAGGTCTTTTTGACTAAGATATTACTTTCATTCATTCCATGCACTGAAATCGGGTAGAACTTTTGCACACACCTAATACATACAAGAACATTATTCAACTAGAACCCAGAGAAAAACCGGTGTTATCGTGCCGCACCATGTTCGTTCCCACTCCCTCTGACCTACCTGTGGTCGCCTGAACACGTGCACGCACACGTCACTTGTGGACAGGGTTCGTCAGCTTTGTTCTACTAATATTATGTGGCTGGGTCCATAATAAAACTGATTTTTGAAATAAATTGCCCCTGACAATACCGTATACTATTATTCTGATGCCAAACAAATAAGTACCGTGTGGTGCCGTAGTACCGTGTGGTGCCGGACGTAAAGAATAACACCACCCCATTTCTTCCCGTGGGTGTCGTAAAAGGCGACTAAGGGACTTACTAGAGAATGGGCAGCAGCGTTCTCTATGCATTTTACCACCATACTGCGATCGCCAACCCGCCTGCCAAGCGTGGCGATTAAGGCAAAGCCCCCCAAATTGGGGGAGGCCTAAGTCCAGCAGTGGACGTCTTACGGCTGAAATGATGATGAAAAATGATGAAACAAATAAGTACATTTATTATTGTATAACATATTTAATTGATTATTGTGTGGCAGCACTAACGTTTTCACGTCATATTAGGTTGGGGAAAATGTCTTTTCGCATTATAGTATGTATGAACTTGTAATAAAATCTCTTTGGCTATACTATTTGTATCTGGCTGGTTTTGGTATCATTGAAAGTTTAAATTTTAAAGAACATAATTCCAAATTCAAATTAGGAAAATGTGTGATTTTCATTTGTTTTTCGTACCGTCAAGATGAGTGAATCTAATGAAGAAATTCGATACATTTTAAAATTTTACTACAAAAAAGGTAAAAATGCAACGCAAGCCGCGAAAAAAATTTGCGATGTTTATGGACCTAGTGTAGTGTCTGTGAGGGTAGCACAAATTTGGTTTAAGCGTTTTCAATCCGGAAATTTTGATGTCAAAGATGCACGTCGCTCTGGTCGCCCTATTACGGATAAAATGGATGCCCTTTTTGAAAAAGTGGAGCAAGATCGGCATACCAGTAGTTACGACGTAGCTGAAGAACTTGAAATTGACCACAAAACAGTTTTGGCGCATTTGAAAAAAACTGGGTACACAAAAAAGCTCGACATTTGGGTACCGTACGAGCTCACTGAAAGAAACCTAATGAACCGTGTACTCATTTGTGATTCTTTATTACGACGTAATGAAACCGAACCATTTTTGAAGAAGCTGATACCTGGTGATGAAAAGTGGATCACGTATGACAAGAACGTGCGAAAAAGGTCGTGGTCAAAGGCCGGTCAGGCTTCACAGACTGTGGCGAAACTCGGGTTAACTCGCAACAAGGTGATGCTGTGTGTGTGGTGGGATTGGAAGGGCATTATTCATTATGAGCCACCAGGCAGGACCATCGATTCTGAACTCTACTGCGAACAACTGATGAGATTAAAGCAAGAAGTTGAGAGAAAGCGGCCGGAATTAATCAACAGAAGGGGTGTGGTTTTTCATCATGATAACGCTAGACCTCACACATCTTTAGCCACCCAACAAAAATTAAGAGAGTTGGGCTGGGAGGTGTTAATGCATCCGCCGTATAGTTAGTTAGTTAGATTTCCACCTGTTTCGGTCTCTTCAGAATTCTTTAGGCAGTGTCAGGTTAACATCACGAGAGGACTGCCAAAACCACTTGTCGCGGTATTTTGACCAGAAGTCCCAAAATTTCTATAGCAATGGGATCATGTCCCTACCTACAAGATGGCAAAAAGTTATCGAACAAAATGGTACGTACATACTTTAGTTAAATGTAAATAAACTTTATTAAAAAATGTTTTAAATTTTCTTAAAAAATGCGAAGAAACTTTTTCCCCAACCTATTATTTGATGTGACGTAACGACACAAGAATATTTTCATATTTTCTCGTTTTCATCATATTTTAAGAATATATAAAGTTTAATAATGTGTTTTAGATTTGCGGACAAAACTTGTGATTCATTATCATTATTCATTACAAATGTATTTTTAACCGACGAAAAAAAAACAGAGGAGGTTATCAATTCGACGTGTATATATTTTTTTTTTTTTATGTATGACCACGCATAACTTTTTACATAGTAATCAGATTGTGATAATTCTTTTTTTATTGGAAAGAGTATACTCCGAAGGTGGTCTCATTTAAATTTGGAAAACAAAATCGAATCCTAAGGGTCGGAAAACAGGGGATGATTGATTGTTCACTCACTGATTGTAATGTATAATCACGCAAAACTTTGGACAGAGTAGTCCGATTTCGATAATTCTTTTCTTTATTGGATAGGGTATACTTTGGCAAGTATTTTTAGTACATTAAAGCCACAAAAAAAATATAAAATAAAAACTTTTTAACAAAAAATTTAACCGCCGAAAAAACTGAAAAGCAAAAAATAATAAACCTTAAAATTTTGAGTCGGAGCTGAAAAATCAATGAACAAAGATCAATCATAGCGCCGACTCATAATTTTAAGGTTTATTATTTTATGAACACGTTTCTTGCCACCATATTCCTGGAAGTGAATATTTAACTCATAATTATTCATGTAAAATCAGTTTTTCTATAATATGTTGTCCAAATAATTATCTGATACATTATAAGAGTCATGCAATATACAAAATGCAATAGTAATCGTTGTTACATTAGACTGTGCTTTATTGATTCACTTTAGAATTTGCAAAAGGTCACTGTTTCTCGTTAGTGATGCTGTTTAGATTTCAATGATTGTTGTTGTTATTGGGCATCTTGTAGGAAACTATCGAGAAACGCAGTGTACTTGTGCATAAAATGCATTTCAAAGTATCTATGAAATGCAATACACTTTGAAATTCCCGTCATAGCTTCCAATCTTTAGTTTGTGTGGGCAGTTCAGAGACAGCGCCCGTCGGTGAGGATAAATTTTCTTCTAAAATTTGTATGAAGTGGTTATTTTTCCGTTTGTGGTAATATGTTCTGTAGTCACGGCTACTAAATTCCGCTATATCCACGTTTTTTGTTGTTTGTCTGTGCGTCATCGACTTGTTTGCGGCTACATGACCCCTGCTTTATCGGACTTGGACCTTTTTATTGCTTTTCGATTGACCCTGGCACGTTTACTGGACTGTGATTTACCTACTACTGCGGAGACTGAACGCCGATGTGTAATACAATACAATACAATACAATCCTTTATTTCAGGCAACTTAGGCCCATAAAAACACAGTAAACAAATAATATAAAACAATAACTATAAACTAATACATATTTTATAAAAACAAAACTTAAACTATCACTAAACACGTAATGATGACGGCGTCGTGTTCCGCTGCGTGGTGTCGCATAACCGTCCTCGGAAACGACGATATAAGACACCTTTCGGCCAAAAGTCCTCTCTCAAGCAGGTCTGTAGATGGTGGGTTGGAACTCGTACCACAAACGACTTAAAATTGATGTTGTGGCGCGATTCCAACCTTTCGACCCTCAGAGTCCAATTGGTCTTTACTTTTAAGTACTGCACAACTTCCTCAATCGTGGTGGAGTGATGCAGACGTGAAATATACAGCTGCGTCGTAGGCACAGCAGGGCGCAGCAGCATGTTGGGTCCACTCGGAGCTGTACCACACTGGTTTCGTGAACAGGGCTTCTTCTTCTTCCTTTCCACTTTCGTGAAACCCTCTTCATCAACTTGGCCCGATCTCGGCAAGGAGCTACGGACCGCAGCCAGGGCAGGTTGTGCACCCTTCATTTGGTTTTCCCCAATTTTATTCTGCCGCATAGACTGCGACACACCTGATTTGGTGTGTCGCAGTCTAGTCTATGGGGTCGACGTACCTACGTGTGACGTTTCCGCAGCCGGTGTTGTGGCGCGGGCGACGGCGGCGGCGGGCGACGCTTGCTCAGCATTATCGGCAGCCGGTGACGCACTTGTGTTCGCCGATTCTAAACTGCCGATTGATGCATTTTGCGCCCCTCGACGTGTGTTCACCTTAGAGGCCTCAGGTGACCCAATTACTGAACCCACCTTGCGCAACAGTGTTATTTCTGCTCGCAGTTCAGTGTTGGTTTTTTCCGCAACCTCCATACGGGACTGCATCTTGGTCATCTCCACCTTCAAGGTAGTGATGTCCTTTAGCAGCCTTGTAACATCAACGTGATCGAACGTGACGGGAGGCAGCTTACTCAGCTCCTTCGCCACGAAATCTGGCACGTCATCTGGGTCGGTCTTCTTCAACATATCAAGAATATCTTGAATGCTCCTCTCAGTTCCATCTCTGCGGCGAGACGGCATCTGGTCCAGCTTTCCAAGTGACTGGAACAGTAGCAGTTTACCACTGCTGATCTCGTCCTCCTTGTAATTGGACCGGCATATCTGCAGGATGCTCACCTCGTCCATGTAGTCGATGGCATGGACTAGGAAAGCCAGCAATTCATTGACTATGAGTGGTTTGGAACTCATAGTGATAGTACGGGCAGCGGCTATAGCCGCGCTACACGCGAATAAAATTCGTTCCGTGCACAGTGGAAACACGTCCGTATTCGACCGCGCATCGCACTGACTATGATATGTACTGACTGTAATATGTGACTATGTGACTATGTGACTGTAATATGTCAGGGGCCCGTACTGTTGGTACTTGCGCTCATATTCTCTCGAATTGTGTGGTGTCTATATGGGGAAGGAGCGTCACATAGAATTTAACCTGCCAGCAGAATTTTTATCTAATATACTAATAGACGAATCGATCGACGATTTAATTATAAGACTAAATCACAGTTCTGTTGTCATGACTATGTCTAGTTGTAAATACACATTAAACGGTATTAAACATAAATATTTACTATGACGTTTTACTCCAAAGCATTACATGTTTTAGAACTTTCGCGATCATTATCTTAACACATGATAAGACATTAATATTAAAACGAAGAACAAATAATATTCGTTAGCCAGTTGATACTTCGATATGATCTCATTAAAAACCTACAGGATATTAAAAGTCAGTTTATCATTTTATATTACAAGGCAACACCTTAAAAAAAAACCGGCCAAGTGCGAGTCGGACTCGCGCACCGAGGGTTCCGTACAAACCTGTAGGTATTCACGATTTATGCATAAGGTTTATGTTTATGAAATTAATTATTTTTTTTAATTATTTTTTTTTGTTAAAAAAAAATAGATTTTTTACTACCTTTGGTTGTACAAAAACACTTATATAAATACTATGCAAGATTACAACTAAGGGAGTGAGTGTTTTCGATGAACTCTGGCACTGATGTTTAGGGTGCCAGCGTCCTCGCCTAAAAAATGAACACATATCAGTAGTTGTAAGACAAGCACAACATAAATATTAATAATAAGACTACTATTTACTAACAATAAATGCAACTATGATCTGATTGATTAATGTACCTATGGGTATGTGTTAGTGTTGAGAGTGGGATATATATAGTGTAAGTTGATTGAATGAAAGGTAAATTGCGGTTTACGATTTATGACGTATTAAAAAAAAACTACTTACTAGATCTCGTTCGAACCACTTTTCGGTGGAAGTTTACATGGTAATGTACATTATATATTTTTTTTTAGTTTTATCATTCCCTTATTTTGGAAGTTACGGGGGGGGGGAAACATTTTACCACTTTGGAAGTGTCTCTCGCGCAAACTATTCAGTTGACAAAAGAATGATTTTAGAAACCTCAATATCATTTTTGAAGACCTATCCATAGATACCCCACACGTATGGGTTTGATAAAAAAAAAATTTTTGAGTTTCTGTTCTATGTATGGGGAACCCCAAATATTTTATTTTTTCTATTTTTGTGTGAAAATCTTAATGCGGTTTACAGAATACATCTACTTACCAAGTTTCAATAGCATAGCTCTTATAGTTTCGGAAAAAAGTGGCTGTGACATACTCGGACAGACAGACAGACAGACATGACGAACCTATAAGGGTTCCGTTTTTTGCCATTTGGCAACGGAACCCTAAAAACCAACTGACAAAGGAGAAACCCGTTTCTGGGTCAAACCGTTACACGGATCAAATATACTGTACCAAAAGAGACGTCTATGTTTTTAATTATCCCAGTTAAATGTTAGACTGATTTAAAATGGCCAAGTGTAGAAAATACGTAGCTTCTATTTTTTAGTTTTAAACATCCTTTATAAGCGAATGCAACACTTATTTTCTTCTACGTCGCTGACTTTACAAACGCTTGCGTTATGTCAATAGAGCGTACCCTAAGAATTTAATCGATGTAGTTGAAATCGATACAATTACAAATAATTAAATTGTTTCAGTATAATTGTTTTTACGTATTAAAATCGATATTAAATTAAAAAAACCGGCCAAGTGCGAGTCGGACTCGCGCACCGAGGGTTCCGTACAAACCTGCAGGTATTCACGGTTTATGTTTATGAAATTAAATGTTTTAATTTTTAGGGTTCCGTTGCCAAATGGCAGAAAATGGAACCCTTATAGATTTGTCATGTCTGTCTGTCTGTCTGTCCGTGTATGTCACAGCCACTTTTTTCCGAAACTATAAGAGCTATGCTGTTGAAACTTAGTAAGTAGATGTATTCTGTGAACCGCATTAAGATTCTCACACAAAAATAGAAAAAAAAAACAATACATTTTGGGGTTCCCCATACTTAGAACTGAAACTCAAAATTTTTTTTTTTTCATCAAACCTTTACGTGTGGGATATTTGTGGATAGGTCTTCAAAAATGATATTGAGGTTTCTAATATCACTTTTTTCTTAACTCGATGGTTTGCGCGAGAGACACTTCCAAAGTGGTAAAATGTGTGTCCCCCCCTGTAACTTCTAAAATAAGAGAATGATAAAACTAAAAAAAATATATGATGTACATTACCATGTAAACTTCCACCGAAAATTGATTTAAACGAGATCTAATTAGTGTTTTTTTTTTTAATACGTCGTAAATCGTAAACCGCAATTTACCTGTCATTCAATCAACTCATATATATATATATATAATATTGTAATATTATAGTATTGAAAAAATAAATAAAAAATACATATATAAATTAACAGCATGTGCATGTTTATAAAAAATTATATATATGTCGGAGTTGGTTCTCAAATACAAATTGTGGGTAGTCCGCATAATTTGCTATTCTTTGTTTTTATTATCATTAATTTACGTGATTTTCTATCAGATAGTGTCTAATAAATCGGAACATAATTTATTGAGTACTTAGTGTACCCACTAATTCATTTTTTGGCAACTTATTTCGATAATTGTAACCGGTAGTTTTGTTCAAAACAATAAATGACATGTCACTTTAAACTTTGAAATGAATTACGTTGTGCATTCACCATTTGTTTATTTACGACAATTATTCTTGTATTATTTGATGACTTTATAATGTAAGTCTTATTTAGTTTAGCATACTTTAGTGTTTTGTATCAAGTAAACACGTGGCGTACTTCCGCGCGCCATCGGACAGAGTTGTCATGGATATTATGGCTGGACATTGTCCTATAAAAGAGCTTGCACTCAGTGAGCAAGTCACAACCCGATGATCCCACTACTCTCCTCCAGGAGAGTCGAAAAGAGACAAGTACAGTGAGAACAACACACAAACACAGATCGTACCGACCTCGCCGCCGAGGTCCATCGTCGCGACCCCGACTTAACAGTCCCTCCCGACCCTTGCATGAGCCAGCCCGCGATGCTGCGCCTGTAGCTTTAAATTAGCCCCTAAATAATTTAACCCAGATCCAGCACGTCCCTTGCTGCCCTCCCCCAGTGATTGCCTAAGCCGAGGTGCGAACCCCCCTCGGGGTTACCCTTAGGACTTTCGCTTTAGTTTTTAATTTTACTATGGCCCGGCTGGAGGTCTAAAAAGTTTACTTTTTAGAAATCGCCGGGCAAAAATCCGTTTAAGTAGTCAGAATCTTTTTCAGATTAACTACGAGATGTCCTACAAAAAAAAAAAAAAAAAAAAATGAGCAAGTCACATTCATTCTACGCTCGACGCTCGCCAAGGAAGGTCGTTACGCTGCCGCTCCGCTGCGCGTATCCCCTCCACCGCCCGCCGCTCGATCGCCCGTCAGTTGTGCTCAGTGCTCACGCCGCGTAGTCGCCCCGACTACTCTCCGTAATTTTGGGATTTAAATTTATTTAAATCTCAAATATTCGGAAAACTGTCTTTTTCAAGACAACTGTTTCTTTAAACAGAGTCGTCTAAAACGTTATTTCTAAGCTGTCTTTTTCAAGACGGTTTAGTTTCTCTAAGAGAAAAGGTCAAAAACGTTGTGTTGTGAAGTGTTGTGGCCCCTTCAGGGCAAAGCCACAGTTTTGTGGTCACTCGGTGGATACCTTAACGGTGCCAACGAAGCCGAGTGGGTGTTGACCCAACACACCCGCCTATCCCCTTCAGCGCTAGGCGAAAGTTGGACGGGTCCCAGATCACTGGCCTTGGGGGCTTCCCTCGTCAGCCCTGGTGACAGTTTTCCCTTCACAGCCGCGTACTTCAGTACCCGCCGTTTTGACCAGTTAGGAACCCGTTGCACAATAAGATTGGTAACGGGATACACTCTTAGGGCACACCAGGATCAACTCCCTGTCTATACCCGACAGAGGAGTGTAATACACACCCCCGGCAACCCACCGGGGATTAGGTTTGTTAGGAATAGGATTTGGTGTCAGGATCGCTCTCATGAGTGATTAGGTTCCCCACTCCTCCAACGCCATGTTGGACCTAATTGACGAACTCGCCCGTCATAATAATATCAGCCGAGATGAGGTCAAGACCGTCCTCTTTGGCTTCTTTAAGATAATTAAAGAAGACAAAGAATGGGCCGCTGACTTCTCTCAGCGCGTTAAGATAATAACCGCGAGGGAAAAAGGCAACATCCCGATCATCGCTGAATTCAGCGATGCTCTCGATGCGCCGGCTACCTCGGACCCGTCTTGCGAGATGGACACCGATGTCCCGACCGACTCCGCTCCGCTCACTGGCTCATTGTTTAATACAAATTGTAACCCACACTCCATAACGACAATTGACCTTACCGAGAATTCCTTACTGAAACATAACTGTAGTCATAAAATAAGTCAAAATAAAATAAAAAAATATGCAAGACTGAATAAAATTATTAAAAAATGTAATAAATTCAAGAAACATCAGAAACATTATTCCAAAAATATTCAATTAAGGAAAGAACGTGTTTCTCTTGTCAACAAATTGAAAAATTATCAAATTAAATTAGAAGATAGCATAAATATATATGAAATAGACACTCAGCGCTTACAGTCTGAAATTCAAGTTCTTGATGAATCCCTTAAGTCACTTTATAATAAATATGTATGCTCTAAGCACCAAATTAAGGAACATATCCTTGCTACAAATGAATTGGTAGACAGAGTGGATTTGCTGACTCTCAATAATACTCAGTGCACTTGTCAAAGGGTATCCAACCTTGATGCCCTCCAGCCTGAGGCAACGGTGGACCCGTCCCAAGTTAGTAGTCTGCACTGTATCTCTATTCAAAATATACCTGATACTGTGCATGAACAATCTCAAGGGGTACAGTCAGTAGCTAGTAGTGTTACCCCTTGTTGCAGTCATCTTGGTTTTCAGTCCGTTATGTTTTCAGATAGTATAGGAAGAGGTTTAGGAAAATTAGTTAGTAACAAGTTGAATATTTCTAATCAAAATAATTGTTTGCCTGGGAAATCCTTTACAGAAATAATGTCATCAATTATGAGATATCAATATGATTGTAATACCAACATAACTGTGTTTGTAGGTAATAGTTCACAGGTCAAACGTGATGATATTACTGACAGTGTTACTGAGATTTTAAAGATTAATTGTAACAAAATTATTTTGTGTGCTTTTCCATATTTTGAGAAATTATCTAGTAGAAAAAACAAATATATTCATATGCTTAATAATCATATGCAGTTTTTGGTCAGTCACTACAGTGATAAACTTATATTTTTTGATACCAACATTTTTGTTGATAAGTTAAAATCAACAAGGAACTCAGTGTATCTGCCCCTTATGTTTAGACATAAAATAGCGAGGCTATTAGCTTATATTAACTCAGACATAAGTAGTATGTCGAAGTCGTGTTTATTTACTGTTGGTAGTGATACTAACACTACTATTGATACGCCTAGTAGTTTAAACTAGTAGGTGCGACAACGGATGAGCCGCATATGTTGAATGTTGTTCATCAAAATATGCAGGGTCTGTCCGGCAAAGAGTTAGAGTTAAGCTTATTTATAGAGAATCATGATGTTCAGGTGTTATGTTTAACTGAACATTGGTTGAAAGAACATGAAGTAGTGTTTATCAATGATGATAATTTTACTGTACAAAGTTCATTTGCGAGAAAAAGGGCCATCCGCGGTGGTTCTTTAGTTCTTGTTTCAAACAAGCTGAAAAGTAAGCAACGTTTAGATTTAGTTAATCTTTCTATTGAGTTGTCTTGTGTTGAACTCGAGCGATACGTTATAATTTGCGTTTATCGACCCCCCTCTGGGGATTTCATTTGTTTCGAATCAGTCATGGAGGATTTACTCAATAAGTTAAAATCAAGTAATAAAAGTATAGTTGTATGTGGAGATTTTAATATTAATATTCTAGAAGTTACTCCATTAAGTATTAGACTTCTCAATCTGTTTAGGTCATTTAATTTATTTAACTTGTTTTTTGAACCAACCAGGATCACGGCATGTTCGTCAACTTGTCTTGATAATATATTTAGTGATTGTGATGCCAAAAATAAATTAGTGTTAACTGATTTAACGTCCGACCACTGTGGTTTGCTATCCAGTTTCCCTATGCCATTGTTTAAAAAGGCGCGTAAACTTGAATGCAGGCCTTATACAGCTAGTCGTTGCATCAAGTTTAAAAATAATATAGCTCGCAGAATTGCACCATCTATAGTAGAACACGATAATCCTAATGCAATTTATGAAGCCCTCTTTGATGTAGTGCAAAAAGAGTACAAATCTACTTTCAAGACCAAAACCATTGACATTAATGGCACCTCCGTTGGCTTTAACCAATGGGCTACTCCAGGTATTTATAAAAGTAGAGCGAGGCTTTACGAGTTATATGGTTTAAAAAAATACAGGTTTGATACTCCTTTCCTAGAGTATGTAAAAAAATATTCAAAATTATTTAAACAGATTAGTGCTTTTGCTAAATCCAAATTTTTAAGCGATCAAATTAAAAATTCAAATAACAAAATAAAAACTACTTGGAAAATCATTAACAATGAGACGGGTAAATCGGTTAAACAAGAAAAACAACTTGAAATTTTGGTCGACAACAAATTAGTTAATACGCCAGCTGACGTAGCACAGGCATTTAATGAGTTTTTTGCCAACATACCTGTAACTACGACTCGCTCCTTAAATTTGTCCCCGTCTAAAGCTGATAATCTTTTGCATAGTAGTGTGCCAAAAAGTAGTTGCCTATTCAATTTTGAACATGTAACGCCTCGTGATGTAGTTAATGTTTTTAACACACTTAAGTCTAAAAACACTGGTGATTTCTGGGGCATTTCCATCAAACTATTAAGTAATATAATAGACATCGTAGCCCCCTATTTAGCTGTTACTTTTAATAAATGTGTTGATGTCGGAACTTTTCCTGACCTCGTGAAGAGTAGCAAAGTCATACCATTATTTAAATCAGGTAATAAAAATGACGTTTCTAATTTTAGGCCTATTTCTATCTTACCTGCATTTAGCAAAATATTTGAAAAGTTAATCCTCAAGCAGTTGCTAAGACATTTTAATTTAAATAGCCTCCTTCATAATGAGCAATATGGCTTTACAAAAGGTCGTTCAACTACAGATGCGGGTGTTGCTCTCTTGAAACACATTTTTAACGCATGGGAGAAGTCGCAAAATGCTATCGGAGTATTCTGTGATCTCTCCAAAGCCTTTGATTGCGTGCACCATGACACGCTTTTGCGTAAACTACGTCATTACGGTGTCCATAACGAAGCTATAAACGTAATAAATTCTTATTTACATAATAGGTTCCAATGTGTAGATATTAATGGTGTAAAATCTGCCGGGCTACCGGTTCAGTTAGGTGTGCCTCAAGGCTCTATACTCGGCCCATTCTTGTTTTTGGTGTATATCAATGACTTACCATTCTTTTTAAAGGGTATTTGTGACGTTGTACTGTTTGCAGATGATACATCTCTTATTTTTAAAGTAGACAGGAACAGACCAGATTTTGACGACGTGAACAGTGCACTCTCAATGGTTACCGATTGGTTTACGGCAAATAACCTAGTTCTCAATGCCAAGAAAACCAAATGTGTAAAGTTCGCCTTACTGAATGTTAGAAATCTAGGTCCCAACATCGTCTTAGATAAAGAGGTGCTTAAAACTGTAGACTCGGCAGTTTTTCTGGGCATAACAGTGGATGGCAAACTTCAGTGGGGCCCTCATATTTCAAGCCTAGCGGGAAGGCTCAGTATACTGACGTTGATACAGCTCGGTTAGTCTATTTTAGTTATTTCCACAGCGTTATGTCTTACGGTATTCTACTGTGGGGTACAGCAGCTGATATTCAAAATATTTTTGTCCTTCAGAAACGAGCTGTTCGAGCAATTTACCAGCTAGGTGCCAGAGTTTCCCTAAGGGACTTTTTTAAAGATATTGGTATTCTTACGGTGTCATCACAATTCATTTTCGCCAACATCTTATATAATAGGCAAAATATACACTTATACGCTAAAAACAGTGATATTCACACTGTTAACACTAGAAGTAAGGACAAACTACGTGTTCCCTTTCACCGGCTTCATAAGGTGCATAACTCATTTGTTGGGCTTGGTATAACATTTTACAACAAGCTACCACCTTCTTTACTAGAATAACCTTTTAATGCGTTTAAAGCTCAAGTAAAATCCAACCTTTGTCAAAAGGCGTACTATTCCATCAACGATTATTTAAATGATAAGAATAGTTGGTCGCTGTGATTAACTCAAGACAATGTTTATGTTCTTTCTCCAGTATTAGCGTACCTAGTGATAGGTTCAATACAATTGTTTCCATATTTTTTTCCTGTTTATCCCAATTTTATTTTATTAGTATTGCATAATGTGGTTTGCTAGCGACCTCGACAAGTAATCATTCAATTCTTGCTTGAGCAACCGGCAGCAAGTTCGTCATGCTCCCTTAGATGTCAATGCTTGCGGTAGCGTCGGGGGTCGGGTTACCCCCTTCCCTCAAATATGGCGAGGGGGGCAATGGCTGATCTTTGCGTTATGCTCGTGAACGGGTGCTGCTTGTGGTGACTGGTCGTCTTGCTGACTTTGATGTTGATATTATTATTAATATTACTTACCTGTTTAATTTATTTTACGTCGATGGTCCTAGTTTATCATTTGTGGCCTCGAGTTGTAACTCAGGTCGTAACAGCTATGTAAACATTCAGCATTGCATATGTAAGCTGTCACGCCCTTTATGCCAGTTTTTTTTATTTTTGCAGCCATGTTTCTATATACATATTTTTTTCTGCTTATGCTTGAGTATAGTTTTCATTTTATTTGTTGGTATATTGGGTTGGCTAGCTGGCATATAGCAAATCATTTAATTTAATTTGTGTCTCTTAATGTTTTACTATATACCATTGTATAGAATCAAGTTCTTCTAACTGGACAGACAGCTGTGCTGCTGGGGAGTTTGTTGGCCACTTCTTCTTCCCAGCTAAAGCACTAGGAAGTGCGCGACGGGTGGGCGTTTTGGGGGGACTGTCTTTTGTAATTTTGACGTTCGAAAAGTGCTGATCCTCAGCCTAATTTGAATAAATGACTTTTGATTTTGATTTTGATTTTCACTCCCCCGGCGAACTCAAACTCGTCTCCGTCCTCGGACGCAGAAGGGTATGAGGTAGTCGCCCACAAAAAGGGTAAAGGGAGCAAGCGAAAAATGAACAAGGCGAGCAGCGCCGAACCAGCCGCTAAATTTATAGCGGCTGAGGAAGCCGCTCCCTTGTCCCGTGCCTCTTCCCCGAATCCGACCGCACCTATTTCGGTGACGTCACAGGCGACCCCCGCCACCGTGACCGCGTCTATCCCCTCCACGTCGCAGGCGTCCGACGCCACCGCGACCGCGCCCCCCTTCGCTACGCCGCAGGCGATCCCCGCGACCGCCGCCGCGACTCCCATCCGTCTCACGCCTACAACCCCCGCGAAGGTTGCCGCGCCCCGCGCTAACGCTAGCGCCCCACTCTCACCCTCAGGCTCAGCCACCAATAGGAAAATTCCCCCACCCCCGCCAGTGTTCATCCAGGACAAGGCTATGTGGACGGAAGTTTCCAAATGGTGCGCTGAACTAAGGATAAACTACACCAATGCCCGAGCCACCCAGCAGGGCATTAAAGTGTTAGTTCCTACGTCAAACGATTTCCGTGAGCTCACAAGAATCCTCACGGTAAGGTACGTGTCGTATCACACGTACGCCTTACCTGAGGAGCGTCTGACGAGAGTGGTCATTCGCAGGATTCCCTGCGAAATCCCCACGGAAGAAATTAAAGCCGACCTCGAGCGACAGAACGTGCCTGTCTCAGAGGTCCACCGCATGCACAGGTCCGGCAAAGGCGTTGCCTTTGATATGGTCTTGGTGGTATGCCCTCCTACGGAGGGTCACCACCCCATATTCAGAGTCAAGGCAGTTTGCAACCTGTCAGGGCTAGTCATTGAAAAGCCCCGTAAATCAGGCATCATAGGCCAGTGCCACCGATGCCAGCTTTACGGGCACTCAGCCTATCATTGTTTTGCCACCCCCAGGTGCGTCAAGTGCCTGGGAGATCATGGCACATCGGACTGTACCCGGCCTAAAGACCGCACTCTTTGCACCGAACCACCTAGTTGTGTGCTCTGCAAAGAGTCCGGTCATCCGGCCAACTACAGGGGCTGCTCGAAGGCCCCAAAGTCCTCATCCCCTAAGTTAGAGCAGCGTTTCGACGCCCGCAGACTAGGGAATCCCCATCGGCCAAACTCCCCGTGAGATTGGCCCCCCAGCGTCCAATGGCATGGCCTCAGCTGAGCTCAAGCCAAGCGTTCCCACCCCTGGCCTCCTCTAGGCCAAAGCCCGCTCCCATTCCTCCCTTAATGGACCCGCGCACCCGCGCCCCCGCACCCCTATCCGCGCCCCCCGGTTTTCCCACGGCCGCACCCGCCGCCGCCCGCGTCGCGCCCCCCCCCCTGCCCCCATGGCAGTACCGATCAATAGGAAAGGCCAGGCTCCCATCGATGCGTTTAGCGTCATCAACGGGACCTTTAACACCTATAGCACGTTCCTTTCCCCACGTGCCCAACAGATGGCTCAGGAACTAGTCGCCGCCGGCGGCAATCTGTTCGCATCCAATCAATCTATGCTGCGTATCCCGAGATCACGCAAGCCCTCCATGTCATAAACTCCCAACGGCCCCATTATGTATAACACCGGAATACTGACTAAACTCAAACCCCGATCCCTAAATTTAGGTTTCTTTAATGCCAATGGCATTTTCCGCCAACGTGATGAGATCGCCACATTCCTCCGCGACCATCACATAGATATTTTACTCATCCAAGAGTCATTCCTAAAGCCACATCAACGCGACCCTAAAATTGCAAACTACCGGGTAGTTCGCTACGATAGGGACCGTTGCCACAAAGGTGGCACTCTCATTTATTATAAAAAGTCCCTGTACTGCATACCTATGGACCCACCCCCTCTCTCCCGATTAGAAGTTTCGGCCTGTCGGTTAGGACTGACAGGTCACCAGCCGATCACTATCGTGTCGGCTTATATTCCCCCTCGACAAGAGACTGAGAACCCCCAACTCCTAAATAGCGACCTCTCTAAACTTTTCGGCATGAGTGACTCCGTTATCATAGCGGGCAATCTCAACGCCAAACATCCAGCCTGGAATAGTACCAGCACCTCGACCAGAGGCAGACACCTCTTTAATCTCTGCTCCACCATGTTATTTGACGTCATCGCCCCGATGACTCCCACCCACTACCCCTTCAACCCTGATCAAACAGCTGACGTGCTCGATGTGGCACTTCTAAAGAACGTCAACCTAAGGTTGGATTCTATAGAAGCTATACACGAGCTCGACTCTGATCACCGGCCAGTAGTCATGCACTTAGCCCCCCGGATAGGTACCCGCGACCCCTCTCAACCCCCCACCACTAAAGTGATAACCGACTGGAAGAAAGTAAGCGAACGCTTACATTCTAACACGTCGACTCACTTAGATTCCATTCCCGATCAGTTCGACACCGTCGCCGACACTACGGCTGCGATCGACTCACTCACAGAGCACGTACAATCGATCGTGAACGATTGTTCACGGGAGGTTCCAGAGGCGGCTGACCGCCTCTGGAAGCTGCCAGACGATATACGTGCTCTGATGACTGAGAAGACCGCAGCCGTGCGTGCTTACAGTAGCTTTCCCTGTGCCGCGAACAAAGCTCACATGCGTAACTTACAGCGTGCTGTAACGTCACGTGTGTCCGAGCTGCGTAACGCTAACTGGGACAAGATGCTGGGCGATCTCGAGCCGACTCATAAAGCATTCTGGGAACTTCAAAGGAAACTCTAATCCTCTGAGATTTCCACAATGCCCCCCCTGACCCGCCCCGATGCGACCATTGCATTCGACGATATCGACAGGGCTGAATGCCTAGCCGATAGCCTCGAAGCCCAATGCACACCAAGTTCGCAGCCAGTAGACCAAGCGTTCGTCGAAAAGGTGAACGCGGAAGTCGAACGCAAAGCCTCGCTCCCGCCCGTCGAAGACCCTGAGGATCCCTTGCCCCCCGTCACACCAGACGAGGTGCACGAGATCATCAAGGGTCTGAGACCACGAAAAGCCCCCGGATCAGACGGCATCACCAGTAGAGTGATCAAGCTGTTCCCCGCTCACCTGATTATGCTCATGACCACCATCTTCAATGGTGCCCTGAGTAATAACATATTCCCCCAAACGTGGAAGGAAGCCACCGTCATTGGCATCCCTAAGCCCGGTAAGCCCAAAACCGAGCCCACGAGCTATCGTCCCATTAGTTTGCTCAAAGTCCTCGGCAAAATCTATGAGAAACTTATTTATAAGCGACTCAGGGATTATGCCGAGACGAAGGGCCTCATCCCCAACGAGCAGTTCGGATTTCGATCCCAACACTCGTGTGTCCACCAAGTGCACCGTATCGTCGAGCATATCAATGCTGGTTTTCAGCGTGGTATGTTCACGGGTGCAGTATTCTTCGACATAGCGAAAGCGTTCGACAAAGTCTGGCACAACGGCTTGTTATACAAGCTGTACCAACTCGGAGTGCCTGACCGTCTCGTGCTCATCTTACGAGACTTTCTCGCGAACCGCACCTTTCGCTACCGCATCGAAGGGGCACTATCCTCCCCTCACCCGATCCTTGCAGGAGTCCCTCAGGGCTCCGTACTAGCTCCCCTCATTTTCACGCTATTCACTAGCGACATCCCCAGAAGCAGAAAGGCAATGTTAGCTCTGTTCGCAGACGACACAGCCATCTACTTCTCGGGATTCAGTGATAAAGCGCTGATTCGCTACCTCCAAACCGCTGTCGACGAGCTCGGCGAGTGGTTCAGGAAGTGGCGAATCGAAGTCAATCCCGATAAAAGTCAGGCTGTCTTCTACACCCGACCGCGGAAAAATCACCCCCCTCCCCGACCCATCTCTATGTTCGGCAAGCAAATCCCTTGGGGAAAGCAAGCCAAATATAATATCTAGGCGTCATCCTTGACGAACACCTCACCTTTTTCGAGCACATAAAGCAGGTCCGCTCGCGGGCCGCTTTCGCTCTCGGTAGGCTCCATTGCGTCCTAAACAAGCGTAGTAAACTGTCGCTTCAGTGTAAGAAGCGCATTTACTTCGCTTGTATTAGGCCCATCATGACGTATGCAAGCACCGTGTTTGCACATACTAAACCCCGATTTATCCATAGGATGCAGACCCTCCAAAACCGTTTTCTCCGACAAGCCACAGGTGCGCCTTGGTATGTCAGGAATATCAATCTCCATTTAGATCTCAGGATCCCTACGATCCAGCAGTTCATGAAACGCGCTTCGAAGCGTTTCTTCGATAAAGCACCGCAACCCACTGGTTGTCGCGGCAGCTAGCTATACCCCCTCCCGTATCAGTAAAGTCCGCCGTCCGCGGCACATTCTCAGCGAACCCGATGATCCCACTACTCTCCTCCAGGAGAGTCGAAAAGAGACCAGTACAGTGAGAACAACACACAAACACAAATCGTACCGACCTCGCCGCCGAGGTCCGTCGTCGCGACCCCGACTTAATAGTCCCTCCCGACCCTTGCATGAGCCAGCCCGCGATGCTGCGCCTGTAGCTTTAAATTAGCCCCTAAATAATTTAACCCAGATCCAGCATGTCCCTTGCTGCCCTCCCCCAGTGATTGCCTAAGCCGAGGTGCGAACCCCCCTCGGGGTTACCCTTAGGACTTTCGCTTTAGTTTTAATTTTTACTATGGCCCGGCTGGAGGTCTAAAAAGTTTAACTTTTTAGAAATCGCCGGGCGAAAATCCGTTTAAGTAGTCAGAATCTTTTTCAGATTAACTACGAGATATCCAACAAAAAAAAAAAAAAAAAAAAAAAATGAGCAAGTCAGTCTAAAGTCAAAACTGTTGGTTTACCTGGTACAGCGCTGCTGTATATTCACATAGCTGTATTGACTAGCCTGTGTGGCACTTGACGAGCCTGTGTGGCACTTGACGAGCCTGTGTGGCACTTGACGAGCCTATGTGGCACTTGACTAGCCTGTGTGGCACTTGACGAGCCTGTGTGGCACTTGACTAGCCTGTGTGGCACTTGACGAGCCTGTGTGGCACTTGACGAGCCTGTGTGGCACTTGACTAGCCTGTGTGGCACTTGACTAGCCTGTGTGGCTTGACTAGACTGTGTGGTTTGACTAGCCTGTGTGGCTTGACTAGCCTGTGTGGCACTAGCTGATAGCGAAAGATACGCTTTGTATTTGGGTGGCTTAGGTCTCTATACGAACAGTAACCTTAAGGGTTTGTTCGTTGAATAGTATTGTTACTATACCTTTCTATCTTGTAACCATTTTATTGTTTCTTTTTATTTATCGTGATTAATAGTGTTATTAATATTCCTGTAATTGTTTATACGTCTTGTTTATCCCAATAAAATGTGAACTCCAAATCCTGACGATATACCGCTCAGCCGCTCGAACATCCGTCATATAAAAATAAAAAAATAAAAACATTTAATTTCATAAACATAAACCTTATGCATAAACCGTGAATACCTACATGTTTGTACGGAACCCTCGGTGCGCGAGTCCGACTCGCACTTGGCCGGTTTTTATATTTGAGTTGACTGAATGAAAGGTAAATTGTGGTTTACGATTTATGACGTATTAAAAAAAACTACTCACTAGATCTCGTTCAAACCAATTTTCGGTGGAAGTTTACATGGTAATGTACATCATATATTTTTTTTTTAGTTTTATCATTTCGTTATTTTAGAAGTTACGGGGGGGGGGGGACACACATTTTACCACTTTGGAAGTGTCTCTCGCTCAAACTATTCAGTTTAGAAAAAAAAAATATTAGAAATCTCAATATCATTTTTGAAGACCTATCCATAGATACCCCACACGTATGGGTTAGATGATTTTTTTTTTAGTTTCAGTTCTATGTATGGGGAACCCCAAATATTATTGTTTTTGAAGTGAAAACTTCTTTAGCGCCGTTGGTTGTGATTTGAAACTCAATAAAACGAAAAAGCGACAGTAAAAAGAGACAGACATAACTTCATAAGATTTAACGTGGGAGAAAATGAGATAGGAAATACATGACGTCATGACCATGGACGAAAGAAATATGGATACGGCAAATATTGTCACATCTGAACTTCAAAAAATTAAAACACATTAAAAACGTTTTATGTACCTGTACATATTAGAATTTAATCAAAAATGTTTTATGTACTTGTACATATTATTATTATTTCAAGTCTATTATCGTACCAATATATTATTTATGTAAATACGGAAAAAAACGAATGCAGAATATTGTCGCGATAAATCGATGTAATATATAATATACGAATAATAAAATGTAAAATAATTATCAAAATTTTGTATCACTATAATCATTACTAAAACCTACAATTATCCTCTTCCCGTAATTTTTAATTCGTATCATTATCTTGAAGCCAAAAATTCTGAAGGTTTCACTTCAACCACGTGTGAATTGCACACATGCCATTTTTTTTTCTATTTTTGTGTGAAAATCGTAATGCGGTTTACAGAATACATCTACTTACCAAGTTTCAACAGCATAGCTCTTATAGTTTCGGAAAAAAGTGGCTGTGACATACTCGGACAGACAGACATGACGAATCTATAAGGGTTCCGTTTTTTGCCATTTGGCAACGGAACCCTAAAAAGGAATCTTATTGATTTTAAACGTAAGCACCATTCAAAATCGTTACCAGGAAAAAAACTCGATAAAATGGATTTCACCAAAGATTGCACCACGGATTGCACTAGTAAACGTCAATATCTGTTAATTGTCATAGTTCTAATCTCATGTCATTAGTTTATTCGCTTGTCGTATTTTTGCGCATTGAATGTGTTTTTGTATATTTCTCGAGATTTTATTGTTTTACCTTTGCTAGAATACTGGACTTCGAAATTGATTGCTTTCTGAATAACCCTCGCTTGAACATTAGACACTGTACTCTGCCACCCCTGCTGACCTTTGCTGGAAATCCGGATCAGTATGCACTTTTGACGACGTAATATATGATTGTAACCCATTGTTAGTAGCGATATCATGAGTATGTGCGTTAATTGCGGAATAGCAATGGAGCGTTGCTGTATAATAGGCAAGCGAAGATTGGAAGATTTCTATATCGGAACATTTTTATACTATGTAATTATTTAATGTATTTTTTTTTTATTGTTATTCACAAAACTGATGTACAATCACAAATGCAATAAAACAGTTACAACACAATATTATTGAATGACATCTACTAGATGTGAATCTAGCATGCATATTTTATGTTAAACCCTTATCTTAAAAAAAACAACAAGTAATCAAAAAAACTGGCCAAGTGCGAGTTGGACTCGCGCACCGAGGGTTCCGTACAAACCTGCAGGTATTCACGGTTTATGCATAAGGTTTATGTTTACGAAACTAAATGTTTTTTGAAGTGAAAACTTCTTTAGCGGCGTTGAGCACTTTTTCTGTAATGGGTATAAAATCTTAAACTCGCGTCAGGACACGTGACCTGATCGAAAAAGCGTAGGACGGATGGTTTTAATTTGGAAAAGCGCCATCTATTAAAACGAATACGAATCACTTGGCTAGCCTTGGTTAGTATGGTTATGGAATCATAGATGACGCTAATTTAAACTACTAAACACGAAGAGTTTACAGTAAAATATATGTCATTAAAAGTGTGTCTAATTCTAAAAAAATAAAATCGTAATATAGCATAAGCCATAAAATAAATATTACTTATGAATTAAATAATTGTAACAAATAACTTTTTCTAAGACAGCAACTCGATTATAGATGGCGCTCAAACTAATCATTCAATTTTTGAAGTGAAAACTTCTTTAGCGGCGTTGAGCACTTTTTCTGTAATGGGTATAAAATCTTAAACTCGCGTCAGGACACGTGACCTGATCGAAAAAGCGTAGGACGGATGGAGAGTAGACAGCTATCCCCTCTCTACGGCGCGGCGAAAATGTATGCCTGGGCCTACTGTTTCGTTTAGGCGGCGCAGGGCGCTTGCGCGAATGTTCGTCTATGTTACAGCGTGCCACGCGCATCCATGGATGGTGACAGCTGATGGCTCGACCGTCTGTGTAGTGATCACATTGTTGTGTATTCGTAAAATTCGTGAATATAAAGTGCTTAAAATATGGAAATTGAACAACAAATTATTCCCTAACCATTCCAAAATATCAAACATGCTCAACGTTAATAATCAAGTTTTCACTTCTGCCGGCACTCCCGGAGTGCAATTTTTTTTTTAAAATTTTTAGGGTTCCGCACTTCAAAAGGAAAAAGCGGAACCCTTATAGGATCACTTTGTTGTCCGTCCGTCCGGCCGTCCGTCCGTCCGTCCGTCTGTCAAGACCCTTTTTCTCAGGAACGCGTGGAGGTATCAAGCTGATATTTATAACAAATACTTAAATCTACTGTACCTTGGAGCTGTGAAAAAATCAACTTCTAAGCTAACGCAATCAAAAGATATAGCCGTTTATACCGCAAATTTCCTCAAATTTTCGAAACTCGCAAGGGAATCAAAACCTAAAGGGTACTTCCAGTCGATCTAGAATTTTGAAATTTGGTACGAAGCACCGTCTTATAGCACAGATAAAGGAAAAATTGCGAAAATCGTAAATTTTTAGTTACATCATATAATAAACAGAACAAAACACAGACAGAAATAAAACCAAGCTAAGAAACAGAACAGAACTGCGACTCGATTGTCGTGATGGGTGAACTTTTACTTATATACCTACAGGTTTGCACGGAACCCTCGGTGCGCGAGTCCGACTCGCACTTGGCCGGTTTTTATATTTGAGTTGACTGAATGAAAGGTAAATTGTTGTTTACGATTTATGACGTATTAAAAAAAACTACTTCCTAGATCTCGTTCAAACCAATTTTCGGTGGAAGTTTACATGGTAATGTACATCATATATTTTTTTTTAATTATATCATTCCCTTATTTTAGAAGTTACGGGGGGGGGGACACACATTTTAGAAAAAAATGATATTAGAAACCTCACTATCATTTTTAAAGACCTATCCATAATACGTATGGGTTTGATGAAAAATTTTTTTTTTTTTAGTTTCAGTTCTATGTATGGGGAACCCCAAATATTATTGTTTGTTTTCTATTTTTGTGTAAAAATCTTAATGTGGTTTATAGAATACATCTACTTACCAAGTTTCAACAGCATAGCTCTTATAGTTTCGGAAAAAAATGGCTGTGACATACTCGGACAGACAGACAGACAGAACGACGAATCTATAAGGGTTCCGTTTTTTGCCATTTGGCAACGGAACCCTAAAAATGAACAAAACCTTAAAAAATATTAACTTTTCCATAGAAAAAGAAAAGTTTTGAGAAAATTAATATAAAAGGATATACAAAAAAAATACTTATACATTTAAGGCTATTCTCCACGAATAGAGTTGCCAAGAGAAAGCATGCGGCAAATGGGTGAAGAATTTCCAATATTAGTTCGACTATGAGGCAGGACGAATGTCTTTCGGTTTATTAACCGGCTACTGCTACGTGGAATACTAAATGTAACTTTTTCTAACAGCTCAGGAGCATCTACTACATTGTTTATTAATTTAAACAAAAACATGAAATCTAATGATTTTCTACGTGCGCTTAGAAAATTCATTTTATAATGACTCAGCCTAGAGCTATACGAGTTCAGACTACGGCATTTATTATCCGAATAACATAAGTGATATAAAAACCTTCTCTGAACGCACTCTATCCGATCAGAGTGGACCTGATAAAAACCGGCCAAGTGCGAGTCGGACTCGCGCATCGAGGGTTCCGTACAAACCCACAGGTATTCACGGTTTATGCATAAGGTTTATGAAATTATATGCTTTAAAAATATATATATATATTTGAATTGACTGAATGAAAGGTAAATTGTGGTTTATGATTTATGACGTATTAAAAAAAAAAACTACTTACTAGATCTCATTCAAACCAATTTTCGGTGGAAATTTACATGGTAATGTACATTATATATTTTTTTTTAGTTTTATCATTCCCTTATTTTAGAAGTTACGGTGGGGGGGGGGGGGGGACACATTTTACCACTTTGGAAGTGTCTCTCGCGCAAACTGTTCAGTTTAGAAAAAAATGATATTAGAAACATCAATATCATTTTTGAAGGCCTTTCCACAGATAACCCACACGCATGGGTTTGAAGAAAAAAAAAATTTTGAGTTTCAGTTCTATGTATGGGGAACCCCAAATATTATTGTTTTTTTTCTATTTTTGTGTAAAAATCTTAATGCGGTTTACAGAATACATCTACTTACCAAGTTTCAATAGCATAGCTCTTTCAGTTTCGGAAAAAAGTGGCTGTGACATACTCGGACAGACAGACAGACAGACAGACATGACGAATCTATAAGGGTTCCGTTTTTTGCCATTTGGCAACGGAACCCTAAAAAGGGTTCCATACCGTACTACAGTACTCCAGAATACTTCTTATAATGCTATTATAAATAGCAATAGTCAGAAATGGGTCTTTAAAAATTTTCATTTCCCTGACAATTAAACCTGACAATTTAGATGCACGGTTAATCATTTGGTATGACCAAATGATGACTCCTAAAACTCACTTTTCTTTTTCTGCTAAATTTAATGAAGTAACATTTGTTTTCATTTAGTGACATTTTATTTTGTATGCACCATCTGTGTACTTTATTTAAATCTAGCTGAAGCTCAAGAATATCTGATTCGTCGTATATAATTCGATATATTTTTAAATCATTAGCAAAAAGTTTGTATGTCAAATCAATTTTGCTGCCCAAATCGTTTATAAAAACTAAGAAAAATATAGGCTCCAGGTGTGATCCCTGTGGGACTCCTGATGGTATATAACATTGTTTAGATTTAAAACCCTTGAGATACACCAGTTGTGAGCGAGTTTTTAAGTATGATTCGCACCATCGTAGCAATGACCTATGAATACCCATACTTTCCAATTTAGCAATAAGTAAATTGTGATCTACCAAATCGAAGGCCTTTTTAAAATCTGTGTATATTGCATGAACTTCTCTACCATCATCTAATGCGGATGATATATATGAAACATCACATACAGTAATCAAACTAAATAGTGTTATCGCTTATGTTCTGTTGTCTGTTGGTAGTTGTATTTTATAAAATCATACCAGAATGTGCAACGAATTCATATTCAAAGACAATTTGTACTGAATCTGCATGGTTAATTACGGCCTATTCCCTCTCACAGAGAGGAGGCCCCTATATCCCCGCAGTGGGAATGTAATAAGGCTGCAAATGTTTACCCTAATGTGTCATTCAGATGTTTATTGCGATATGCTAGTGCTAGATGTAATAGTCAAATGATAAATGTTTGCTTCAGGTATATGAAAATGAGTATATCTGCCAAGCTTGCTGGAATCATGCAAATGCTGTAGCTCTTGATGAAAATAGACCAGAAGAGAGTGAACAGACCCCTATAGGATATCGACGAGTGTGTATTCATTTCTGAACGCTGTTATACTATGATAATCCTAACGAAGAAGGTGATGAATAAAAACCATTTTTCACAATGATGTGTTTTATTTTAATAAATTATTACAATGTGAGATTACTCTAATCTGACTATGCGTGAAATCTCCTAGTAGAAACAATATTAACAAATGCAAGCCATTTGTGATGTAAGTGGGCCTTTTCCAATAAACATAGTTTCAAGTAAGGTTAATCGGATAAATGTGAAAGCGCATTTTATGTACCAACAATCTCATTGTTATGGGCTGCAGGAGCTGCAGCACAATCCATGTGCATTCCACAATTTACGTATGAAACAAACCCTCAAAAAATGATTTTTGAAATAACCTCAAATGTAGGTAAACTATGACTCATTGTACCAATTTGGACAATATCAGGAGACTTGAAAATTGGGCTAGTGAAACCTTCCTAAATATTCTAATTTAAAGTTAAATTCCAGCCTTGTAACGCCAGGCCCAAGTTTCTATGAAGTTTGGAAAGCATTTCTAAGCATTTTAAGGGTAATAGTGAATAAGCCTGATTGCCCATTCCTGAGGCACTGGACCCGTATGCATAGCTGCAGATCTGGTGCAGCGGGAAGGGGAAATATTTTTAAGTATTTGAATTAGTTTTATAAGTCTTAGTATTCGTTTTTTGGTGTTTTATTTATTTTAGATTAATGAGAATTGTTTTACTAACATAGTTTTATAAGTATTACTAACATCAATATAAATACATGTATTCGATTTAAATAAATAATAATAATAATAAAAAATTGACTGACTGACTGTTGACTGCCCAAACCGTTGAACCTAGAGACCTGAAATTTTGCAAATACATAGAAACCTTATATTCATTAACGAAGAGTTTTTTGAAATTCCACTCCGAAGGACACACTGACAAAAGTTATTCCAACAGAAGATGAAAATTCGTATGAAAATCGGTCAATTTCGAAGTTACGATCTTTTAATTTTGTGTTTAGGTTGACAACAAAGATATTATAATAGATGTATATAAGATAGTATATACATATTTTTGTAAATAATATCATTGGTTGACAAATAAAAATTAATTTAAACGTATGCCAGCGATTATGATAATTCCACCCTCGGAAGGGCGATAGGGGGGATGAAATTGTATATGGTTTAAGACCTACATTTTCAAAGTAAACATGTTTGGCTTCAGAGGATGAATAGGCTGAAGAAATTTTGCATAAGTTGTTCATTCCCAAAATTTCATATTCGAGTAAAAATAATGTAGATAGACGTGTATTGTTCTACTACTAAGCTTGTACTGGCGCCCGTCTGTCTGTCTGACAGCTTTCTGAAAATGGCTGAGGAACTTGTGGATAAGTCTCGTCCTACTAATATTATAACTGTAAAGCTTTGTATGTTTGAATGTTGTATCATGCAAAAGCAGCTGAACAGATTCGGATGATACTTGGCATATTTTATAGCCCTCTTTATTAACACATACGATACTTTTTATCTTGGCAGAAGGTTCCATGGGATAATTTCCGATATCTACCTGGGCGAAGCCGCTGACAAAAGTTATTTCATGTAAATCTGTCTCATTTGGTTATTGTGAGGTCGAGCCTCGAGAAAAACAAAGAAGACTGTTTTCAATCAAGCTGTATTTCCCGGTCTTCTTACTTCGAATACTTATAGGTGAATGTTGAGTAAGGTTGTAGCGTGATGTTAAATAGCCTGTATCCTTCCTCGAGAATTGGGCTATCAAGCAAAAAGAATTTGTCAAACCAGACTGGTCATTCCAGAGATTACTTCCTACAAACCAACTAACAAACTTTACCTCTTAGTGATATCGATGTACATTAAAAAAAAAACATATGCTAATTAAATTAAAGGATTGTCAGTGCCTGCGGGATTTCGATAGGTTATTAATAGCTGCGTTTACCTTAGGATAGGAAAAATAATATTTAAAAAAACTAAAATACACGCTTCCATTGAAAACCAAACTAAAAAGTACTACAAAATAATGGAAAGAAAGCGTGGGATGCTTTTTAAGGTATTTTTTTATTGATATCAGGCACCCTACGCTTTTTTTCCATTATTTTGTACTTTTTAGTTTGGTTTTCAATGGAAGCGTGTTTTTTAGTTTTTTTTAACTATTATTTATTTTCTATTTTTTAGGGCGTTTCGAATTTTGAGACGTATGTCATCGTAGTTTGTGACAAAAATACAGCGTAGTTTGTGACGTATGACAGCGCAGTTTGTGTCGTATGTCAGCGTAGTTTGTGATGTATGTCAGCGTAGTTTTCGAAGACAGTTTTTTGCTGTCCTGGTAACTCTGGCAAGGATAATGGCACAAATTTATGAAATTATTGGATTGTCATCGGTCCTTGAAAGGTGTGCAAAGTTTGAATGAAATCTGGTCGTTTAAAGTGGGTCAAAATCGCGCTATAAGGAGTCGGTTACAAACAAACATACAAATATACAAACAAACGTACAAACATACAAGTGAAGCTAATATAAAGCGTGTAAAAAAGGACGGCACCACCTGTATCCTAATAGATAATTCAGTTTGTATGGTCAGCCTGTGTACAACATTACTATGCATACATTATTTAAAGTTATTATTATCTATATGGCTTCACCTGTATGCTTGTATGTTTGTAACCGACTCCTTTGGACTTGATTTTGACCCACTTCGATCAGTCAGATTTCATTTAAACTTGGTAGACTTATCGAGGATTGATGACAATACAATAAGTTCATAAATTTGTGCCATTATCCTTGTCCAGAGTTTCCAGGATAGCAAAAAAAAAAAACTCTTCGAAAAGCACCCCACGTTTTTTACACGCTTTATATTAGCTTCACTTGAATGTTTGTAACCGACTCCTTATAGCGCGATTTTGACCCACTTTAAACGACCAGAATTCATTAAAACTTTGCACACCTGTCAAGGACCGATGACAATGCAATAATTTAAAAAAATTGTGCAAAAAACTGTCTTCGAAAACTACGCTGACATACGTCACAAACTACGCTGACATACGTCTCAAAATTCGAAACACCCTTAAACATAGAAAATAAATAATAGTTTAAAAAAAATAAAAAAAACGCTTCCATAGAAAACCAAACTAAAAAGTAGAAAATAATGGAAAAAAAGCGTGGGGTGCGTGATATCAATAAAAAAATACCTTAAAAAGCACCCCACGCTTTTTTTTCCATTATTTTCTAGTTTTTACTTTGGTTTTCTATGGAAGCGTGTTTTAGGGTTCCGTTGCCAAATGGCAAAAAACAGAACCCTTATAGATTCGTCATGTCTGTCTGTCTGTCCGAGTATGTCACAGTCACTTTTTGCCGAAACTATAAGAGCTATGATGTTGAAACTTGGTAAGTAGATGTATTCTATAAACCGCATTAATATTTTCACACAAAATTGAAAACAAAAACCGGCCAAGTGCGAGTCGGACTCGCGCACCGAGGGTTCCGTACAAACCTGCAGGTCATCATCATCATCATTCGTCATCATCGTTTATGAAATTAAATGTTTTTTTTTTTTAATTTTTATATTTGAGTTGACTGAATGAAAGGTAAATTGTGGTTTACGATTTATGACGTATTAAAAAAAAACTACTTACTAGATCTCGTTCAAACCAATTTTCGTTGGTAGTTTTCATGGTAATGTACATCATATATTTTTTTTAGTTTTATCATTCCCTTATTTTAGAAGTTACGGGGGGGGGGACACACATTTTACCACTTTGGAAGTGTCTCTCGCGCAAACTATTCAGTTTAGAAAAAAATGATATTAGAAACCTCAATTTCATTTTTAAAGACCTATCCATAGATACCCCACACGTAAGGGTTTGATTAATTTTTTTTTTTGTGTTTCAGTTCTATGTATGGGGAACCACAAATATTATTGTTTAAAAAAAAAATGATATTAGAAACCTCAATATCATTTTTGAAGACCTATCCATAGATACCCCACACGTATGGGTTTGATGAAAAAAAAATTTTTGAGTTTCAATTCTATGTATGGGGAACCCCAAATATTATTGCTTTTTTTCTATTTTTGTGTGAAAATCTTAATGCGGTTCACTGAATACATCCACTTACCAAGTTTCAATAGCACAGCTCTTATAGTTTCGGAGAAAAGTGGCTGTGACATACTCGGACAGACAGACAGACAGACAGACAGACATGGCGAATCTATAAGGGTTCCGTTTTTTGCCATTTGGCAACGGAACCCTAAAAAACAATAATGTTTGGGGTTCCCCATACATAGAACAGAAACTCAAAAATAAATAAATCATCTAACCCATACGTATCCATACGGTATCTATGGATAGGTCTTCAAAAATGATATTGAGGTTTCTAATATCATTTTTGGAACGAAGTTCCTTATCGCGCGTTGTGATAGGGGGCTAGACGGAAAAAATTCTTACGAAAAGTTGTCACGACATACTTTAACCGACTTTAAAAAAAAGGACGAGGTTTCTCAATTCGACCGTATATATTTTGTATGTTGTTGTTTTTTTTGTTGTGAGTAGAGAGGGAGAGAGGGAGAAAGGGAGAGAGGGGGAGAGGTGGAGAGGGGGGGTAGAGGGGGGAGAGGGAGAGAGAGAGGGAGAGAGAGCGAGGTAGAGAGAGAGAGGGAGAGAGAAGAAGATAGGGAGAGAGAGAGAGAATATTTTTGTTGAGTGTATACAGGTTTTTTGTACATAATAAATAATTAAAAAATTATAACTATTATGAATCCTGGAAAGGAACTTCGTTCCATTCGGGTGTCCCTTGACACCTCTAAAGTTTTTTTCTAAACTAAATAGTTTGCGCGAGAGACACTTCCAAAGTGGTAAAATGTGTGTCGCCCCCCCCCCCCCCCGTAACTTCTAAAATAAGGGAATGATAAAACTAAAAAAAATGATGATATGATTATGATGATGATGTACATTACCATGTAAACTTCCACCGAAAATTGGTTTGAACGAAATCTAGTGAGTACTTTTTTTTTAATACGTCATAAACCGTAAACCACAATTTACCTTTCATTCAGTCAACTCAAACATAAAAATTTAAAAAAAAAAATATAATTTCATAAACATAAACCTTATGCATAAACCGTGAATACCTGGAGGTTTGTACGGAACCCTCGGTGCGCGAGTCCGACTCGCACTTGGCCAGTTGTTTTAGTTTTATTTTAAACTATGGCGCTGTCCTATTGCCATCGCTCGCGCGATCATGCGTCCGTCCGACAGGCGCGACATGTCGCGCGACCTGTCGCGGAGGCGATTCTGTGATATATCGCGACGCAACACCTTTCACACTGGCGCGACCACTCGTGCGCGAATCGCCCGCGATTCAAAGTCAAAGTCAAAGTCAAAACTCTTTATTGTGAGACAGTGGTTACAGAGTTGCTATAGATATATTTTGGTGTGCGTTTGCACTGCTCTACCATGTTAGGCATACAATAGTTTGAAATAATTTGTCTTCTTAGACCTAAGTTTATGTGATATATGTAAATTCAACATGACATTTAAATGGAATTAAAGTAATTTTTTGCATCAAAACATAAAAGCAGTTTGGCACTAACTCATCACGAATCTGTCGGACAAAAATTCGTGTACTGTATAATATGGCCTATTTACTAAGAAGTCATTTAACTTTTTCTTAAAAATATTAATGTTTTCGATTTCTCTTATTTGTTTAGGAAGCTTATTATAAATTCGTGAATTCGTGTCGCGGCGCGACAGGTCGCCCTTGTGTGAAGTGTCGCGCGCGTTTTCATAGAAATTGTTCTACGGATATAAATCGCCGATTCGCGCGCGACCGTCGCGTCGCGCTAGTCTGAACGAGCCTTTATTTACAATTAAAGAAATATTGCTCGACAGCAGAAACTGTGCATCTTTGCTAAGAGCCATTTCAATAGTGTTCGCAGAGGACAAAACTCGTCGCGCGATCGGTTTCATCGCACGATGAAATCGCATCGCAACATCGCGCGAGCGATGGCAATAGGACAGCGCCTATTATTTTTCCTTTATTTTCTACTTTTTAGTTTGGTTTTGGAGGAGTGTGTAGAAATCGTTATAGGTGGCGTTCCGTGGTTTCTGCATACCCCCCATGGGAATAAGGCGTTATTTTATGCATGTATGTATGTAGGTTAGTTTTCTACAGAAGCGTGTTTTTTTAGTTTTTTTTTTTAAATTATAATTTATTTTTAATACAACAGATGGGTGATGGGCGTTTGGCGACCACATAGTAATATTACGGTACTACAGAGTTTAATAAAAATATTTATATCTTGTTTTTCTTTTCCAACGTAGTAACAATTGTAATATTAGAATAAGTTACTATTAATCACACTGTATTAAGTTGTATCAATTTTGTCTTTTAACAGCTAGCTACCTATTCTGTAAAATAATCTGTGGATAACGTTGTTAGTAGTGTATACATATGCTACTCCTATAGTTGTGAGTTGTGATCGTTGTATGTACTGCTGTTTGTTGTCCCTAATAAAATAATATAAAAACTTTTTACAAAAAAAAAAAAAAAAAAATAACAACCGACTTCCTTAAAAAAAAAAAACACTACAAAGTCAAAAATAACTTTAATTTCGGAATTCGGTATCATAGGATCTGTATTTGGTGGTTTTTTGCCACCGACTTCCGAAATTAAAGTTATTTTTGACTAGGTATGTAGTGTTTTTAGGGTTCCGCACCTCAAAAAGAAAAAGCGGAACCCTTATAGGATCACTTTGTTGTCCGTCCGTCCGTCCGTCCGTCCGTCTGTCAAGACCCTTTTTCTCAGGAACGCGTGGAGGTATCAAGCTGAAATTTATATCAAATACTCAAGTCTACTGTCCCTTGGAGCTGTGAAAAAATCAAACTTCTAAGCTAACGCAATCAAAAGATATAGCCGTTTATGCCGCAAATTTCCGCAAATTTTCGAAACTCGCAAGGGAATCAAAACCTAAAGGGTACTTCCAGTCGATCTAGAATTTTGAAATTTGGTATGAAGCAACGTCTTATAGCACAGATAAAGGAAAAATTGCGAAAACCGTAAATTGTTAGTTACATTATCTAATAAACAGAACAAAACACAGACAGAAATAAAACCAAGCCAAGAAACAGAACAGAACTACGACTCGATTGTCGTGATGGGTGAACTTTTATCATGGGTGAACTGGATCGCGCCTAAGCGTCGGAGTGTGCGGACGCGTGTTTAAAACTTACTAAATAAAACATCGTTAAAGTAGAAAATATTAAAATAAAATATTAAAGCTATACTAAATCGACTTCTGTGTTGCTACAAATAAAGTGTATTTTAAAAACTACATAAATCACACAAGCAGTTTATCTACGATCGAGAAAGATAAGAAGCCGTAACCGGTTCTGTGAGCATAGTCCGAGAGCTAGTTAGCATGAATTTACCGCGAACTCCAACAAAGACACCAATATTTGGCGGGAGTGTTAGTGGTGGATCCACCTCTAATTTGTCAAATTTCGAGGATGATGAAGGTCGAGTTAACAAAGACTCAAGAAAGAGGAGACCACACACTCTGGAATATGATTTCAAAAGAGATTTAGCCCAATTTCGTAGCGAAATAATGGGTTGTATAAAGGAAGCGATGAACGAACAAATTGAAAATATAACACAAATGCGGAACGAAATAAGGCAGGATATTCAAGATCTGAAATTAACAACGGATAATCTAACAGAAGAATATAAGAAACTGCATAAATCGGTGGAAAATGTTACTAACGAACATAAAATAACTCAAAGTAAAATTATAGCAATTGAGGATGAGCTAAATGAACTTAAAAGTGAAAACCGAAAACCCGATTTAAATTTTGGAGCACAGCACGAGTTTTTTGTCGAAATACAAGGTAGACTTCAAAGAGAAAAGAACATAATATTGGTGGGTCTGAATGAGCAAGATGTCCTCGATCTCTCCACAGGCAACAATAGCGACTCTGAAGAAGTTCACAAGATCCTTACACAAGCCTATCAAGATTGTCCAAAACCCATTACAGCTACAAGATTGGGCAAATATAATGCAGACAAACCCCGCCCTATAAAAATCGTATTTGGTTCTCCTGATACACCAAAATATTTACTGAAGAATCGCGCGAAACTACCTAAGACTATAAAAATATATTCGGACCAAACACCAGCTCAAAGGGCTTATATACAAAATCTCCAAACTGAGCTTAAACAACGTGAGCAAAAAGGGGAAACAAATCTTATAATTAAATATATCAAAGGAGTACCTACTATTACCAAAAACGACTATAATTCAAAAAACTAACCGGGGCTAACACCAATTGTTCCGATAACGCTTGCCCAGGAAATATTACATACCAAAAAATTCACAAGTATAAAGATTTGCCCACAAAGTCATCATTCCTCAAAACCTTCTACGCTAATGTAAGAAGTATCCGTACTCCAGGAAAACTTGAAGAACTACAGTGCGTCTTAAAAGCAATTCCTTCAACAGTTCATGTCGTAGTTCTAACTGAGACTTGGATAACATCTGATGAAGATGCAAAATTATACGATCTACCTAACTACAAACATATTTACAATTACAGACATGATAGTAAGGGAGGGGGCGTATCTATCTACATTCATGAAGGCATTCCCTTTGAAGTAACAGAGGACACCTACAGGGATAGCAACCACTACCTATGGATATATCTTCCCAAATATGCGTTGCATATTGGAGGTATCTACAAACCAGGCCGTTCCAACATTAAAGAGTTTCTCGAAAGATATACCATGCAACTGGAGGCTAGAAAGAGATCGATCGTTTTTGGAGATTTTAACTTAGACCTACTGAATCCAAACACATGTGTCAATCAATACCTATCAGAACTCGAAGAAAGTGGCTACGAGATTTTAAATAAAATAGACAAGGAGTACTCCACCAGGCAAACTCAAACAACAAGCACCATCTTAGATCATGTTGCAACAGACCTACAAAAACAGTCCTTCCATTTTGTTATTTTGGAGTCTGCTATGTCTGACCATAAACAGATTTACCTGGAAGTGTTCAAATACAAACCAAAAATTAAACAAAAGATCCAATATGAGGCAATAGACTATGGCAACTTATACAAAAGTATTAGCAAAGCTTCATACATAGGCATAGATGATGATTATAAATATCTGGAAGCCTTCATTATGTCACACATATTACAAAACAAGAAGCAAAAATCAAAAATAATGAACTTACCAAAGGACGACTGGATTAACAAAGAAGCTATTAAGATGATCGATAACAGAAATACTTTATGGCAACAGTTAAAAAATGAAGAAACAAATATTAAACTGAAAAGGAAGTTTTTAGTGGAACGAAATAAAGCAAGTAAGAAGATAAGAAATGATAAAAATAGATACTACTACAACAAATTCCAAAAATGTAACAATAATCCGAAGAAGATGTGGAAAACTATTAATTCTCTAGCTATGAATAAGACTAAAACAAATATTTTACCTCCAAAGCTAATAGTAAATTCACAAAGTGTAACAGAGGGTAAAAAAATCTGTGATATACTAAATATTTATTTCGCTACTATTGGTGCAGAGCTGGCTAATGGGATACCATCGAGATACCACTTAAATTCAGGTAACACACTTATGTACAAAGACGGACATGAACACACAGAAACGCTTACTCAATTTAGGCCTTGTACAATCGATGAAGTAACTAAACTTATTGATAATTTGGATGCTGATACTAGCACAGGTGTTGACGGTATTAGCACAAAAGCATTAAAATGTATTAAGAATGTTATAATTTCACCCTTAGTTAGTTGCGTTAATAAATGTCTTGATCATGGTACGTTTCCTGATAGCTTGAAGGTGGCAAAAGTTTCTCCTATCTTCAAGTCGGGTACAAAAACGGACCCGAACAATTATAGGCCAATTTCTGTGCTTCCGGTGATATCTAAAATATTTGAGAAAATTGTATACAACCGCCTAATTGAATACTTAAACGAGAAAAGTTTCCTAATAGACCAACAATATGGTTTCAGATCAAAATCAAACACATTGTCAGCAACCATTGACCTAGTTACGAATATTAAAACAAATATAGATAAAACAAATATAGGCTTAGGTGTTTTCATTGATTTGAAGAAGGCGTTTGATACCGTTTCTCATACAAAACTACTACAAAAACTTATTAACTTGGGTATCACTGGAACAGCTTACAACTTATTCGAATCCTACATATCAAATAGAAGCCAAATTGTAAAAATTGGTAACTACACAAGTATTCCCCAAAAAATTACATGTGGAATTCCGCAAGGATCTATTTTGGGACCACCATTATTCCTAATTTATGTAAACAACATCAATCAGATAGGTTTAACAGGATATTTAACACTTTACGCAGATGATACTACTCTATTCTACTTCGGTCAATCTTTACACGATATCATTAGTGAGGCACAAAACGATTTAAATGTAATAAATGAGTGGTTCCTACATAACTTACTTACCATTAATACTTCGAAAACATCTTACATGATATTTGCAGCCAAAAACAAAAAGATTCCAGCCCACGCACCTTTGCTTATTAATAACCTAACTATCAAGCAGTCCGATATAGAAAAGTATCTTGGTCTGCTATTAGATGACAAATTGTCCTGGAAACCTCACATTGAACACGTAAGATCCAAACTTGTATCACTATCTGGAGCACTTCGCAAAATGGGAAACTGCTTACCACCTAAGATAAAACGCACTATCTACAATTCATTAGTAAAACCTAATCTAGAATATCTGATTGAGATTTGGGGATCAGCATCCAAGACTAACCTCAATTACATTCAGAGGACCCAAAACAAAATTATAAAACGGTTATATTGTATTGACTTCCTAACACCTACTATTCACCTATATGAAAAAACTAAACTTTTCAATATCCGTCAACTATACCATTACAATACTTGCATATTAGTACGAAAATTTTTAGATAACACTATACAAACCAACATTAAACTTACAAAAAAGACAAACACACATAACCTAAGAAATAGAAACGAAATAGTTCTGCGATTTCCTAGAACAGTAAAATATGGAAAAAAGAACTTTTTATATGAAGGGGTCCAATTATACAATAAATTGCCAAACGAGATAAAAGAGTGCAAATCTATTAATATTTACAAAAGAAAACTTAAAGATTATATTATGCAAAAAGTGATTTCTACATAAATACCCTGACAACACAGTATAAAATACTTACATATAAAAAACTACACTTACACTAGACTACAAATAAAAATACTTAAAATCTGAACACACGTAATAATCAAAATGATAAAATTAAAATTATAAATAAACAACGGTCTCCGAGACTATACTTGTCGCACACGAGCAAAATAAAACACGTACATGCGCTATACTAGCACTCACAAACACATTCACACAAGTAGTTCGCTTCGTAATTGTTGTTTGCGCTCCTCACAAAGTGAAAAATCAGTACGTATGAGGGTACCTTGGTGTCAAATTGGCCAGCTGTATTAACTTTTTATATTTAAGTACCTACATTTTTGCTATGTTTGCTGTTGATCTCACCTCATCTTTGTTTTAGTTTTACCTACTTATTCTACACCTGCATGCTTCGTCATTAGACGACGATTAATTAATTTTAAATGTTAAATCTCATTTAAGTGAACTGTATCATGTTCTTATGAGAAATAAAGATTCTTTAAACCTATATACCTACAGGTTTTTACGGAACCCTCGGTGCGCGAGTCTGACTCGCACTTGGCCGGTTTTTTTTTTTAAGGAAATTGGTTGTTATTTTTTGTAAAAAGTTTTTATTTTTAACTTTTTACTTATGGTAGATACCCCGCACTAATCTAATTGCGTTATTTATCCTTTTGTCGCGCCAATACGCAAATTTAAGACTTATATGGTTTTTACATGGATCCCATTGTCCGAATGGAACCAAATTATAATGGGACCATTCGGGAAAAACCAGCTTTCAAATAAAAAAAACAAATCATCAAAATCGGTTCACCCAGTCAAAAGTTATGAGGTAACAAACATAAAAAAAAATACAGACGAATTGATAACCTCCTCATTTTTTTGGAGTCGGTTAAAAATAGGGTCGCCCGCTATTCCTTACATGTGACTCAAACATAAATTGGTAATACGGGCTGGAAATGTTTATTTTGTGACACCTCTACTCGTACTGGTTTTCCATATCCGATTTTTCCAAATTAAACACCTACAAACAAAGTGAAATTATAAACATACCGTCTAACATCTATTATGAACAAAACTTCTAAAAGGCCTGCTATTTGATACGAGCATGCCCGTCTAATTTTATCTTAAACACATTCAATTGTATTGCACCTATCCAACTGTAAAAGCATATCGCATTAATTGTATAACCTGTTTTATAATACTCGTATGTACACTTTGTCCCACAAGAACGTTGGAATAATATCTGGTGAAATATTTAATCTATAGACGAAAATCATATACAAGTTTAAACTTTATTTGATATACTATAACGCAATTACAATTAATACAAAATAAAATCTCCTCCACTTTGACATATAGCTTCACAACGTTTAGGCATGTTTTTAACCAGTTTTTCTGCATACTACACAGGTAAAGACCTCTATATTCTTTTAACACAACTGCTTCAAAGTGTGTTTTTGCTTTCCTCTGAGATTACTCTTAACTACACTCCAGACATTCTCAATAGGATTAACATCTGGTGACTGTGAAGGCCACTTTAACCTTTCGATGCAATTTTACACTTTCCAGTCGGTACACAAACGGCTCTTATGTTTAGGGTCCTTATTTTCTTGTACAATGCAGGGTGAATTATCTTCCCCAAACCATACTTTAGCAGACTTCAATGAGGCTTTCTGATATATTTTCAACATCAACTGTGCATCCAAAGTTTTCGTAAACAAATACAAATATCCAAACCCAAGAGTACAAAAGCATCGCTAAACATTGATATTTACGGGGTGTTTAACCGTACGCTGTAACACATGAGTACCTTTAACACACTAAGCTCGCTTTCTAGGAACCCATGGCCAAAAAGATGCCTCATCAGTAAAAATTATATTACTCCAATCTCTATCGATATTTTCGCATGTCCATATTAATCTATTTTTCATTTTTTTCTTCAGATACTAACGGTTTTTGTAATGTATTTCGATACGTGACCTGATATTATTACAAACGTCTTTTTGTCGTCACTAAGCCAACTTTATTATTATTTTTAGCTACAATTTTCTGTGCTTTCCGTAATTTAAGACTAGGGTTTGATTCAAATATCTTCAAAATGATTTTATCTTCTCTGCTACTTGTTTTACACGATTTGCCTCTCTCTTTAAAGTCATCGACATTTTTCACAGCTTTATATCGGTTTACCCACTTCCTCACAAACTCTGACGACTTTTTCATGTAACGAGCAGCAGCTGAATAACTTAATTTTGGACCCTTCGTATGTGAGCAAAAGAATAGAGCTTCATAACCTTTAACATACACAGAACTCAATTTTAATTACGTCTGTTTGCAACGATGCACCGACAAGAACTGACCTGTCCACTATGATGCGTCGAACTTTACTCCCTCTTCAGAATATTCTTAACGTAACGCTAATTGATTAACCGCTACTTTTAGAGATATCGTTCAAACGCTCTTGTGGGACCGACTGTACGAGTACGTGGAAAATGTCGTGAGTTACTACTTTTACAGGTACTCACTCTGAGAACACATTTTGCGTATTATTGTAATGTGAATGGTATTGTATGTACCTACTACTGTTTATTTTACCAAATAAATAAAATTAAATAATATATAACCAAAACGAAAAAGAAAATTTCTTGGAAACATCCTTTGCAACCATCCAATGAACTTGGTTTTTCCTTAGATACATAAAATACGTAGTGGAGATTATGAGTAAAATTAATATTTTTTTATAATAGTCAGTATTGTGGTTTTTGCCTTTTATAATGATAGATCTTCTTAACAAACATAACTTGTACTTTGGGTCGCACTTTACCTTAATAATACGTTTGCATCACGTAGGTAGGTATAGTACTGTACTATATTAGAGCAAACCCCTGTTTCAACGGGCTGTAAAGAAGAGCACTTATTAACGGCGCGGCGTGAGGCACCGCGTGCGAGACCCGACCTCTGCCGAGTGCCGACCAGTCGCCCACGTCACTGTCACACGAGTGCGTGTTGCCGAGCGTGCAGCGTGTGGCAGCAGCGGCGCTGCGATAAGTCGTAGTGCTCCGCTACACCTACACCTCACTGCATGATTGAATGTTACTAAGTAATCTAAGAAAATAATTCAGTTCTACGGCATACGAATCGTTTCTATTTAATTAAAACACTGCAAGGTGAATTAGTTTAAGCGTGCAAAAGAGTTGTTTTGTATAAGAGAGATTGCATAGCATACTATCTCCATAGATGTGCGATATGATATTCATGTCGGATAGAGTCGGCGCGTCGGTGGCTGGCCGTGATCACTAGCTGCACGAACTCATCACTGTCGCAGTCACTGGCTCACTGCCTCACTGCACTGTCACTCGCGGGCGGGTGTCGCGCGCGTGGCGAGTCCGGCGCGAGTCGCGTGCTGTGCGCGGCCGTGCTCGCGTGACGTAACGCCGCACCACACTGCAGCGCGGCCGCGGCCCGCGACCTGAGCTGTGCCTCGCACCTCTCCGCCCGCACCCTGCTGCGCGCGCAACCCACCCGCGTCTGCACCGGCCACCACTGCTCGCTGCCCGCCTCCTGCACTCGTCTGCATCATACGGTCTTACCTCACACACCCGCCTTACCAAAGTTCCGTGAAATAATCAAGCTATTTCGAAATAAGCCCTTTGATGCGGGGTGCCACCAGTTTCTAAAACGACATGCTGTGCTGGAGCGGCTTCTGCCCAAAACCTCAAGTGAAACCAATATAAGAACTTAAATGCCTGGTCATTATCTTCGAGCCGTTTGGAGACAAAACAACAAGCCGGTGCTCGCCTACTTCTCGCCCAATGAATTGACACAATGCTACCAGCCCTTTTGACCATGACGTGCATGAACCGAACCTATGTTATAATATGTTGCTGGTCCGTCTGCCACAAATGTTTTGTTTTACGCTCTAGCGTTGCTGCCATTCGGAGGCGTGAAAGGAATAACGTTGGTTGGCACTCTTATTTATATATCACTAGCTGACCCGACAGACGTTGTCCTGTCTCTTTGATGATATTTGAGCACGCATTCTGTCAATTCTATGTCAAATGTCATAATGTTATTGTTAAGTATTCTTAAATAAGTGTTCTTAAATTTTCTAATTTTCCGCGCAATTTTTTAATTTTTTTCTTTCGTAAGAACCTTCTCCTGACAATTACAAACACAACAACAACAAAAAAAAGTGTAATCGGTCCAGCCCTTCACGCGTGATGGCGTGACCAAGGGAAATAGGGATTCATTTTTATATATATAGATAAGCCACTATGAAGTTTTTGACGTACAGAGTAGCGTCTAGCTGTATAGCCAGATGAGGGAAAAGAACTTTTCGCTTATATCGCTCTATCTTTGATGCCATTCGATAGCGCGCACTAAATAACGTTTTTTTTTGGCACTCTTATTTATATCAAAAGCCACTATGAAATTTTTGACGTACAGAGTAGCGACTAGCTGCATAGCCACATGAGCGTAACTAACTTTTTCGCTTACATCGCTACATCTTTGTTGCCATTCGATAGCGCGTACCGAAAAACGTTTTTTGGCACTCTTATTTAGATCAACAGCCACAATGAAGTTTTTGACGTACAAAGTAGCGTCTAGCTATATAGCCAGATGAGTGAAACTAACTTTCTTGCTTATATCGCTCTATCTTTGATGCCATTGGGTTGCGTACACGGAATAAGGTTGGTCGGTATTCTTATTTATATCAACAGCCATTATGCAGTTTTTGACGTAGAGAGTAGCGTCTAGCTGCATAGCCAGATGAGCGAAACTAAGTTTTTTTCTTATATCGCTCTATCTTTGATGCCACTCGGTTGCGTGCACGGAATAACGTTGGTTGGCACTCTTATTTATATCAAAAGCCACTATGAAGTTTTTGACGTATAGTGTAGCGTCTGGCTGTATAGCCAAATGTGTGAAACTGTCACTGTCGCTTATATCGCTCTATCTTTGATACCATTCGGTAGCATGCACCGAATAACGTTTGTTGGCACTCTTATTTATATCAAAAGCCACTATTGAGTTTTTGACGTACAGAGTAGCGTCTAGCTGTATGGGGCCCCGATCTGGGCGGCTGACCTGACGGCCGGCAGCATCGCTGTTCTGCGAAGACCGCAGCGAGCGATGGCCGTCAGAGTCATCAGGAGATATCGCACGATCTCCTACGAGGCGGCCTGTGTACTGGCTGGATCCCCACCGTGGGACCTCGAGGCGAAAGTACTCGCGTCACTGTGTCGGTGGCGCGAGGAAGCGCGGGAGCGAGGCGAACGACTGACGGAGCGACACATGGAGCTTCGTCGGTCGCAGCTCAACGCAGCCCTGGTGGCGGGCTGGCAGGACAGGCTTTCACGCCCTACCGACAGCCTCGCCACCGGCGAGGCGGTCCGGCCAGTACTCGGGCACTGGCTCGGGAGGAGGCACGGCTCCCTCACGGCTCACGGCGACGCAGGTGCTCTCGGGGCATGGTTGCTTCGGGAAGTACCTGTGTCGCATAAACAGGGAGCCGGAACCCTGGTGTCACCACTGCGTCGACTGCCGGGAGGATACGGCGCGGCATACGCTGGCAGAATGTGCCGCCTGGGAGGAACCCCGTCGTGTCCTCGTCTCAGAAGTAGGTAGTGACCTATCGCTGCCGGCCGTGGTCGAGTCGATGGTTGGCGGCGAGGAGTCCTGGGACACGGTGGTATCCTTCTGCGAATCAGTCATGTCGCAGAAGGAGGCTGCGGAAAGGGAGCGGGAGATATCTTCCGCTCACCCAGCCCGCAGCAGGCGCACTGGGCGTCGGTGAAGGGCGGACAACGCCCTCTTCCAGCCCCCCTAAATGGGTCCAGGAGCGACGGATCAGGAGACATCCGTCACCCCTTATTGCTACGGGCACGAGATGGTGGCGCGTAGTGTTCCACGCGCGCCTCTCTATGATGTATGGGTTGGAGTTTAACACCTCACTCCCCCCAACGTGAGGAGGCCCGCAAAGGCGGGCCGGCACCAGTCTGGGATCGCGGAAGACATATTGGTTCCTGTGGTCCCCGACGTAGGTGTGGGACGGAACACCGGGGTGGTTTTAGTCAGTAAGAGTCTGACAAACCCCTCCGCCCACCCCAGGGCGGAGGACATCCATGAGGATTTCCACATCGTGATCAAAAAAAAAAAAGGTTAGGTTGCGGTGGTATCCTTCTGCGAAACAGTCATGTTGCAGAAGGAAGCTGCGGAAAGGGAGCGGGAGATATCTTCCACGCACCCAGCCCGCAGCAGGCGCACCGGGCGTCGGCGGAGGGCGGACAACGCCCTCTTCCAGCCCCCCTAACTGGGTCCAGGGGTGACGGATCTGGGGACATCCGTCACCCCTACGACCCGAGATGGTGGCGCGTAGTGTTCCACGCGCGCTTCTCTGTGATCTATGCTTTTTTATTCGCGGGTAGGTGTAAAAAAAAATAGACGTGTTTCTGCATTCGAATTTATATTTAAATTAAAAATACACAGTTATTTGCCTAAATATTTATAAATTTTAATTGTATAACCGCTATTAAACGGGTAGTCACGTTTGTGGCACATTTATGTGACTCAAATATTTAAGTTACAACCACCTGCCAGCTCGTCATCTGAACAGTCACTACAAACTACCTTCTGCACTAGTGGATAACTATGTCACAACTTGCTGAGGTATTGTCTGCACAAAAAAGCTTGGAAGAGACCTTCACACGTGAAATGGAAGCACTGGAAGCACAAATTCAGTGTGCTGGACCTGCCAAGGACACCGCGGCAAGGGTGGCTGAAGAGTTCCGGACCTTCAGGGAGCTCATTTTCAACATGCTCGGCCTGCTCCGGACTCAGATCGGTGAGTGCGCTAAGTTGATTGATGGATTGGAGACAAGGCATGGGCGAAAGGCACTGATTTTGCAAGGTGTTGCGGAAGTTGATGGTGAAGACAGCACTGTAGTCATCCTTGATATTTTCAACAATAAGCTGGCCCTCAAGAGCGTCTCTGCATCCTCCATAAAGGTCTGTCACAGACTTGGCACTGCCAATAAAGATCATGAGAGGCCCATACTTGTGAGGTTTTCAAGCTATGATGACAAATCCGTAGTCTGGAAGGCTAAGACACGGCTGAAGGAAACATCCATCTCAGTAAAGGAGTTCTTGACAAGAGTCAGGCAATCCATCTTTGGAAAGGCACGTCTTCACTTTGCAATGCGATCGTGTTGGACTCAGGACGGTGTTATTATGCTGAAGGCCTTTGACGGAAGTAGACATAAAGTGTCCTCAATGGATGAGCTAAATCTTCTGCTCGTGAAGTATCCAAAGATCCATGATCCAAAAGCCCAAGGCACTGGAGACAACCTGCAAAACAGATCGGATTAATAATGGTATCATGTTGTTTTACTTCCTAGGAAAATAATTGCATGTTATTGTTATTATTGAATTGCTTACCAGTAGTAAAATATGTCTACGCCTTCCTTTTAGTGTGACATTTTTAGTCCTCTTAGTACTAGGTAACTGAACTTCCATACAATTTCAATCAATTTAGTTGGGACACTCGAGAATAATAGTATTTTAGTTACCCACAACAGCTCCTGTTTTTAAACTTATTTTGTTTAAACGTCAAATGTCAAATGCAAAAGTTAAAAATCTGCACAGACTATGTACAGCCAACAAGTGCCGTATTTTTAATCGGATGCGTTCACGATTTCTTCCTATTTTTAACCCCCGACGGAAAAAGAGGGGTGTTATAAGTTTGACGTGTCTGTCTGTCTGTGTGTCAGTCTGTCTGTGGCATCATAGCTCCCGAACGGATGAAGCGATTTCAATTTTTTGTATTAAAGGTGACTTATGTGCGAGTGTTCTTAGACATGTTTGATGAAAATCGGTTGAGCCGTTTAAAAGTTGTGGGGGGTGAAAGTGGGGAAGAATAACCGAATGTCTACAAATATACTCGACTGGGGTCTCAAATGAAAGCGCACTTAATGAGAATATTGATGACTTAATCGAGAATGTTCTTAGCTTCGCTTGATGAGAAAATTGGTGGTGGGAAAATTGGGACATGGAAATCCGATTATCACGTGAGAGTATCAATGACTACATCTCAGTCTTTGCAATTCTGCTAAAGATAATTTGTCATGTGGGTTATTAAATAGTTTTCTTTGGTCGAGCTCACAAATTGCTACACCATCCAAGGAAAAGGCCAAGCCTATGTAGCCTTAAGCAGAGTAAAAATACTCTACTTAAGGCTACATAGGCTTGGCCTTTTGCGAAAGTACTTTTACCTAAGTAAACCACAGCTTTTTTAACTGTCGTCCCTTGCAACTTATATGCCGTAATCGCCCAACATAAAATGATAGGAAACATTGTTCTTTCAATATTTCCATATCCTCTAAGACCTTGAAAAGTTACATTAATATGGCCTTATCAGAATCCATCCATTCTCGTCAACACAACTCCGGCCGATAGTGGCATCATCAAATTGAATTGATATTGATTGATTGATTTGCTGTAATTTGAAACAATTGTTAAAACGAATTATTTTTAAAAGAGTAACCGTGGAGTTTCTTGCCGGCTCTTCTCCATAGGAACCAACTATTTGGAACCATGCACCTAGCTTCTACGTTTCATAAGTGCCCATGTAGGTTTAAGTATATGAAATAAAAATATTTTGATTTGATTTGATTTGATTGTTTTTGGAAGCTTCCAATCTTCCTGTTGGCCACGGCGAAGTTCTATGTACAGATATTTACAACTTAACAAAATCTACATTATAATAAGTATACCTATAAAAAGTATAAAATAAAAAATTAAATTTAAAATTTAAAAAACCCCCGACACAAAAACCTAAGATCCCTTTAAAAAGTAAAAAATAATAAAAAAAACTCAATCTTAAAGTACCTAAGTATGTATTAATAATTAAAAAAAAAATACGTCGCGTTGGGGGACCGCTCTGCGAGGGCAGACGTCGTTGACGGTCGTATCCTAAATGCAATATTTAGAAGTAATTTTATAAAAGTTTTCTTCAGTTAGGTAATAGACTATTTGTAATTAAATTGTTAGGTTTGGAGCGGTCCCCCAACGCGACGTATTTTTTTTTTTTAATTATTAATACATACTTAGGTACTTTAAGGTTTAGTTTTTTTATTATTTTTTACTTTTATTTATTTGGCTTCTTTCTTTATCATTTTGTTTTTTTTTTTGTTTTTTACTCAATGTGTTCCGTATAGCTCAGTTACACGGTTTTATGTACTTTTTGCCTTTATTTAGTTTAACCAGTTTTTAGATTTTGTTGATTTTGTGAGCTGGCGGGTGGTGCAGAGATGCAAACATCGTGCCAATCAATTGTGTAGTGTTTCTTAGCATTACTTAATATATATATATATAATACAGTACATTACAGTACAGTAATATATATATTTATATTATTTTCTTATATTAATGACATCAGATAACGAATCATTTTAGTCTGCCGACGAATCTAGCGCCTTTTCCAGCGATGAAAGTTTCATTTCTCTTACCGATACGTTAAATGTTCAGTTACGCCAAACTTTCAGCCATAATAATTCTGGCCGAGTATTTAATGTATACCACCTTAATGCTCAGAGTATTCCTAGTCACTATGACGAACTATGTGACACGTTTACCGACAATGATGTTCACGCCGTCCTTATTTCAGAGACTTGGCTCCAACCTCACATGCTTTCTACCACTTACTCGCTTTCCGGTTTCGTTCTTCTTCGGAATGACCGTATCGGTAGGAGAGGGGTCGGTGTAGCTATCTACCTTCGTGATAATCTTCCTTTTAAAATTTTAGCTTCTTCTTCTCCCAACGAGTCCGCAGAGTTTCTTTTCCTTGAGGTTTGCGTCAAAGGAGCTAAGACTATTCTTGGCGTCGTCTATTGCCCCCCTTCCATTGATTATTTCACTGAATTCGAATCGGTACTTGAATCTTTGGGTTCAGAGTATGCACATCACATTGTTATGGGGGATTTTAATACCAACCTCCTTGCTCACAATTCCCTTCGGTCCCGTAAACTTCTGCATCTAATCAAGTCTGCCAGTCTGCATGTTTTGCCTCTACAACCAACTCATCATAATCTAGTTGGGGATGACACTTGGCTTGACTTGATCCTCACCTCTAATCCTTCCCTAGTGTCTTCACATGGGCAACTCCATGCTCCTGGCTTTTCCCATCATGACCTTATTTTCCTTTCTTATTTCCTTAAACCTCCTAAACCTAAACCTGCGTTCCAGTACAGGCGTGCCTTTGCGCGTATGAATAGTGAGAGGCTTCAACAAGATGCGTCCAACATTGACTGGTCACCCATGGAAACAGCTGCTTCAGTTGACGAAAAAGTCAGGTTTTTCAACGATGTTGTGGTCAAACTATATGACGCTCATGCTCCTTTAAAAAAAGTAAAGCTTAAGCAATTGCCTGCACCCTGGATGAACAGGGGAGTTCGGATAGTAATGCGACGGAAGGACCGCGCGTTTCGGAAATTTAAAAAGGATCGCTCGGAGGACAGTTGGGCCATCTTTAAGGCTGCCACATTCTAGATAACATCACTTCCTCTTCGCCTGCCGATATTTGGAAGTTTCTTAGAACTTTAGGCATCGGTAAATCGCGACATTCAGACCTTCCTCACACTATTAGTTTGGACGACCTAAATCGCCATTTCTCCACTGTTCCCACTCTTGATAGTGTAACCAAATGTCAGACTCTTGACTACCTTGCTGGTCTGACGCGTCCCAATATTAACCCCTTTGTCTTCACCCCAGTCGACCCGGGAGAGATCAAAAAGACTATCCTTTCCATTAAATCCAAAGCCGTCGGCTGCGATGATATCAACTAGGCCTGGAGGTAGCCCTCAACAAGTCATGTGGGTGAACTTGGCAGAGCATTTCCCAGCAGAGCATAAAAAAATGTGAGTTCTATTCGCATGCAGCTGAGTTCTAGAGTTCCTTATACTTAAAATAAATAGTTCTGTGATTTTTGCCTGAAAAAGGTCGAATGAAAATATGCTCTGCTAACTTCCGTTGGCAGATAATTTTTTCCAAAAATTTTTTTTTTTACTGTTTTAGGTTCACAGTGGTGAGTTCTATAGTTCCTCATACTTTTCGGAAAGAGTTCTGCCGAAATAGGGTAAAAAAAAAAAAAAGGAAAATTTAACCTGTTGTTCGAAAAAGAAAATCGATTCGTTTAAACAGACGCAAATGGCGTAATTTGCCGAGTTTCGTTGATTCTATGGACTCAGTTTTGCAAACAGCACCACATACATAGAAAAATAGTACATAGATGCAGATATCTCATAAAAGTATAAGCAGAGCCTTGCGAAAATGTAAGGTTAAATAAAATATAGATTTCATTGAATATTTGCGACAAAATGATCAAAAAAAATAAAGTAAGAGAAAAACTGAGAAGCTAGATCTCCACATTTGGTATAACCACTATAACAGAACTATTCGAAAATATGCAAACTTAATTTAGAACTCTGACTAAGGTGTCAGCAGAGCATGGGTGAAGAAGTGTGTAAGTAAAAATCAAGATTCAAATTACTGTATAGGTGGGATGATTAAAAAAATAAAATATTACGGTCAGGAGCGGGAACTCCTCGTTTTCAGATGCACCTGTAACTAGGCTACATGAAAGCATCCATAAGAAATCCAGAACTCTGACTAAAGTATCAGCAGAGCAGGGGTAAACACATGTGTTAGTTAAAATCAAGATTTTAATGAGTGTTCTGGTGAGATGAATCAAAAAAAAAAATTATATTGTGGCAAGGAGCGGGAACTCCTCGTTTTCAGATGCACCTATAATAGAGCTACTTGACAGCTTGCAAAAGATACACAGAACTCTGACTAAGGTATCAGCAGAGCATGGGTGAAGAAATGTGTTAGTTAAAATCAAGATTCAAATTAGTGTTCTGGTAGGATGACTCGTTAAAATAAAATATTACTGCCAGGAGTGAGAACTCTTCGTTTTCAGATGCACCTGTAACTAGGCTACTTGAAAGAATCCATAAGAAATCCAGAACTCTGACTAAAGTATCAGCAGAGCAGGGGTAAACACATGTGTTAGTTAAAATCAAGATTTTAATGAGTGTTCTGGTGAGATGACTCAAAAAAAATAACATATTGTGGCAAGGAGCGGGAACTCCTCGTTTTCAGATGCACCTGTAATAGAGCTACATGACAGCTTGCAAAAGATACACAGAACTCTGACTAAGGTATCAGCAGAGCATGGGTGAAGAAATGTGTTAGTTAAAATCAAGATTCAAATTAGTGTTCTGGTAGGATGACTCGTTAAAATAAAATATTACTGCCAGGAGTGAGAACTCTTCGTTTCGCACTTGTAACTAGGCTACTTGAAAAAATCCATAAGAAATCCAGAACTCTGACTAAAGTATCAGCAGAGCAGGGGTAAACACATGTGTTAGTTAAAATCAAGATTTTAATGAGTGTTCTGGTGAGATGACTCAAAAAAAATAACATATTGTGGCAACGAGCGGGAACTCCTCGTTTTCAGATGCACCTGTAACTGAGCTACTTTACAGCCTGAAAAATATATACAAAACTCTGACTAAAGTATCAGCAGAGCATGGGTGAATAAGTGTGTTAGTAAAAATCAAGATTCAAATTAGTGTTCTGGTAGGATGACTCATTAAAATAAAATATTACGGCCAGGAGCAAGAACTCTTCGCTTTCAGATGCATCTGTAACTAGGCTACTTGAAAGCATCCATAAAAAATCCAGAACTCTGACTTAGGTATCAGCAGAGCATGGGTGAAGAAATGTGTTAGTAAAAATCAAGATTCAAATTAGTGTTCTGGTAGGATGACTCATTAAAATAAAATATTATGGCCAGGAGCGAGAACTCTTCATTTTCACATGCACCTGTAACTAGGCTACTTGAAAGCATCCATAAGAAATCCAGAACTCTGACTAACGTATCAGCAGAGCAGGGGTAAACACATGTGTTAGTTAAAATCAAGATTTAAATGAGTGTTCTGGTGAGATGACTGAAAAAAATAAAACAAATTGTGGCCAAGAGCGGGAACTCCTCGTTTCCAGATGCACCTGTAACTAGGCTACTTGAAAACATCCATAAGAAATCCAGAACTCTGACTAAAGTATCAGCAGAGCAGGGGTAAACACATGTGTTAGTTAAAATCAAGATTTAAATGAGTGTTCGGCTGAGATGACTCAAAAAAAATACATATTGTGGTCAGGAGCGGGAACTCCTCGTTTTCCGATGCTCCTGTAAATGAGCTACTTGACAGCCTGAAAAATGTATACAGAACTCTGACTAAGGTATCAGCAGAGCATGGGTGAAGAAATGTGTTAGTTAAAATCAAGATTTAAATGAGTGATCTGGTGAGATGACTGAAAAAAATAAAACAAATTGTGGCCAGGAGCGGGAACTCCTCGTTTTCAGATGCACCTGTAACTAGACTACTTGAAAGCATCCATAAGAAATCCAGAACTCTGACTAAAGTATCAGCAGAGCAGGGGTAAGCACATGTGTTAGTTAAAATCAAGATTTAAATGAGTGTTCGGCTGAGATGACTCAAAAAAAATACATTTTGTGGCCAGGAGCGGGAACTCCTCGTTTTCAGAAGCATCTGTTACAGAGCTACTTGACAGCCTGCAAAAGATACACAAAACTCTTACTAAGGTATCAGCAGAGCATGGATGAAGAAATGTGTTAGTTAAAATCAAGATTAAAATTAGTGTTCTGGTAGGATGACTCGTTAAAATAAAATATTACTGCCAAGAGTGAGAACTCTTCGTTTTCAGATGCACCTGTAACTAGGCTACTTGAAAGCATCCATAAGAAATCCAGAACTCTGACTAAAATTTCAGCAGAGCAGGGGTAAACACATGTGTTAGTTAAAATCAAGATTTTAATGAGTGTTCTGGTGAGATGAATCAAAAAAAAAAATTATATTGTGGCAAGGAGCGGGAACTCCTCGTTTTCAGATGCACCTATAATAGAGCTACTTGACAGCTTGCAAAAGATACACAGAACTCTGACTAAGGTATCAGCAGAGCATGGGTGAAGAAATGTGTTAGTTAAAATCAAGATTCAAATTAGTGTTCTGGTAGGATGACTCGTTAAAATAAAATATTACTGCCAGGAGTGAGAACTCTTCGTTTTCAGATGCACTTGTAACTAGGCTACTTGAAAGAATCCATAAGAAATCCAGAACTCTGACTAAAGTATCAGCAGAGCAGGGGTAAACACATGTGTTAGTTAAAATCAAGATTTTAATGAGTGTTCTGGTGAGATGACTCAAAAAAAATAACATATTGTGGCAAGGAGCGGGAACTCCTCGTTTTCAGATGCACCTGTAATAGAGCTACATGACAGCTTGCAAAAGATACACAGAACTCTGACTAAGGTATCAGCAGAGCATGGGTGAAGAAATGTGTTAGTTAAAATCAAGATTCAAATTAGTGTTCTGGTAGGATGACTCGTTAAAATAAAATATTACTGCCAGGAGTGAGAACTCTTCGTTTTCAGATGCACTTGTAACTAGGCTACTTGAAAGAATCCATAAGAAATCCAGAACTCTGACTAAAGTATCAGCAGAGCAGGGGTAAACACATGTGTTAGTTAAAATCAAGATTTTGATGAGTGTTCTGGTGAGATGACTCAAAAAAAATAACATATTGTGGCAAGGAGCGGGAACTCCTCGTTTTCAGATGCACCTGTAACTGAGCTACTTTACAGCCTGAAAAATATATACAAAACTCTGACTAAAGTATCAGCAGAGCATGGGTGAATAAGTGTGTTAGTAAAAATCAAGATTCAAATTAGTGTTCTGGTAGGATGACTCATTAAAATTAAATATTATGGCCAGGAGCAAGAACTCTTCGTTTTCAGAAGCATCTGTTACAGAGCTACTTGACAGCCTGCAAAAGATATACAGAACTTTGAATAAAGTATCAGCAGAGCATGGGTGCACAAATGTGTTAGTTAAAATCAAGACTTAAATGAGTGTTCTAGTGAGATGACTAGAAAATAAAACATATTGTGGCCAGGAGCAGGAACTCCTCGTTTTCAGATGCACCTGTAACTAGGCTACTTGAAAACATCCATAAGAAATCCAGCACTCTGACTAAAGTATCAGCAGAGCAGGGGTAAACACATGTGTTAGTTAAAATCAAGATTTAAATGGGTGTTCTGGTGAGATGACTCAAAAAAATAAAACATATTGTGGCCAGGAGCGGGAAATCCTCATTTTTAGATGCACCTGTAACAAGACTACTTGAAAGCATCCATAAGAAATCCAGAACTCTGACTAAAGTATCAGCAGAGCAGGGGTAAACACATGTGTTAGTTAAAATCAAGATTTAAATGGGTGTTCTGGTCAGATGACTCAAAAAAATAAAACAAATTGTGGCCAGGAGCGGGAACTCCTCGTTTTCAGATGCACCTGTAACTAGACTACTTGAAAGCATCCATAAGAAATCCAGAACTCTGACTTAAGTATCAGCAGAGCAGGAGTAAACACATGTGTTAGTTAAAATCAAGATTTAAATGAGTGTTCAGGTGAGATGACTGAAAAAAATAAAACAAATTGAGGCCAGGAGCGGGAACTCCTCGTTTTCAGATGCACCTGTAACTGAGCTACTTTACAGCTTGAAAAAAGTTTACTACAATCTGACTAAGGTATCAGCAGAGCATGGGTGAAGAAATGTGTTAGTTAAAGTCAAGATTAAAATTAGTGTTCTGGTAGGATGACTCATTAAAATAAAATATTACTGCCAGGAGTAAGAACTCTTCGTTTTCAGATGAACTTGTAACTAGGCTACTTGAAAGTATCCATAAAAAATCCAGAACTCTGACTTAAGTATCAGCAGAGCAGGGGTAAACACATGTGTTAGTTAAAATCAAGATTCAAATTAGTGTTCTGGTAGGATGACTCATTAAAATTAAATATTATGGCCAGGAGCGAGAACTCCTCGTTTTCAGAAGCATCTGTTACAGAGCTACTTGACAGCCTGCAAAAGATATACAGAGCTTTGAATAAAGTACCAGCAGAGCATAGGTGCACAAATGTGTTAGTAAAAATCAAGATTTAAATTAGTGTTCTGGTGAGATGACTCAAAAAAAAAAAAAAACACATATTGTGGCCAGGAGCGGGAACTCCTCGTTTTTAGATGCACCTGTAATTAACCTACTTGACAGCATGCAAAAGATACACAGAACTCTGACTAAGGTATCAGCAGAGCATGGGTGAAGAAATGTGTTAGTTAAAATCAAGATTCAAATTAGTGTTCTGGTAGGATGACTCGTTAAAATAAAATATTACTGCCAGGAGTGAGAACTCTTCGTTTCGCACTTGTAACTAGGCTACTTGAAAAAATCCATAAGAAATCCAGAACTCTGACTAAAGTATCAGCAGAGCAGGGGTAAACACATGTGTTAGTTAAAATCAAGATTTTAATGAGTGTTCTGGTGAGATGACTCAAAAAAAATAACATATTGTGGCAACGAGCGGGAACTCCTCGTTTTCAGATGCACCTGTAACTGAGCTACTTTACAGCCTGAAAAATATATACAAAACTCTGACTAAAGTATCAGCAGAGCATGGGTGAATAAGTGTGTTAGTAAAAATCAAGATTCAAATTAGTGTTCTGGTAGGATGACTCATTAAAATAAAATATTACGGCCAGGAGCAAGAACTCTTCGCTTTCAGATGCATCTGTAACTAGGCTACTTGAAAGCATCCATAAAAAATCCAGAACTCTGACTTAGGTATCAGCAGAGCATGGGTGAAGAAATGTGTTAGTAAAAATAAAGATTTAAATTAGTGTTCTGGTAGGATGACTCATTAAAATAAAATATTACGGTCAGGAGCGAGAACTCTTCGTTTTCAGATGCACCTGTAACTGATCTACTTGACAGAATCCATAAGATATTCAGAACTCTGATGAAAATATCAGCAGAGCATGGGTGAATATATGTGTTAGTAAGAATCAAGATTAAAATTGGCGTTCTGGAAAGATGACTAACAAAAAAAGAAATGGCGGTCAGGAGCGGGAACTCCTCGTTCTTAGATGCACCTATCATTGAGTTACTTGATAGCCTACAATAGATATTCAGAACTCTGACTAAATTATCAGCAGAGCATGGGTGAAAATATGTGTTAATAAAAATCAAGATAAAATTCCGTGTTCTGGTAGGATGACTAACAAAAAAAAAATGGTGGTCAGGAGTGGGAACTTTTTGTTTTCAGATGCATTTTTAAGTGTTCTTTCGGGAAATATGTGAAAATAATCTAGAGCTTGGACAAAGGTATCAATAAGAGCACTGTTTATTATTTAAAATATAATTTAGTTTTTATCACGGAATCAAAAATGAATGTTGATTAGCACTGAAATGCCGAATCCCTCATTTTTAGATGAATACATATACTCGTATAAGATAATATTGCGAATACACCAAATATCCAGAATGTTCAGAAATCCATCAACAGAGCGCGGTTGAAAAGTTTCGATCATAGGGATCGTGTTATTGTTGTCTTTCAGTGGTCAAAACCAAAAATTAAACCATAAAAATAATGTTACTCTTAAGTACAATTCCTCAGTTATAATCAAAACTGAATGCCAAATGTTATGAGTTTCATCTTACCCAAAATGTTTTATAGAAAACGAAAATTCCCAATTAATTTACTAATATAAGTTTTTAATGATTAGGTTAAGTCTTGGGTTTTAGACACATGATGTTTGGGACTTTTTATTTAAAATGATTATAAGTATAATGCATAACATAACTATTATTTAGATATATCGTGATAGCTTAAGCCAGCATTGATCATTTAATTGCTTGAAAATATATTTTTGATGCTCTTATGGAAATAAGTTGACTTTCAGCTGTTATTATACATTCAATAAACAAAGAAAGTGTTCTGGGTACAGTACTTGAAATTTTAGTGAAAACCGCATCATAATCCATTGCGTACTTTAGAAGAACCGAACGTTTAAACAGAGCAGACATAAGTATGCGTTGCAAAACTTACCTATGGCTCTCTAGATGGCGTTGTAGTCGAATTAGATCTGGCTATGGTTTCGTTACACGCGAAAGTATAAGAGTGGCGACCAAAATTTTAGAAAAAAAAGGATCGGCTCGTCGGCCGAACTGAATGGTGCTTGCTATCCCTGACGCAACCACCACCAGTATACCGCGCGGACCGCTCCCGCTCATACTCGCGAGTGTAGTAGTTGAGTGAAGTGTTTTAACCTCTTCCGTGTGTGTCGTCCCAGGGACCAGTCGGCACCTGGGGTGACACGGACGGGAGCACGCTGCCCGGTGGCAAGCCACCGCAGCGGTCGCGGAGGCCTTCGCCCCCGGGATGTCTAAGCCCGGCAAGCGCGGCTCTTTGGGCCGCGATGCCGGGCCTACGGAAGAAGAAGAGGATCGTCCGACGTTGGACCGGGCGACGTCGATGCCTAATATAGGCGTTGCGTCGTCCGGTGCGCCGCCGGCCGCACCCAGAAGAGGGGGGGAAGACCCCCGAAGTAAGAAGAAAGGAAGTGGTACGGGAGTGGCTGCGTCGAGCGTCGCTGCGACTACGGGCACGTCGACGACGCTGGCGCCTGCGCGCGTTGCGCCGGCACCGTCGTCGAGCCGGCAGCACGCTGTGGCCATCCGCCCCGCGGCGTTTCGTCCGGTGCCAATACAGGCCCCGGGCCCTGCCGCGAGTACGGGCCGTGACCCAGTGCGCTCCGTGGCGCCGCCCGCTCGCGTACCCGCTCCTGTGCGCTCCGCTGCGCCGGGTGGGCGCTCCGCCGCGCCGTCCGTGCGCCCGGCCGCGCCGACCGCGCGCCCCGCGCCCACCGGGCGCTCCGCCGCGTCGCCCACGCACCCTGCGCCTACGGCGCACCCAACCGCGCCTACCGCGCGCACCAGCGCGCCACCAGCGCAGCCCGCGCCCGGTGCCCGCGCCGCTGTGCCACCGGCGCACCCAGTGACACCTGCGCGCCACCGCGCGCCACCCACGCGCTCCGCTGCACCGCCGCCACGCTTCGCGTCGCCGCCGGCGTGCACCGGAGCCCCGCCAGCACCCGCACCGACGCCGTCCCGTGCTGGCCCAGCTCCACGCACCTCCGCGTTGGATCCCCGCTTCTTGCCAGCGGGTCCAAGCGCGTTGAGGGAGCAGGAGCGCCCGGCTAGCACGGGGCCACACCGCCGCCCGGCGAGAGCGGTGCAACTAGCACCAGCCTCGCCCGCACCCCCGCGCGCCTCCGCGTACGACTCACCCGCGGTGATGTCGGTGTGCTCGTCCCGTGAGGGATCGAGCATGTCGATCGCATCCGCGGGCTCGGCCGGGTCTGGTCGCGAGGACGTCTATTATGAGACGACCCCGCGATCCGGACGTCGGCCCGCTGGGACGGACGCGGAGGCCGATGCGGCTCACCCAGCCTTCTCGCCGACACCATCGCTGGGGTTCGGCTTTGAGTTTGAGCTTGAGCCTCAACCCCAGCGACACCGACATCGGAGAAGAAGGAGCTCGGAGGACACAACGGAGGAGGCGAAGCGCTACTGCCTCGACCCGCCGCGGCCACAGCGCGACAGCGCGCCGCGGGGTCGGGGTACGCCGACGTCGCCGACGTTTGCGGAGGCGGCGCGCCACACGCCTTCTCCGGCGGACTCCACCCGGAGCAGAGGAGGAGCTGGGTCCAGCGCTGCTGTGCGGCCCCCCCCCTGCCACCCCTGCCGCAACACCTGCTGCTGCCACTGCTGCCCCCGGGAACAAGACGACCATACCGGGTAAGCAGCAGACCAAAACTAAGAAGTTACGTTACCCTCCGCTGGTGGTTGAGAAACTGCCTAACTGGGCCACGCACTTCCGGGCCATCGCCGCGAAGCTGGGCCGGCCTCCGAACGCTCGTCCTTTCGGTGGGGGTGTTCGATTCACCCCCGACAGCGAGGAGGAGTACAGGCTGGTCCAGCGTTACCTAACCGGCCTGGAAAAGGATAGTGGCGTCGCCTGGTTCGCATACTCCCTTCCAGCGGAGCGGAACCTTAAGGTGGCCATAAGGGGGCTGCCAGCGGACACACCTCCCCAGGAGATAGAGGAGGAACTGCGCGTGCTGGGATACCAGCCGGAGTACGTGCGCCATATCAAAGGCGCACAAGGACGACCCGGCTGCGTATTCCACGCAATTCTAAAGAAGACCCCGGACGTCCGGGCCATATTCGACACGACCGTGTTCATGTACATGCGCGGCGTGAAGATAGAGGCCTGGCGCGGGAAACGTGGGCCCGCTCAGTGTCACCGGTGCCAAAAGTTTAGACACAGCTCGCACCAGTGTCACCGTTGCTCGCCTGTGTGCGATGCGGGGGCGAGCACACGGCTCGTGATTGCCCACGCCCGCGGGAGGAGCCGGCCACCTGCATCAACTGCGGTGGCCCGCACCCCGCGTGCAATATTAAGTGCCCCGCCTTTCAATCCGAAATTCGGAACAGGCGGGCGGGGACCGCCGCCACATTCGCCCTTTCACGCCGGCCTACAGCGGCCACCGAAAGGCACATAGATGTGGAGCCAGAAGGGCCCCAAGGCGCGACGCTGATGGCGGCGGCCAACGGGCCCACTCAACGGAACGCGCAGACCTCCTCCGGTCGGAGGAAGAAGAGGCGCGGGGGAAAAGGGAAAGGCAAGAAGCCCAAACCCCCCGCGGCGACCGTGGCGACTACTACCACAACACCAGCTGTCCCGAGGGCAGGCCCTGCTACCAGCGGGGCGCAGGCCGCAGAGGTGGCACCAACCACCAGCGCCGGCACAGCGCCGCGGCCGGTGAAACAAAAGAAAGTTAAATACCCCGAGCCCAAACAGAGTGGCGGCGCTGCCGGCGCCCCCACTAAGACGCCTACAACCGCAAAGCAAAAGAAAGACTTTACGGCCTGCGCCATTCAATTATTGATGGACCTAATCAAGGCCATCAGGCAGGGCCAGGAAGTGGAAACGGTTATCCTCGACGGCCTGGCCAAGCTACTAACCTTGTACCATGGCTAGGCCGTTGAGGGTAATCCACTGGAATGCCCGCGGCCTTCGGGACAAGGTCGCCCCCCTCCGACATCTCCTGAGGGAACAGGACGTCGACGTGGCGTTGATAAGCGAGACGCTGCTGGGCCCCGGGGATAGGATAAGATTCCCGGGGTATCTCGTTTACAGACAGGACGAGCGGTCGGCGCACGTGAGGTACCGTGGTCTGGCGGTACTGGTAAGGCGACGAGTCGTCCACCAAGAACTCCCCTCGCCGTCACTTGGCACGTTTTACGCGCTGGGTGTGCAGCTACATGTAGCTGGCGAGGATATAGATATGTACGCTTGTTATAAGCCGCCCGCAACACACTTAGACACATCTGAGTTGCGGGCCCTTATATCCAGCTCTTCGCGTCCTACTCTCCTCGCCGGTGACTTGAACTGCAAGCACCCGGCGTGGAACTCGTGCCACACGAATACCGGGGGACGGCGGCTCTTAGCTGATGCCGAAGCCTTCGGTTACACAGTGTCCGGCCCTGAGACGCCCACCCACTACCCAGATGCAGTCTCCTACATGCCGGACGTGCTGGACATTGTGGTCCACCGAGGGCTACACTGTCAGATCACGCAGCATGTGATTGACGACGAGTTACAGTCAGATCATCATCCTGTACTCGTCGTCCTCTCGGGTGTGCCGACCCGTTTGAAACCCCTGGCGCCACGTCGACGTATAGACTGGACCCAGTTCCAAAGGGAAGTAGAGACCACCGTGCCGACTCGGCCTATCACTACTTCCGCGGACGTTGACAAGACAGCCCGCGATGTCACTGCCTGCATACAGGGCGCCCTGAATTCGGCGACCACCGAACAGACGCGGGGGGGGGGGCTATTACCACCTCTACCTCCGCGACTGACTAGGTTGATCGCTGAAAAACGGCGCCTTCGCAAGCAGTGGCAGCAGCTGAGGTGTCCTACAATGAAGACGCAGCTCAACCGTCTCGCGGAAAAGGTCAAGGCCGAGTTACAGGCCATGACCGCCGCGGGCTGGGAAGATCGAATAGACGAGGCGACGGACAGCTGGCCGTCGTTACACAGATTGTGCGGCCAGCTCACGAATACCCCAGCCCCGGTGCGTCCTTTGCTTAACAGCGACGGGGCGCTCAAGTACGTAGCGGAGGACCGGGCGGAGGTCTTCGCCGAACACCTGGAGCGTCAGTTCCGCCCCAACCCGACTCACGACACAGACCATGTCGCAGCAGTCGAGAAACACCTGGGAGACTATTTCGCAGCGCCGATAGCTCCCGATGAAGAGCCCATCTTCTTCTCGCCCAACGCAGTACGACGCGCCATCCTGAGGACGAAGCCCAGGAAGGCCCCCGGTGCGGACGGTATCACAAACACAGTGCTGCGCCACCTGCCGTACCGAATGGTAGCGGCGCTGGCGCGCCTGTTTACTGCGATACTGCGCACCGGCGCCTTCCCCGACTCGTGGAAGGAAGGGCGCGTCATAATGCTGCCGAAGGCGGGAAAGAACCTTCTGAAGCCGGAGAGCTATCGGCCGATCACTTTGCTGCCGACGGTCTCCAAGGTGTTCGAAGCACTCCTGCTGCGACACCTACTCCCACACCTGACGCCGCGCCCAGAGCAGTTCGGGTTCCGGGCGGAGCATAGCACGACGCTTCAGTTGTCGAGGGTACTGCACCACCTCGCAGCAGCGATGAACAAGAAGGAATACTCGGTCGCAGTACTCCTCGACATGGAGAAGGCCTTCGACCGTGTGTGGCATGAAGGCCTCGTATACAAGATTGCCACCACGGACGCGCCCCGTCGCGTAGTAAGAGTGGTCTCTACTTTCCTTTCCCACAGGACTTTCAGGGTGGTGGTCGATGGGGCGCTTTCCAGCGCCAGGCCGGTGCTCGCGGGCGTACCGCAGGGCAGCTGCGTCTCGCCGGCGTGTTACTCACGTTACACCGACGACATCCCCACCACTCCGGACGTGATGCTCGCGCTGTATGCGGACGACGCCGCGTACATCTCTACTTCGCTTAATGCGAAGTACGCGGCCGTCAAAATGCAGCGAGCGCTTGAGCTCCTTCCCGAGTGGCTCGCCAAATGGCGGCTGTCGGTGAACGTGGGTAAGACGCAGGCGATGGTCACCGGCCACGTGCCTCTCCCACCACCCTTGAAACTACAAGGAGCCGACGTCGAGTGGTCGCCCCGGGTCAAGTACCTGGGGGTCACCATTGACCGTCGGCTCACAATGAATCAGCACGTCCGTCAGGTCGCGGCCAAGGGGAGGGTAGCCCGCTACCTCCTCCGGCCCGTGCTCTCGTCCCGATTGCCGGCGCGCGTCAAGCTGGGCGTGTACAAAACGTACATTCGCCCGGTACTGACGTACGCCGCACCCGCTTGGTTCGCCCTCACGAGCGAGTCGAGCCGGAAGCTGCTCCGCACGCAACAGAACCAGGCGTTGCGGACCATCGTTGACGCTCCTCGCTACGTGAGGAACGATGTCATCCAGCGGGATCTCGGGATCGAGAGCCTGGATGACCACGTGCGGCGTCTCGCGAAGGGGATGTTCGCGCGTGCCGGCGCGTCTGATTGGCCTCACGTCAAACAGATCGCGCCCTGGCATACGCGGCCCCCTGACGCGAGATCACTGCCCCGCGACCTGGTAAGGGACGACGCTGATTCCACACCGGACTGACTCCCGGGTAAGCCGCAACCAGGTTACACGCGGCTTACCTGAACAAGTGAACTCTACATTCACAACACACATCCGCTGCGTGGCGTGTTCTAAGTTAATATAGGCATGTCACGTAACGTAAAACAGACAACCACCTCTGCACAAGCACTAGGACTCACACGTGCGCACGCGGGCGGGCCTGCGTTGTCACGTATTCATGGGCGGTGTTACACAGTACACTACCGCCCACACGCACATACTGCCCCTTAGCTTAGACCGCTACCGGCCCGCTCTGGAAAACGGGATAAGCGGGGGCGCGCACCCTACTCTGTGGGAGCGTCGAGTCAGCGTCTTGTCGCTGGTCGTCTCTCGCCGGGCCTCCCCCGGGCAACCGGGGGTCTCACCTGGCGGGGACTGACCGCCAAGGCGTTGTGAAGAAAGCGGCGTTGATATAATTCAACGCCGCGGCGCGCTCACAGAGACACAAACAGCAACCACACACAGGGACGCGTCAACTAACGCGTCCCATATATTACAACGCCCAACGGGCCACACAATGAGGGGTCCGTATTAACGGACCACCGCATCCAATCCGCGGACTGGGAGCCAAGCTCCGGCGCCGCTCGCCACGCCCCCTTACGGGGACGTCGCGAATTCATACGAATAGAAAAAAAAAATTGAAGTGCTCTTGTAGGTATTTAACTACAAGTGATCGACGATTTTTTGTTTCTCTGAAATTGTGTTGTTCCAACACGTTTTTAATTAATTAATATTGTTAATTTAGCTTTTCTTTGTTGTTATTGTTTCGCTATTTTTGTTGTTGTTTTAATTGTTTTTACTTATTAGATTTTAACGATTTAATAAAAGTAACATTATAAACTAAAATGGTATCCAAAACACCGTACAATAAGATTGCTTTACGCCAAATCCTGTCGGAAGCTAATTGTCGTACTATTGATTGCAATGGGCGTTTGTTTCCACCTTCCCTTGACGTATATAAAAAAATATCGGAACTAATGGCGGATAAAGGGTCAATCATCACGCCTAAGCATGTTCACACAATAATTAACAGCAATCGTAGTGGAGTAAGAGACCTAATCGTTAAAGTTTTCGATATTCCAGAGCATCAATTGAGTTTTTCTGGAAGCGACGGTAATTACAGTTCTGAGAGGTGTGTAGATCAGACGATTGACACTCAAATAAGCAGTTTAACTTCAATGAATATAAGCTTGCTTATTTCACAAGAAAAATGGCAGAGAATTATGCCGCAAGAAAAAGTATACGGTAAGCGAATATACTGGAAATTACGTCTAGGATGGGCAGATGTGATAGCTGAAGCTTTTTGGGTTCAACACAGTCTAGATTGTGTTATTGTATTTAAAAATCATAATATATATATGAGTGCGGTAGCAAAAGTTTTTTTAAAAATAGAGGCGTATTGCCGTGAATGCGACGCAAAAATTTATTGCACACTTTTAAAAAGGCCTTCGGATGGTGTGGATGTTATTTTTAAATGCTCTATTGAAGGTATTAAAGCAACTTCTCATTCGGGAAATAAAAGAAGGCAATTGAGAGGTGCTCGACGCCTTGAAGTTGCAGACTACCTTATTGATGGCTGCAAAGACGCAGTCACATGGCGTAGGAAAGAAGCCAGCCGTATAAAAAAATTTGGTGGCAAAAATCCACCTATCTTACCGAGCAACGAAGTTGTTCGAAAAGCTAAACAACAGCGGCTATTAGGTAAATTCGGGTTGCAGTTTGAAAATCCTGCACTGAATTTGCTTAATAGTGCTGAACAGGGTAAGTTAGTTGGATCTATACAATCCGTAGGATTGTTTAAATTTAACTGCATGTATTGGCTACCCGAACAACTTCAGTTATATGTTTCCCGTTGCCGAAAGGATCCAAATGCAACGTTAGCAATCGATGCTACTGGTGGCATTGCAAAACGCAATAAATCGCGAAATCCACACATTTTTTTATATCAGTGTGTGCTCGTATCCCAAGAAGGTAGCGTTCCAACGTTCCAAATGGTTTCAGCAGATCATCGAGCTATTATTGTCGCTAGTTTTTTGAGCCACATCCTGGCGGCAAACGCTCCTATTCCACCGATTGTCGTCACCGATTTCGGATGGTCGTTGTTAATCGCAGTAGCCCAAATATTTGGCCAGTGCGCCAGTTTCAACGATTATTTGCAAAGGTGCTATGATGCTATTGTTAATAAATCCACGTCGTTGCCATCAACGTTCATGCGATTAGACGTGTGTCACCTTATGTCAATGATAACGCGTTGGCCTAGTTTGAAGGGCAAGGATAAAAATTTGGTAAGGCGATTTTATAAGCGGTGTGTTGGAAAAGCCCACCAAATCGCTAATCTTGAAGAGTTGTATTTTTATTTAGAATCAGTTTTCGTAGTTGCTCTAAGTAAATGTATAGGATCTGGAACCAACGGCAAGCATTTACCGTCGGCAGAACGTTTGCGATTTCTTAATAATTCGATAAAAGGAGAGCATCCAATTTATAATGACGATAATGATGATGAAGAAGCTGAAAACAGAGACGATGAAGGTAGTCACAAGTTCGACGATGACTTCGACATTGGTGCGATAGACGCTGAAACGGGCAAAGTCGGTTGGAAATCGTGGCGTGATGCCATATATGACGCAGCGGTTAAAATAGCGAACCAATGTTCGAACGGCGATACTATCAACGCTTGTTACAGCCCAGATTTTGCACAGCGGTTGAAAAGGTACCTCATTCCTTATGTGCCTTTGTGGACCGCAATTATGGTGCCAGTTTTTGGTAGAGGTCCCGTATCCGCTACTTCCGCTGCAGTCGAGGCAGAATTTGCTGATTTAAAGCATCGTGACTTTAGAGGTGAAATTCCGATGCGTATCGATCGATTTGTGATGCAGCATCTGGAACGTATCGACGAAAAAATTAAGGAGCGTTGTAATTCATCTGACGCTCTAGAAAAAAGTGCACACAATAATCTTGCTGTATCTCTGGACACTCTCTCAAGTTTTGAAGACGAAGCACTGAAAAATAGTAAAAAACTCCGCACAGAGGTGGTCAAGGATTCCATTGAAACTGAGAAAAATGATCACTCGTTTAGTGACAACGACTGGAATATTAAAGAAGAATGGGGAGGCCTAAACAAAAACTCTGAACGAAAAGTTCAGGAACCACCAGTTAAAAAGCGTCGATATCCCACGTGTCTCGATGCTTGTCCCGAATGGGATTTTATTAAAGATTTGAAGACTGAGCATACACCAATTTTAATAAACGGTAACATCTCTGGGTATGTGCGATTTAAAGACCATGATTTAAACGTCATTTCAACGTGTGCATTTGACTCAATTTTTCAGGCTATCCTCTGTGGTCTAATGGCTAACAATACTTATTTAAAAGAATTAATATCATCAGATTGTCATATAGTAAAACTCGCGCAGAGTGTCATAGAAGAAAAAAAGATTTCTAAAAAACATTATTTTCAACGGGCTGACATATTAAAAAACATTTCCATTTTTAAAAATTCTATCGTGACTTACTCAAGAAAGTTAAAACGTTTAGATGCAGAGTGCAATGTTGCACATTTAGCACAGTACCTAATTGAGAAAGAACCCAGTTATTCGTGTCACGTTGATTGTTTCTGCGGATATTCCAATAAAAGAGAATACCCATTTGTAAGATGGACCTAATTTTATGCCATGGTTTCCATCTGATGCAGGAAGCAATTGATGACGCTATGTCAGGTCAAAGGTCTTGTTTTGATTGCGGAAACGAACTATCATGTTCGAATAATTATGGACCGCATATGATGATCGATACGTCTGTGATTAGCGATCCTGGATATCCCAGCATTACGAACATTATTGTTCATAGGTTAGAGTCCCTAGCAAAAATCATTAAAGTTAATGATAAGACGTATATGTTAACTGCTGTTGTAAACTACAATTCCGAACTCAAACATTTCGTGACCTACGGGTTAACGGGAGAGTATTGGCACAAATACGACAGCCTTTACAAGAAACGAGAAGCGATCAATTCAAAGACTTCGATAACTCCACACCTCATAATATATACAATTATTCAAAAATAAATAGTTCTCAAGTTCATCATCATAATCTACGATCTTATAGAAAGTATTAATATTTGTGAATCATTCATCAGAAGGAAATCATGGCACAGGATCGTGCCACTGTTTACGCCTTAACTGGAATAACAACAGAAACAACCAACGAGACAAAAATAACTGGGTTCTTTTTCAATGAGGTACCCGTGCTCAAAGTGCAATATTGCATCTTTCATCTTATCACTCAACTAAATTGCGTGGGTGATTAAAGAATCTTGAATACTGCTGGTTTTTATGTTTTAATCCGTAAAATTTTTTCTTCGATGACATTAATTAGCTTTTTAACCGACGAAAAGAACGGAGGATGTTCTCAATTCGACGCGTATATTGTTTTTTTTTTATGTATGATCACGCATAACTTTTTACATAGTAGTCCGATTGTGATAATTCTTTTTTTATTGGAAAGGGTATACTCTGAAGGTAGTTCCATATAAATTTGGAAAACAAAATCAAACCCTAAAGGTTGGAAAACAGGGGATGATTGATCGTTCACTCACTGATTGTAATGTGTAACCACGCATAACTTTATACAGAGTAATCCGATTTTGATAATTCTTTTTTCATTGGATAGAGTATACCTTGCAAAGTATTATTAGTACATTAAAGCCACAAAAAATATAAAATAAAAACTTTTTAACAAAAAATTTAACCGCTGAAAAAACTGAAAAGCAAAAAATAATCACCCTTTTTTTTTTTGGATAGGAAATCATCAAATTACTTCTCCCGCTCTGGGCGGAGCGGGAAGGCGTGTCAGACTTTTACTGACTAAAACCCACCCGTGTTCCTTCATTTGCCCATGTGTCACGGTCACGGTGTCTCTTTCGAACAATCTCGCGACCCTGGCAGGCATTGGTCCTAGCAGACCCCTTCAGTGCTGCTGACAAAATAATTAACCTTAAAACCGGTTTAAATTTAAAAATATATATATATATATATATATATGCTGTTGAAAATTATCAACGAGAACTTATTACGTACCGAGATAAACGGCCTATCTGTAAGGCTACACAAATAGAATGTCTGTGTTTGTGATGAATAATATTTTCAATATGAGTATACTTTTTTTTTAATTTGTTAAATTGTTTGACGCCCAGCGATATGGGCCTGGGTCATCTAGTACAGGTTATAAAATATGTGCCAATTTCATCCGAAGCCATGTTTGTAAGATTCAAAACACTCATTCAAACGTGAAGTCTTTCACACTTATAAAATTAGTGGGATAGTTGGACCAGCTTCTAAAACAATGAATGAAATCTCGATTCTAACCTGTTATCTACGTAACTACTCACTCACGCACAGCAAGGAATGCTGCCTGAATTAAAATTTTTGGTAATTTTTACATGTTATTAGGTAGAACTGTAACAGAAGCATCAGAAAACTAGAAGGTTAGACTCTAGAGCCCTACACTAAAAAAACCGGAAGAGTGCGAGTCGAACTTACCCAACGAGAGTTCCGTACAAATTTGTAGGTACCTATTACAAAAATAGTTTTTTAATTAATTAAATATCAATTTCTTTATCATTTAATAACAAATGTTTAGTTTTCAGATTTTCCCCTATACTTGTAGTGAAAGACGATATTACCTGCCAAATTTCATAGTTCTAGGTCAAAGGGAAATACCCTATATATTTTGATTCCCTTGAGAGTGTCAAAACAAACGTTTTTTGTGGCTTAAACGGTCATATCTTTTTTACACGCTTTATATTTCACGTTAATTTACAAGGTTGCATTTTTCAAAGCATCAAGAGACTTTAGATTTAATTATATAGTTTTAATTTCAACTCGATACCTCCACGCGGGCCCAACATAAAAGGTCTTGAGAGACAGACAGACGGATGGGCAACAAAGAGGTACTATAAGGGTTCTGCTTTTTCTTTTGAGGTACAGAACCCTTAAAATCTAATATAAACACAAATTTAAATCCTGATTTTAAATAACAATGTGTTTACCTATGCTCTGCTGATACTTAAGTCAGAGTTCTGAATATCTTTTGCAAGCGGTTAAGTAGCTCAATTACAGGTGCATTGGAAAACGAGGAGTTCCCGCTCCTGACCGCCATAATTTTTTTTTGTAAGTCATCCTACCAGAACATTGATTTGAATCTTGATTTATACTAACACATATATTCACCCATGCTCTACTGATAACTTAGTCAGAGTTCTGAATATCTTTTGTAAGCTGTCAAGTAGCTCAGTTACAAGTGCATCAGAAAACGAGGAGTTCCAGCTCCTGACCTCCAAATTTTTTTTTGTTTGTCATCCTAACGGAACACTGATTTGAATCTTGATTTATACTAACACATATCTTCACCCATGCTCTGCTGATACCTTAGTCAGAGTTCTGAATATCTATTTCAGCCTGTCAAATAGTTCAGTTACATGTGCACCTGAAAACGAGGAGTTCCCGCTCCTGACCACCATTTTTTTTGTCATTCATCCTACCAGAACACTGATTTGATTCTTGATTTTTAGTAACACATATTTTCACCCATGATCTGCTGATTACTGAGTCAAAGTTCTGGATTTCTTATGGACGCTTTCAAGTAGGCTAAGTACAGCTGCATCTGAAAACGAGGAGTTCCCGCTCCTGACCGTAATATTTTATTTTTGAATCATCCCACAAATACAGTAATTTGAATCTTGATTTTTGCTAACATATTTTTTCACCCATGCTCTGCTGATACCTAAGTCAGAGTTCTGTATATCTTTTTCAGGCTGTCAAGTAGGTTAATTACAGGTGCATCTAAAAACGAGGAGTTCCCGCTCCTGGCCACAATATGTCTTTTTTTTTTGAGTCATCTCACCAGAACACTAATTTAAATCTTGATTTTTACTAACACAGTTATTCACCCATGCTCTGCTGATACGTAAGTCAGAGTTCTGGATTTCTTATGGATGGTTTCAAGTAGCCTAATTACAGGTGCATCTGAAAACGAAGAGTTCTCGCTCCTGGCCGTAATATTTTATTTTAATGAGTCATCCTACCAGAACACTAATTTGAATCTTGATTTTTACTAACACATTTATTCACCCATGCTCTGCTGATACCTAAGTCAGAGTTCTGGATTTCTTATGGAAGCTTTCAAGTAGCCTAGTTACAGGTCAATATGAAAACGAGGAGTTCCCGCTCCTGGCCACAATATGTACTTTTTTCTTGAGTCATCTCTCCAGAACACTCATTTAAATCTTGATTTTAACTAACACATGTGTTTACCCCTGCTCTGCTGATACTTAAGTCAGAGTTCTGGATTTCTTATTGATGCTTTCAAGTAGCCTAGTTATAGGTGCATCTGAAAACGAGGAGTTTCCGCTCCTGGCCACAATTAGTTTTATTTTTTTCAGTCATCTCACCAGAACACTCATTTAAATCTTGATTTTAACTAACACATTTCTTCACCCATGCTCTGCTGATACCATAGTCAGAGTTCTGTATATATTTTTCAGATTGTCAAGTAGCTCATTTACAGGAGCATCTGAAAACGAGGAGTTCCCGCTCCTGGCCACAATATGTATTTTTTTTGAGTCATCTCATCCGAACACTCATTTAAATCTTGATTTTAACTAATACATGTGATTACCCCTGCTCTGCTGATACTTTAGTCAGAGTTCTGGGTGTTTTATGGATGCCTTCATATAGCCTAGTTACAGGTGCATCTGAAAACGAAGAGTTCTCGCTCCTGACCGTAATATTTTATTTTAATGAGTCATCCTACCAGAACACTAATTTGAATCTTGGTTTTTACTAACACATTTCTTCACCCATGCTCTGCTGATACTTTAGTCAGAGTTCTGGGTTTTTTATGGAAGCTTTCATATAGCCTAGTTACAGGTGCATCTGAAAACGAAGAGTTCTCGCTCCTGACCGTAATATTTTATTTTAATGAGTCATCCTACCAGAACACTAATTTAAATCTTTATTTTTACTAACACATTTCTTCACCCATGCTCTGCTGATACCTTAGTCAGAGTTCTGTGTATCTTTTGCATGCTGTCAAGTAGGTTAATTACAGGTGCATCTAAAAACGAGGAGTTCCCGCTCCTGGCCACAATATGTGTTTTTTTTGAGTCATCTCAGCCGAACTCTCATTTAAATCTTGATTTTAACTAATACATGTGTTTACCCCTGCTCTGCTGATACTTTAGTCAGAGTTCTGGATTTCTTATGGATGCTTTCAAGTAGTCTAGTTACAGGTGCATCTGAAAACGAGGAGTTCCCGCTCCTGGCCACAATTTGTTTTATTTTTTTCAGTCATCTCACCAGATCACTCATTTAAATCTTGATTTTAACTAACTCATTTCTTCACCCATGCTCTTCTGATACCTTAGTCAGAGTTCTGTATATATTTTTCAGGCTGTCAAGTAGTTCATTTACAGGAGCATCAGAAAACGAGGAGTTCCCGCTCCTGACCACAATATGTATTTTTTTTGAGTCATCTCAGCCGAACACTCATTTAAATCTTGATTTTAACTAACACATGTGTTTACCCCTGCTCTGCTGATACTTTAGTCAGAGTTCTGGATTTCTTATGGATGCTTTCAAGTAGCCTAGTTAGAGGTGCATCTGAAAACGAAGAGTTCTCACTCTTGGCAGTAATATTTTATTTTAATGAGTCATCCTACCAGAACACTAATTTTAATCTTGATTTTAACTAACACATTTCTTCATCCATGCTCTGCTGATACCTTAGTCAGAGTTTTGTGTATCTTTTGCAGGCTTTCAAGTAGCTCTGTAACAGATGCTTCTGAAAACGAGGAGTTCCCGCTCCTGGCCACAAAATGTATTTTTTTTGAGTCATCTCAGCCGAACACTCATTTAAATCTTGATTTTAACTAACACATGTGTTTACCCCTGCTCTGCTGATACTTTAGTCAGAGTTCTGGATTTCTTATGGATGCTTTCAAGTAGTGTAGTTACAGGTGCATCTGAAAAAGAGGAGTTCCCGCTCCTGGCCACAATTTGTTTTATTTTTTTCAGTCATCTCACCAGATCACTCATTTAAATCTTGATTTTAACTAACTCATTTCTTCACCCATGCTCTGCTGATACCTTAGTCAGAGTTCTGTATATATTTTTCAGGCTGTCAAGTAGTTCATTTACAGGAGCATCAGAAAACGAGGAGTTCCCGCTCCTGACCACAATATGTATTTTTTTTGAGTCATCTCAGCCGAACACTCATTTAAATCTTGATTTTAACTAACACATGTGTTTACCCCTGCTCTGCTGATACTTTAGTCAGAGTTCTGGATTTCTTATGGATGCTTTCAAGTAGCCTAGTTAGAGGTGCATCTGAAAACGAGGAGTTTCCGCTCTTGGCTACAATTTGTTTTATTTTTTTCAGTCATCTCACCAGAACACTCATTTAAATCTTGATTTTAACTAACACATGTGTTTACCCCTGCTCTGCTGATACGTTAGTCAGAGTTCTGGATTTCTTATGGATGCTTTCAAGTAGCCTAGTTACAGGTGCATCTGAAAACGAAGAGTTCTCGCTCCTGGCCATAATATTTTATTTTAATGAGTCATCCTACCAGAACACTAATTTGAATCTTGATTTTTACTAACACATTTCTTCACCCATGCTCTGCTGATACCTAAGTCAGAGTTCTGGATTTTTTATGGATGTTTTCAAGTAGCCTAGTTACAGATGCATCTGAAAGCGAAGAGTTCTTGCTCCTGGCCGTAATATTTTATTTTAATGAGTCATCCTACCAGAACACTAATTTGAATCTTGATTTTTACTAACACACTTATTCACCCATGCTCTGCTGATACCTTAGTCAGAGTTTTGTATACCTTTTTCAGGCTGTAAAGTAGCTCAGTTACAGGTGCATCTGAAAACGAGGAGTTCCCGCTCCTTGCCACAATATGTTATTTTTTTTGAGTCATGTCACCAGAACACTCATTAAAATCTTGTTTTTAACTAACACATGTGTTTACCCCTGCTCTGCTGATACTTTAGTCAGAGTTCTGGATTTCTTATGGATTCTTTCAAGTAGCCTAGTTACAATTGCATCTGAAAACGAAGAGTTCTCATTCCTGGCAGTAATATTTTATTTTAACGAGTCATCCTACCAGAACACTAATTTGAATCTTGATTTTAACTAACACATTTCTTCACCCATGCTCTGCTGATACCTTAGTCAGAGTTCTGTGTATCTTTTGCAAGCTGTCAAGTAGCTCTATTATAGGTGCATCTGAAAACGAGGAGTTCCCGCTCCTTGCCAGGATATTTTTTTTTTTTTTGAGTCATCTCACCAGAACACTCATTAAAATCTTGATTTTAACTAACACATGTGTTTACCCGTGCTCTGCTGATACTTTATTCAGAGTTCTGGATTTCTTATGGATTCTTTCAAGTAGCCTAGTTACAGGTGCATCTGAAAACGAAGAGTTCTCACTCTTGGCAGTAATATTCTATTTTAATGAGTCATCCTACCAGAACACTAATTTTAATCTTGATTTTAACTAACACATTTCGTCATCCATGTTCTGCTGATACCTTAGTCAGAGTTTTGTGTATCTTTTGCAGGCTTTCAAGTAGCTCTGTAACAGATGCTTCTGAAAACGAGGAGTTCCCGCTCCTGGCCACAAAATGTATTTTTTTTGAGTCATCTCAGCCGAACACTCATTTAAATCTTGATTTTAACTAACACATGTGTTTACCCCTGCTCTGCTGATACTTTAGTCAAAGTTCTGGATTTCTTATGGATGCTTTCAAGTAGTGTAGTTACAGGTGCATCTGAAAACGAGGAGTTCCCGCTCCTGGCCACAATTTGTTTTATTTTTTTCAGTCATCTCACCAGATCACTCATTTAAATCTTGATTTTAACTAACTCATTTCTTCACCCATGCTCTGCTGATACCTTAGTCAGAGTTCTGTATATATTTTTCAGGCTGTCAAGTAGTTCATTTACAGGAGCATCAGAAAACGAGAAGTTCCCGCTCCTGACCACAATATGTATTTTTTTTGAGTCATCTCAGCCGAACACTCATTTAAATCTTGATTTTAACTAACACATGTGTTTACCCCTGCTCTGGTGATACTTTAGTCAGAGTTCTGGATTTCTTATGGATGCTTTCAAGTAGCCTAGTTACAGGTGCATCTGAAAACGAGGAGTTCCCGCTCTTGGCTACAATTTGTTTTATTTTTTTCAGTCATCTCACCAGAACACTCATTTAAATCTTGATTTTAACTAACACATGTGTTTACCCCTGCTCTGCTGATACGTTAGTCAGAGTTCTGGATTTCTTATGGATGCTTTAAAGTAGCCTAGTTACAGGTGCATCTGAAAACGAAGAGTTCTCGCTCCTGGCCATAATATTTTATTTTAATGAGTCATCCTACCAGAACACTAATTTGAATCTTGATTTTTACTAACACATTTCTTCACCCATGCTCTGCTGATACCTAAGTCAGAGTTCTGGATTTTTTATGGATGCTTTCAAGTAGCCTAGTTACAGATGCATCTGAAAGCGAAGAGTTCTTGCTCCTGGCCGTAATATTTTATTTTAATGAGTCATCCTACCAGAACACTAATTTGAATCTTGATTTTTACTAACACACTTATTCACCCATGCTCTGCTGATACCTTAGTCAGAGTTTTGTATACCTTTTTCAGGCTGTAAAGTAGCTCAGTTACAGGTGCATCTGAAAACGAGGAGTTCCCGCTCCTTGCCACAATATGTTATTTTTTTTGAGTCATGTCACCAGAACACTCATTAAAATCTTGTTTTTAACTAACACATGTGTTTACCCCTGCTCTGCTGATACTTTAGTCAGAGTTCTGGATTTCTTATGGATTCTTTCAAGTAGCCTAGTTACAATTGCATCTGAAAACGAAGAGTTCTCATTCCTGGCAGTAATATTTTATTTTAACGAGTCATCCTACCAGAACACTAATTTGAATCTTGATTTTAACTAACACATTTCTTCACCCATGCTCTGCTGATACCTTAGTCAGAGTTCTGTGTATCTTTTGCAAGCTGTCAAGTAACTCTATTATAGGTGCATCTGAAAACGAGGAGTTCCCGCTCCTTGCCACAATATAAATTTTTTTTTTGATTCATCTCACCAGAACACTCATTAAAATCTTGATTTTAACTAACACATGTGTTTACCCCTGCTCTGCTGATACTTTAGTCAGAGTTCTGGATTTCTTATGGATTCTTTCAAGTAGCCTAGTTACAATTGCATCTGAAAACGAAGAGTTCTCACTCCTGGCAGTAATATTTTATTTTAACGAGTCATCCTACCAGAACACTAATTTGAATCTTGATTTTAACTAACACATTTCTTCACCCATGCTCTGCTGATACCTAAGTCAGAGTTCTGGATTTTTTATGGATGCTTTCAAGTAGCCTAGGTTAGGTTAGGTTAGGTTTTTTTTTTGTTTTTTTTTTTTTTTTTTTTTATACTGCTACCTCCAACATAATCGGAGCCTATGTTAAGCTACTCAGTCATACCAGTTCTCGCTTTTGTTCCTCTCGTACTTTAATTCTGCATACTTTATCTTTCTGGCATTCTTTCGTCTTTCTTTCTTTTAAGGGTAGGACGCCCTTCTACTGATTTCTACTCTTTTCTATTTTTCTCGTTTTATTTTTAATAAGGGAAAATAAACATATGAACACGTTTTCTCATTAATGTTGTACAATATTTCTTACTCTAATGTATACATATTTTTAAATCTACTTCTTAATAGTAGAGTTTTCACATCTTTCTTATTTCTAGTTACATATTTGGCACCTCTTATTTCTATTTCTTACATTAGTATATTTATGAGTTTCAATTTATAATGGTATCTTATATAACTATTCTTATTTCTAACAGAGTATTAGGGACTTCTTATTTCTATTGCTTCATACTATTACATTATCTGGTTTACAGTACATACAGCTTAATTACTATTCTTATTTTAAACACATTTTTCTTATGATTACTTAGCTAACTTTTGTTAATGGGCAACATATAAATTTCTTAGGTTTATGCTTATTAACTTACGTTTTAATATCCTGTTTTCAATGCTTGACATTAATATTCTGTATGATATTACGCAAGCATATTTGCTTATTTACTTTTATTTCTTTTAATTACTTTTCCACATATTTCAACGCAGTATTCTAAAAACAACTCTCTCTTTTTTCCTGTCATTATTTGCCACATAGTTTCAGCTTTGAGTTTGGTGTCAAGTACGTGCTCAGCCACAAGCCTTTGTCTGTCGAAGACGGGACATTCGAATAATATATGTGGTACCGTTTCAGCAATCTCAGGGTCACAGATACACGATGGGTTCCCCTTACACTTGAAGCGGTTCAAGTATTCCGAGAACCCACCGTGCCCCGTCATAACTTGTGTAGTTATACTGTTAACTTTGCACTTCCTGATTATCCTATAGGCCGCCACAGCATCCGGGAAAAACAGTTTAGTCACAGAAGCAGTTTCTCCGGAGCTGTATCTTTGGTTCCACTCGTCAAGCGTTGCCGTACGTATGCATCGCTTGACGTATGAAACCGGAACCAAGTCGTAGTCAGGCTTTCGCTTGGAGCCTTCAGCGGCTCTCTTGGCTAGTTCATCGGCCCTCTCGTTACCTTCCAACCCCGCATGCGCTTTGATCCAAAACAGGGTGACGGCCTTGTTTTGGATAGTGACGGACCTAAGGTTTGCCCTTGTCTCCACTGCCAGGGGGTGGTGCCGATCATAGTTTTGGATGGTTTGGAGTGCCGCCATAGAGTCGCTGAAAACTCCAAACGATTGCGCGCTGTGCTTCATGATCTCTCTTGTTGCGACGCATATCGCCAGAAGTTCAGCCTGGTAAACGGTGGAGTAGTGTGGGAGAGCAAGCTTGAGGGTTTTGGTTTCAGCGTCACCGTTCCACATGGACAGTGCCGCTCCAACCTTGCCCCCAATCTTGCTCCCGTCCGTGAAGATACGAACTTCAAGTTCGCTCTGGGCATTTTCAAGATGCTCTTGGTTTACCAGGCTTACGAGTTCTAGCTCAACGCGCTCCGCAGGGTGTGGAGCCTCCATTGCCGAGGCAGTCTGCTCGACACTCCTGTCGCCAAGTGCTGGCTGGGGCACGCCCCCTCTGGCCTCGTATAGCGATGCCGCTTCGCGGACACGTAGGTCAAGGGGTAGTATCCCAGCCAGCACCAGCGCGGAGTTTAAGGAGACTGTTCGGTATGCTTTGCACAGTTTTTGCGCAATGCCGCGCTGGACTGCTCCCAACTGCTTCTTGATGCCCTGCTTCCCTACAGCTGGAGCCCATACGCTGGCGGCGTACAGGATGACTGGTTCCACGGTGGCCACATATATTATTCTAATGACTTCGGGGTTGAGCCCCCAGCTGGTCTTTGCAGCCCTAGTTAGCTGCTTGTGGATTCCTATTGCCTTCCTGCACACGTTTGCGACGTGCGTGTTGAAAGTCAGCTGATTGTCAATGGTGACACCCAAGATTTTGATCTTTTTAGACATGGCAATGTCAATCCCGCCCATCCTCAGGCGTGGGGTGTCGTATTTCAGTTTGCGTGTAATGACCATCGCATTGGTTTTTTGCGGAGCAAATTTTAGTTTGTTTTGAACACCCCACGCCTGGACATGCCCGAGAGCGGCACTGGCACGTCCTTCGATCTCCGACGATGTGTCACCATCGAAAATCAGCACCACGTCGTCTGCAAAGGCCTGGCAATAGTCCTCCCTAGCTTCTAAGCTTTTTAAGAGCGGGTCAAGCAAAAGGTTCCAGAATATCGGTCCCCCGATGGAACCCTGGACACAACCCTTGTTTGTGGCCTTGCAGTACTCTTCACCTGCGTATCTGACCCTGACCTTGCGATTTTCGAGGTAGCTGTCGATGACCCTCCTCAAGCCAATAGGACACTTTTCCTCAGCCAGGCGAACTCTTATAGCTGGCCACCAGGCGCTGTCAAAGGCTCCCTCTATGTCCAATGACACTAAGACTACTATTTTCTTAAGTTTTAGCTTTCCGCGTATGTGTTGCATTAGCGCATAGAGGGAGTCCTCGGTGCTTCTCTGGGGCATGAATCCGTACTGGCGAGTACTCATCCTCGGGATCAAATTAAACTTGAGGCGAGCCACCAACATCTTCTCGTATATCTTGCCAAGTATTGGCAATAAGCCGATCGGTCTGTACGCTTTGGGTGTGCTGTAGTCTGTTTTTCCAGGCTTCTTTAAAACGATGACTGTCGCCTCCTTCCAGACTTCAGGAAAGAGGTGGCATTTTAGGCAGCCGTTTATGAGAGCCAGGGCCACCTCAGGGGCGTTTTCAATGGCGTGCCGACAAATATCGGCTGTAAAGCCGTCGGCTCCTGGAGCTTTTTTGGCGTTAAAGGATCCACACGCCGCCATCAGCTCGGCCATCGTGAATGGTGGATTGCATGAGTCATCTTGCCCTCCAGCATTCACAACCTCGGCCTTTTCTCTGGTAAGGCGGTGGCAGGTGCTGTCAGTGCCCGGATGATCTTCTGGGTAAAACGTGTTTGCCAGTAGCTCAACTGAACCTTTTGTGTCCATGACCTCCCCATCCTTCACAAGAGGCTGATCCTCTTCCCTTCCCTTAGTCCTTCCTATCACCCGGTAAATCCCTTCCCAAACTCCTTCTCTGTCTTGTCTTGTGCAGAAGTTCTTCCAGCTCTCGACTTCGTCCTTTGCTGCCACTGTCTCATACTCAACTTTCAGTTTCAGGTACTCTTCGACGACTTTCGATCTTCGGGCCGGTGCAGCACACCTAACTCTGCGTTTCCTGGTGGCAACCTCTTTCTTCATCCCCTCGAGTTTCTCGGACCACCACGGCAAGGTAAGCACTTCCCTACTCTTCTTCAAGGGCATTGATGAAGTGCATGAATTCCTTATTATTTTGGTATATGTATTAATTAATGTATTTAATTGGTCAACTGTATTTAATTTATCTATTTCTATTTTTTTAATTTTGTTCTCGTGAAATAATTGTCTGAGTTTCTCACGAAACTCAGACCAATTTGCTTTTTTGGTATTAAAGATTCTAGTGGTTCTGTGAATTTTTATTCCTTTTGATCTTTTTAATTTTATATTGAAAACAATGCCGTTGTGATCCGAGCTCGTGAGGCCCTCGTCTACCTTCCAGTCGTCCACCAGGTCCAAGATATCCGTCGAGCATGCCGTTATGTCAACGTGGCTGCTGTAGCGTATCCCTCCTCGGATCGTGTCGAAGGTCGGAATTTCCCCTCTGTTGAGTATGTTGAGATTCAATTCGTCGAGAACTCCGGATACCTCTTCTCCTCTGCGGTCAATGGACAGGCTTCCCCACCAGGTACTCTTCGCGTTTGCGTCTCCTCCAACAATCCACATTGCGGAACCTACCTCGTCCTCAATGTGTTTGAGGTGCTCCAGATAGGGTCCAATTGGCTGGTCCGGTTCGAAATAAAACGAGACTAGCGTGATTTTCCAGGCACTGGTCTGGATCCCCACCACGGTGATGTTTTTCGTGGTTAGTTTCGGGTACTGTATGACTATAAGGTCTTGATCAAAGACCGCTATTGCGGCCTTAACAGTACCCTCTCCAGTGTCAGTGCTCTGAAAGATCCGAGCGCCCCTATGACTTTTCATAGTTTTTGCCCCGCCCACGTATGGTTCTTGGAGGAGAGCGACGGCGACTTTACTATTGGTAGCTTCCAATAGAAGTTCGTTGGTCGCTAATTTTTTCCGCTGAAGGTTCGCCTGTATCACCCTGTATGAGTTTGAGGTCCCGTGGGTGCCCTTAGCAGTACGCGACTGTGGACCTTGCTATTTCGTCCCATTTGCGACGAGTTGGGCAGTCGGGGTTAAAGGCGTTGTGGTCGGCGTTCTCGAGCTTGGCTCTCATGCAGTTTTGGCATTTGGGTGGAACACCCGCGAGCCAATCGGCGCATTCGGACCTCAGATGCGGGCCACCACAATGGCTGCACAAGTCGGCCGGTTCTTTGCAGAATCTTCTGCCGTGCCCGTAGCCTAGGCAGCGCGTGCACTGTACCAGTGGGGTTTGGTCTTCTACCCTTACGCGTTGAAGGTCTACCGAGACCAATCCACCGGATCGGTTTTCAGCCTGAAAAATCTTGGCACGTTGAAAACGCCTGAAACTCAACTAGCCTTGTGCTCTAAGCCCTATTGACATAAACAGCGAAGACCCCAGCCCTCTACGACTCTCCGTTCAGAAGTTATGGCCGTCTTAAGTTTTCGCAAAATGGCCGCCGAGCTGTCAAAGTTGGTTTTTGACAACAAATAACTCCCCTCTGGAAAGCCGCAGATCCCCCGAGTTTGGGCTCTCCTAACTCAGCCCGAGCTCCGCTGTCCACTGAAACCACTTTCAGGGTCCTGAAAATTTTTAGCCCCAAACCACCTGAAATCGTGGGGAGAAGGGGACGGAAGGTCCCTGAGTGTAAAATCAAAAACCGCAATCTCCCACGTCCCTCGGTTCAAGAGTTATGGCGGTTTGAAGTTAAACAAAATGGCCGCTGAGCTGTCAAAGGTCGACTAATAATGTCCGTAACTTCGGAACCACTCGTCACAATTGAACGGGGTTTTGGATGTACAGCTCGGCGTCACTTCAGGTATCTCCTGAAAGCAGTTTCAGCGACAAAAATTTGAATCGCCTGAAACAGGCTGAAAACCTGAAAAACTTAAAAATAAAAATAATCTAAAGGCCCGAGTGAAAAATCGGGTTCATTCGGGCCAGCGGTTCCCGAGATATCTTTATTTGAAAATTAAAACCTAAAAACCAAGATGGCGCAAATTTGCCAAAAACGCCAAATTGGGAGCAATGGGGCCCGTGTTTGGGCTTGAGGAGGTCAGGATGGATGTATTAAACCCTATCCTGGCGTTAAAATTCTGAATTTACTATTTATTTACGAATTATGAGCAAAAAACATTAAAAAATCAATATCTCTGAAACCTTTCGTCACAAAATTATAAAAAAATATGCTTAAAATAGCTTAAATATAGGACTATAGTAAAAATTAATAAAAAAAATTAAAAACCAAAAACCAAGTCAGAATTTTTTCAAAAATATGGTTTTTCAGCAATTTACCCTATGATTACAAAACTAGTCAACCTAAAAATCTAAAACTTAAAATTTCTACTAAGCCGATGAGCGCGCAGCAGGCTGCAGTTGTAAATTTTCAAAATGTTTATATGAACCGAAGATAAACTGGTCCAAAGTTTCCAATTTCTAACTGCTCTCAAAAATCAGGTATGATAAATAAATAAATTTTTTTTGCAGTTACCGTCTCAACAATTAACCGCCGGCCTCGCCACCGTCGAGGCGGTCCGGCCTGTACTCGGGCCCTGGCTCGGGAGGAGGCACGGCTCCCTGTCGTTTCGGGCGACGCAGGTGCTCTCGGGGCATGGTTGTTTCGGGAAGTACCTGTGTCGCATAAACAGGGAGCCGGACGCCCGGTGTCACCACTGCGTCGACTGCCGGGAGGATACGGCGCGGCATACGCTGGCAGAATGTGCCGCTTGGGAGGAGCCGCGTCGTGTCCTCGTCTCAGAAGTAGGCAGTGACCTATCGCTGCCGGCCGTGGTCGAGTCGATGGTCGGCAGCGAGGAGTCCTGGGACGTGGTGGTATCCTTCTGCGAAACTGTCATGTCGCAGAAGGAGGCTGCGGAAAGGGAGCGGGAGATATCTTCCGCTGACCCAGCCCGCAGCAGGCGCACCGGGCGTCGGCGGAGGGCGGACAACGCCCTCTTGCAGCCCCCCTAAATGGGTCCAGGGGCGACGGATCTGGGGACATCCGTCGCCCCCTATTGCTACGGACCCGAGATGGTGGCGCGTAGTGTTCCACGCGCGCCTCTCTGTGATGTATGGGGGGGAGTTTAACACCTCACTCCCCCCTAACGTGAGGAGGCCCGCAAAGGCGGGCCGGCACCAGTCGGGGATCGCGGAAGACATATTGGTTCCCGTGGTCCCCGACGTAGGTGTGGGACGGAACACCGGGGTGGTTTTAGTCAGTAAGAGTCTGACAGACCCCTCCGCCCACCCCAGGGCGGAGGACATCCATGAGGATTTCCACCTCGTGATCAAAAAAAAAAAAAAAAAAAAGGTTAGGTTAGGTTAGGTTAGGTTGAGGGGCGAGCTCCCGCCGGGCGTGGAACTGACGTGTTATGCGGATGACACGCTGGTTACGGCCCGGGGGAGCTCGTACAGGGATGCAGCGTTGCTGGCGACGGCTGCGGTCTCACTGGTGGTGAGCCGCATACGGCGCCTAGGCCTGGAGGTGGCCCTCAACAAGTCGGAGGCCATGGCCTTTCATGGCCCCCGGCGGGCGCCGCCGGCCGGATCACACATCGTGGTCGGGGGGTGTCGGATCGCTGTCGAGTCCACCATGAAATATCTGGGATTGGTGCTCGACAGCCGGTGGGACTTCGGCCCCCACTTCCGGCGGCTGGCGCCCAAGTTGATGGGCGCGGCTGGGGCGCTGTCAACGCTGCTTCCCAATCTGGGGGCCCGAGCGCCGCCTGTAGGCGGCTTTACGTGGGGATCGTGCGATCCATGGCCCTGTATGGGGCCCCGATCTGGGCGGCTGACCTGACGGCCGGCAGCATCGCTGTCCTGCGAAGACCGCAGCGAGCGATGGCCGTCAGAGTCATCAGGGGATATCGCACGATCTCCTACGAGGCGGCCTGTGTACTGGCTGGATCCCCACCGTGGGACCTCGAGGCGAAAGTACTCGCGTCACTGTATCGGTGGCGCGAGGAAGCGCGGGAGCGAGGCGAGCGACTGACGGAGCGACACATGGAGCTTCGTCGGTCGCAGCTCCGCGCAGCCCTGGTGGCGAGCTGGCAGGACAGGCTTACACGCCTTACCGCCGGCCTCGCCACCGTCGAGGCGGTCCGGCCAGTACTCGGGCCCTGGCTCGGGAGGAGGCACGGCTCCCTGTCGTTTCGGGCGACGCAGGTGCTCTCGGGGCATGGTTGCTTCGGGAAGTACCTGTGTCGCATAAACAGGGAGCCGGACGCCCGGTGTCACCACTGCGTCAACTGCCGGGAGGATACGGCGCGGCATACGCTGGCAGAATGTGCCGCTTGGGAGGAGCCGCGTCGTGTCCTCGTCTCAGAAGTAGGCAGTGACCTATCGCTGCCGGCCGTGGTCGAGTCGATGGTCGGCAGCGAGGAGTCCTGGGACGCGGTGGTATCCTTCTGCGAATCAGTCATGTCGCAGAAGGAGGCTGCGGAAAGGGAGCGGGAGATATCTTCCGCTGACCCAGCCCGCAGCAGGCGCACCGGGCGTCGGCGGAGGGCGGACAACGCCCTCTTCCAGCCCCCCTAAATGGGTCCAGGGGTGACGGATCTGGGGACATCCGTCGCCCCCTATTCCTTAGGACCCGAGATGGTGGCGCGTAGTGTTCCACGCGCGCCTCTCTGTGATGTATGGGGGGGAGTTTAACACCTCACTCCCCCCCAACGTGAGGAGGCCCGCAAAGGCGGGCCGGCACCAGTCGGGGATCGCGGAAGACATATTGGTTCCCGTGGTCCCCGACGTAGGTGTGGGACGGAACACCGGGGAAAAGGTTAGGTTAGGTTAGGTTAGGTTAGGTTGAGGCTGCTATTGTCCAGGCCTGGAGCCGGGAGTCGGCAACAGACGGACCCGTCGACGTCGAAGAGGGGGCGCTGTGGTTCCGCGGGGCGATGACGCACATCTGCGACGCGTCCATGCCCCGTGTCCACACGCATTCAGCGAGGCGCCAGGTGTACTGGTGGTCTGCCGAGATCGCGCGGCTACGTGTCGCCTGCGTGTCGGTCAGGCGCCAGTACACCCACTACCGCAGGAGACGTCGTCGGGTCCCTGACGAAGAAGCCGCGCTGTATGAGGTGTACCGCGCGGCGAAGGAGGCTCTGTGGCTGGCCATCGGCGAAGCGAAGACGCGAGCTAGGGAGGAGATGTTGGAGACTCTCGACGGAGATCCGTGGGGGCGCCCCTATCGGGCGGTTCGAGGGAAACTTCGAGCCGCGGCGCCCCCACTCACGGAGAGTCTCCAACCAGAGCTGCTGGAGGAGGTCGTCGCAGCCCTCTTCCCAGCAAGAGCGGAGCACACTCCACCGCCGATGGCTTTGCCCACAGCCGCAGAGCCTACAGAAGGGAACGCCATCAGCGTCCCAGAGGTGACACAAGGAGAGATGGGGGCGGCCGTGTTGCGGCTCCGGGCCAAGAACGTGGCTCCGGGGCCCGACGGTATACACGGCTGCGCGTTGGCCCTCGCTCTGAAGGAGCTAGAGCCCCAACTGAGAGGACTCTTCACAGCGTGCCTTGAGCAGGGCCGGTTTCCCAGTTTGTGGAAATCAGGTCGTCTGGTCCTGCTCAAGAAGGCGGGGCGCCCAGCGGACTCACCGTCCGCGTACAGGCCCATAGTGTTGCTGGACGAGGTCGGGAAATTATTCGAGCGAATTATCGCTGCCCGCCTCGTCCACCACTTGTGCAGAGAGGGGCCTGACCTGGCCGAGAGCCAGTTTGGCTTTCGGCACGGGCGCTCCACCATCCACGCAATATCGCGTGTGAGAGTCCTGGCAGAGGAAGCAGTGTCCCAGGGTGGGGTGATGTTGGCGGTGTCCTTGGACATTTCCAACGCCTTCAACACCCTGCCTTGGAGCTGCATTCGGGAGGCACTGCTGTACCATCGGGTGCCTCCCTACCTCTGCCACATCGTTGGGGCTTATCTCGAGGATAGGGGTGTCACCTACATGGGACGTGATGGCGGAAACCAGCGCCGCATGTCGTGCGGTGTTCCACAGGGCTCGGTCGTTGGCCCGCTCCTGTGGAACATCGGGTACGACTGGGTGCTGAGGGGCGAGCTCCCGCCGGGCGTGGAACTGACGTGTTATGCAGATGACACGCTGGTCACGGCCCGGGGGAGCTCGTACAGGGAGGCAGCGTTGCTGGCGACGGCTGCGGTTTCACAGGTGGTGAGCCGCATACGGCGCCTAGGCCTGGAGGTAGCCCTCAACAAGTCGGAGGCCATGGCCTTTCATGGCCCCCGGCGGGCGCCGCCGGCCGGATCACACATCGTGGTCGGGGGGTGTCGGATCGCTGTCGAGTCCACCATGAAATATCTGGGATTGGTGCTCGACAGCCGGTGGGACTTCGGCCCCCACTTCCGGCGGCTGGCGCCCAAGTTGATGGGCGCGGCTGGGGCGCTGTCAACGCTGCTTCCCAATCTGGGGGGCCCGAGCGCCGCCTGTAGGCGGCTTTACGTGGGGATCGTGCGATCCATGGCCCTGTATGGGGCCCCAATCTGGGCGGCTGACCTGACGGCCGGCAGCATCGCTGTTCTGCGAAGACCGCAGCGAGCGATGGCCGTCAGAGTCATCAGGGGATATCGCACGGTCTCCTACGAGGCGGCCTGTGTACTGGCTGGATCCCCACCGTGGGACCTCGAGGCGAAAGTACTCGCGTCACTGTATCGGTGGCGCGAGGAAGCGCGGGAGCGAGGCGAGCGACTGACGGAGCGACACATGGAGCTTCGTCGGTCGCAGCTCCGCGCAGCCCTGGTGGCGAGCTGGCAGGACAGGCTTTCACGCCCTACCGCCGGCCTCGCCACCGTCGAGGCGGTCCGGCCAGTATTCGGGCCCTGGCTCGGGAGGAGGCACGGCTCCCTGTCGTTTCGGGCGACGCAGGTGCTCTCGGGGCATGGTTGCTTCGGGAAGTACCTGTGTCGCATAAACAGGGAGCCGGACGCCCGGTGTCACCACTGCGTCGACTGCCGGGAGGATACGGCGCGGCATACGCTGGCAGAATGTGCCGCTTGGGAGGAGCCGCGTCGTGTCCTCGTCTCAGAAGTAGGCAGTGACCTATCGCTGCCGGCCGTTGTCGAGTCGATGGTCGGCAGCGAGGGGTCCTGGGACGCGGTGGTATCCTTTTGCGAAACAGTCATGTCGCAGAAGGAGGCTGCGGAAAGGGAGCGGGAGATATCTTCCGCGCACCCTGCCCGCAGCAGGCGCACCGGGCGTCGGCGGAGGGCGGATAACGCCCTCTTCCAGCCCCCCTAAATGGGTCCAGGGGCGACGGATCTGGGGACATCCGTCGCCCCCTATTGTACGGACCCGAGATGGTGGCGCGTAGTGTTCCACGCGCGCCTCTCTGTGATGTATGGGGGGGAGTTTAACACCTCACTCCCCCCCAACGTGAGGAGGCCCGCGAAGGCGGGCCGGCACCAGTCGGGGATCGCGGAAGACATATTGGTTCCCGTGGTCCCCGACGTAGGTGTGGGACGGAACACCGGGGTGGTTTTAGTCAGTAAGAGTCTGACAGACCCCTCCGCCCACCCCAGGGCGGAGGACATCCATGAGGATTTCCACCTCGTGATCAAAAAAAAAAAAAAAAAAAAAAGGTTAGGTTAGGTTAGGTTGGGATCCCCCCCAGTGGGTTCCCGCATTGACGAGGCGGGGGGGCTCAGTAGCCGTGGTTTAGAACCCCACGGTGAAGCTAAGAGGAATCCGAGGAGGGGCCGCTCGTCAGGGCTTTTCCGCTCAAAGCCGACGACGTAGCGGCCAACGCGGTGTCGTTTGGCGACATCGCGAGGGTTGGAGGCCGCGGTGGGAGAGGAGTGCCGGTATTGAGGTGCGCCGCTCTCCCTACCTACCGCGGCCTGAACGGGGTCGCCACCGTCCGATGGCGAACGCGGTGGGGCCGCAGGGGAAGAGGAGTGTTGGTATAACGTTGGCCACTCTCCCTATCCCCTGCGGCCGAAAACTGGTAGGCGGCGGGGCCATAGTCCTGACCCGTCGCAGGGGGACCAAGGGTGTCATTCAAGGGGTCGTCTGGCGCCTATATGCTAATTGGTCCCCGGGGTGGTCACGGCGTGTTATGTGTTCATGCGCGCCGTGAATGGGGGTATCCCTCAGAGGTGGGTCCGGCGACGGACAGCCGCGGCGGGTTCGCGGAAGAGTTTTTTCGTTCCCGTGTTCCCGCCATAAGCGGTGTAGGAGGACACCGTGGAGTTTTAGTGGGTTGGAGTCCCACATAACTGCGCTATTTCCCCTTAGTAGCGCAGTATGCATGAGCATTTCTCCACGATAAAAAAAAAAAAAAAAAAAAAAGGTTAGGTTGGGATCGTGCGATCCATGGCCCTGTATGGGGCCCCGATCTGGGCGGCTGACCTGACGGCCGGCAGCATCGCTGTCCTGCGAAGACCGCAGCGAGCGATGGCCGTCAGAGTCATCAGGGGATATCGCACGATCTCCTACGAGGCGGCCTGTGTACTGGCTGGATCCCCACCGTGGGACCTCGAGGCGAAAGTACTCGCGTCACTGTATCGGTGGCGCGAGGAAGCGCGGGAGCGAGGCGAGCGACTGACGGAGCGACACATGGAGCTTCGTCGGTCGCAGCTCCGCGCAGCCCTGGTGGCGAGCTGGCAGGACAGGCTTTCACGCCCTACCGCCAGCCTCGCCACCGTCGAGGCGGTCCGGCCAGTACTCGGGCCCTGGCTCGGGAGGAGGCACGGCTCCCTGTCGTTTCGGGCGACGCAGGTGCTCTCGGGGCATGGTTGCTTCGGGAAGTACCTGTGTCGCATAAACAGGGAGCCGGACGCCCGGTGTCACCACTGCGTCGACTGCCGGGAGGATACGGCGCGGCATACGCTGGCAGAATGTGCCGCTTGGGAGGAGCCGCGTCGTGTCCTCGTCTCAGAAGTAGGCAGTGACCTATCGCTGCCGGCCGTGGTCGAGTCGATGGTCGGCAGCGAGGAGTCCTGGGACGCGGTGGTATCCTTCTGCGAAACTGTCATGTCGCAGAAGGAGGCTGCGGAAAGGGAGCGGGAGATATCTTCCGCTGACCCAGCCCGCAGCAGGCGCACCGGGCGTCGTCGGAGGGCGGACAACGCCCTCTTCCAGCCCCCCTAAATGGGTCCAGGGGTGACGGATTTGGGGACATCCGTCGCCCCCTATTGCTACGGACCCGAGATGGTGGCGCGTAGTGTTCCACGCGCGCCTCTCTGTGATGTATGGGGGGGAGTTCAACACCTCACTCCCCCCCAACGTGAGGAGGCCCGCAAAGGCGGGCCGGCACCAGTCGGGGATCGCGGAAGACATATTGGTTCCCGTGGTCCCCGACGTAGGTGTGGGACGGAACACCGGGGTGGTTTTAGTCAGTAAGAGTCTGACAGACCCCTCCGCCCACCCCAGGGCGGAGGGCATCCATGAGGATTTCCACCTCGTGATCAAAAAAAAAAAAAAAAAAAAAAAGGTTAGGTTAGGTTAGGTTAGGTTGGGGTGCGTGCAGAAAACCTCCTCGTGTGCCTTGACTGCTGCTCGTTCCTTTTGGATACGTCCGGGGGAAAGGGCAGCCGTTGGGCCGGTGCACTCTGGGTACAGCCAATATTCTCTCCATTTCGGAGACAATATTGACTGTGGCGAATTTCTGCGTGGGGGGGCGGAGCTTCATGCTCCTGGGTCGGTTCACCTGGACCGACCAACCGTCATCCACTCCTCCCTCTGCTTACAGAGGACAGGTTGTTTGGTGACGACGGCGGCGCTCGTTGTGCACTCACATGCCAACGGGCTAGCAGCGGGGGATCTGATCCTCCTGACTGCACCCGTCGAAATCGTAATCCGTGACGAGATCATGGTCATGTTTTATGACTTGGAACGGGACGAGGATCTTGGCTTAACCGCCCGGATCGCGAGGAAGATAACCTCTATAAAAAATTCCTCTAATACCAAGTTTTGGTGTGCGGCGAGGGTATGAATGGCTGAGGAGTAGTGTCATCTGTAACTTTAGTTACAGGTGGCGCATCAGTCACGAGCGCACCCCCAGCCAGGGTACCAGTGGACCCCCTGGTTGGGTTACAAATCTACACTTACCTAGGGACAGGGGGTGAACCTAGGCGGACTTTTTATATCCCCCACACTCGTGGGATTCATATGGAACCAAATAAAACAAATTCTTTGATGAAGGTGCCGATCGTTGTGGTCGAGCGTATGGGGTCAGGTGCGGCATCGGATACCGACGCCGAGTCCGACAGAATGAGTGTGGCGAGCGTGAGCTCGCAGCGCTCACGGAAGGAAGAGGGGGTGGCAAGGCGCCGCGGTAAGCGCTCGCCACGCTCCTCTAGCGAGGAGAGCCTGCCGGCACCTAAGGTGCCGACGGGCAGTAGTAGACGAGGTAGAGCAGTAGCTGGCCGAGCTGCTGTTCCTTCGGTGGAGCGCGACGAGCGGGGACGCTTCGCGTCTGTGTCTCGACCCGACACTCCGGCTCCAGTGGGAGCCGTAGAGGTGTTGGAGAGTGACCCGACCAGCGAGGGCTCCCTGCTCGGGCTCAATAAGGCGGAAGCCAATGCCGCAAAGCGGGCACAGCGCAGGGCTGTGGCAGAGGACGAAGTCAGCGAGCTGACTCGTCAGTTACAGGAGCGGCGCTCAGCCCGGATGGCTGCAGGAGGGGGTTTGTCGCGGGTGGCGCATTGCCGCCAGGTTATGGACGGCATGGATGTGATCCTGAAGGTTGCCACAAAATCCGGCAACCTGAAGGGCACATTCACGCGTGCCCTTAAGGAGGTGGCTGAGATCATGAAGGAGTCAGCTGAGGTCCACCTAAATGGTTCAGGCTCGGAGGAGACGGCGGAAATATGGGAGGAGGAGAAACGCCGTCTTCGATCCGAATTAGAGGACCTCAAGCGGAGGTTGCCGTCCTGCGGGCAGCCCCGCGCACCGGTACATATCCGGTCCCGTCGCTGGCTCCACGGTCAGCCCCCTCATCGGCCCCTGCACTTGCGGATGCAGAGGTCGAGAAGATCGCTCGCATCTGCATGGTGCAGTGCGGGCAGATGGTGGGGGCTCGGCTAGAGGCCATAGAGCCGAGGCTCCTCCCAGCCGAAACCCTCCGCCCACCGCTCGCTGCGGACAAGCGGAGGAAGGAGGCAGTGGCCATGACTGAGCCCAGACAGTCAGGGAAGGGGACCAAAATGCCCGCAGTTGGGGCCGCAAAGCCCGCGGATGCGGCTAGAAAGCCCGCAAAGGCCGCGCCCACTTCCCAGGTGGCGGCATCTCCGAGTGCTCCCTCGGCGACTGCGTCCGGACCTTCTACGGAGGCCTGGACGACGGTCGTCAAAAGGAAGAAAAAGAAGAAGGCGGCACCGCCAGCTCCCGCAAGAGCACCGGCGCCAGCCAGAAGGAAGACCCAGGGGCCGCCTAGGGCGACAGCCCCACGCTCCGCGGCTGTGGTAATTACTCTGCAGCCGGGAGCTGTCGAGAGGGGCCTCTCTTATAAGGCGGTCCTTGCGGAGGCGAAGGCCAAGGTCGCATTCCCTGACCTTGGCACACCGTCCGGCTTCATTCTGAGGCCGGCCATTACAGGGGCGCGGCTGCTGCAGGTTTCCGGTGCCGGTAGCAGTGAAAAGGCGGACATTTTGGCCGCCAAACTGAAGGAGGTCCTCAACCCGGAGGACGTTCGGGTGTCCAGGCCCATGAAGACGAGCGAGTTGCGCGTCGACGGCCTGGACGACTCGACGACCCCGGCTGAGGTCGCGGCGGCCGTCGCCAGGGTCGGTGGGTGTCTGGCTGACGATGTCCGCACAGGCGAGATCCGCGCCGACTCTTCCGGGCTCGGCGCGATCTGGGTGAAGTGTCCGGTGGCGGCGGCCAATAAGGTCGCCGACGCTGGGCGTCTGTTGGTGGGGTGGGTTGCAGCGAGAGTCAAGCTGCTGCAACCCAGGGCTTTGCGGTGTTTCCGTTGCCTGGATATGGGGCATGTCCGGGCAAGGTGCACCGCAGAAATAGACCGCAGCGAGCAGTGTTATCGCTGCGGTCAGCCCGGCCACAAGGCCACCCAGTGCTCCGCCGCACCAAACTGCAGCCTTTGTGCTGCTGCAGGGAGGCCCGCTGGGCACAGAGCGGGTGGCAAAGCCTGTGGTGCGCCCATTAAAAAGGGCAAAAAGCGGAGGCGAAGAAGGGGTGCCAAGGCTGCCGGGGGCTCTTTGCCCCCCCCTCAGCCTGGGTGCTCAACGGCCGACTCCCGGCCTAGGAATGGTGCTGTGGAGGGAATGGACTGCGTATAATGGCGCCTTACCATTTCCTCCAGGGCAATATCAACCACGCTGCCAGAGCTCAGGACCTCTTGCTCCAGAGCATGGCAGCGTGGTCGATCGACGTGGCTGTGGTCGCCGAGCCGTACTTTGTCCCCCCCAGAGATAACTGGGTGGGAGACTTGGACGGTTCGGTGGCCATAATTGGCGGGGCTCTTGTCAACCCGTCCCGAGGTCACGGCTGGGTAGCCGCCCTCGCGGACGGCATTGGCACGGTTGGGGCGTATTTCTCGCCCAACAAGAGCCTCGCCGACTTCGAGAACTTCCTTGTCGAGTTGGGCGCCGTCGTAGGCCGACTCCACCCTCGCCCTGTGCTGTTACTAGGGGATCTCAACGCCAAGTCATCGGCGTGGGGATCTCCGGTGACCGACGCTAGGGGCGAGGCGCTGGAAGAGTGGGCGGTCACGACCGGCCTGGTTGTCCTAAACCGGGGCTCGGTCCACACGTGCGTGCGGCAGCAGGGCGGATCTATAGTGGACGTCTCGTTTGCAAGCCCTGCTGTCGCAAGCCGTGTCCACGACTGGCGTGTCGCTGTGGAGGTGGAGACGTTGTCGGATCACAGATATATCCGGTTCGACGTCTCCACCCAGACCACTGGCGACCGTCGTCCATCGGCCCCGCGAATGGACGGCCCGCGCTGGGCGCGTAAGCGCATCGACAGGGAACTTCTCGAGGAGGCTGCTATTGTCCAGGCCTGGAGCCGGGAGTCGGCAACGGACGGACCCGTCGACGTCGAAGAGGGGGCGCTGTGGTTCCGCGGGGCGATGACGCACATCTGCGACGCATCCATGCCCCGCGTCCACACGCATTCAGCGAGGCGCCAGGTGTACTGGTGGTCTGCCGAGATCGCGCGGCTACGTGTCGCCTGCGTGTCGGTCAGGCGCCAGTACACCCACTACCGCAGGAGACGTCGTCGGGTCCCTGACGAAGAAGCCGCGCTGTATGAGGTGTACCGCGCGGCGAAGGAGGCTCTGTGGCTGGCCATCGGCGAAGCGAAGACGCGAGCTAGGGAGGAGATGTTGGAGACTCTCGACGGAGATCCGTGGGGGCGCCCCTATCGGGCGGTTCGAGGGAAACTTCGAGCCGCGGCGCCCCCACTCACGGAGAGTCTCCAACCAGAGCTGCTGGAGGAGGTCGTCGCAGCCCTCTTCCCAGCAAGAGCGGAGCACACTCCACCGCCGATGGCTTTGCCCACAGCCGCAGAGCCTACAGAAGGGAACGCCATCAGCGTCCCAGAGGTGACACAAGGAGAGATGGGGGCGGCCGTGTTGCGGCTCCGGGCCAAGAACGTGGCTCCGGGGCCCGACGGTATACACGGCTGCTCGTTGGCCCTCGCTCTGAAGGAGCTAGAGCCCCAACTGAGAGGACTCTTCACAGCGTGCCTTGAGCAGGGCCGGTTTCCCAGTTTGTGGAAATCAGGTCGTCTGGTCCTGCTCAAGAAGGCGGGGCGCCCAGCGGACTCACCGTCCGCGTACAGGCCCATAGTGTTGCTGGACGAGGTCGGGAAGCTCTTCGAGCGAATTATCGCTGCCCGCCTCGTCCACCACTTGTGCAGGGAGGGGCCTGACCTGGCCGAGAGTCAGTTTGGCTTTCGGCACGGGCGCTCCACCATCCACGCAATATCGCGTGTGAGAGTCCTGGCAGAGGAAGCAGTGTCCCAGGGTGGGGTGATGTTGGCGGTGTCCTTAAACATATCCAACGCCTTCAACACCCTGCCTTGGAGCTGCATTCGGGAGGCACTGTTGTACCATCGGGTGCCTCCCTACCTCTGCCACATCGTTGGGGCTTATCTCGAGGATAGGGGTGTCACCTACATGGGACGTGATGGCGGAAACCAGCGCCGCATGTCGTGCGGTGTTCCACAGGGCTCGGTCGTTGGCCCGCTCTTGTGGAACATCGGGTACGACTGGGTGCTGAGGGGCGAGCTCCCGCCGGGCGTGGAACTGACGTGTTATGCGGATGACACGCTGGTCACGGCCCGGGGGAGCTCGTACAGGGATGCAGCGTTGCTGGCGACGGCTGCGGTCTCACTGGTGGTGAGCCGCATACGGCGCCTAGGCCTGGAGGTGGCCCTCAACAAGTCGGAGGCCATGGCCTTTCGACTGCCGGGAGGATACGGTGCGGCATACGCTGGCAGAATGTGCCGCTTGGGAGGAGCCGCGTCGTGTCCTCGTCTCAGAAGTAGGCAGTGACCTATCGCTGCCGGCCGTTGTCGAGTCGATGGTCGGCAGCGAGGGGTCCTGGGACG